>PVKU01002738.1:0-210303 GCA_004027475.1 Anoura caudifer
GGGGGTGTGCATGGTGGAGGGTAATGAAGGGGGGAAAATGGGACAACTGTAATAGCATAATCAATAAAATATAATTAAAAAAAAAAAAAAAGCTGCCAACAGCCCTTTTACTCTAAAGCATGGTATCTAAAATATTATGTTGAAGGAAAATCCTCTGAAAATATATATATATTTCAAATATGCGTGCACACACACACACACACACACACACGCAAAAACCTGCTGACCCATACTTCCTCCTATTCTGTTTTTTTCATTACAGTACCAGACCTGACTTTCTACTATGGGAAATAGCTTGTTCTAGTTATTGAACATCTAGTTTAATTGTCTCTTTGAATGCCTATAACCCATTCTTCCATAATGTTAAAAAGTCTTTTCTTTTAGAAAACAACTTTTTAATTTACTGATTTAGAATTCGGTGCCCTGGCTGGTGTGGCTCAGTGGACTGAGTGCTGGCCTGCAAACCAAGGGGTTGTTGGTTTGATTCCTGATTGGGGCACATGCTTGGGTTGCAGGCCAGGTCCCCAGTGGTGGTAGTGGGGGGGAAGCGCACAACAGGCAACCACACATTGATGTTTCTCTCCCTCTTTTCTCCTCTCTCTAAAAACAAATAGAGGAATTGGGGGTGGGGAGGGATAGAAAAAACAATGACTCATTCCACTTATTTATGTATTCACCGCTTGATTCTTTTACGTGCCCTAACTGGGGATCAAACCCACAACCTTCGCAAATGGGACAACCCACTAACCAACCAAGCTACCTGGCCAGGACAAAACCCTCTTCTTTTGAATCCCCTTAAGGTTCTTTATGCAGTCTTTTCTGAATGCCACCATTAATTTACAATTCACCAAGTTTCTTGTTAACATAAAACTCTGACTGCTGGTAGGCTTAAAGCCCCATGTTTACCAATTTGTGTCAGTAGGTGGCACCATAAGATATCAACACAACTAAAGTTATCTACAAAATTGGCCAGACTCTACAAATTGATGGATCAGTTGCCCAGAATGGGATAGAAAGAATTAAGAGTATGGCAGATGATTCAAACAAGAAAGGAGTTACTACCACATCTGAATTTAAGTCAATGCCAATTAATGGGGACAAACATAGATGGAGAGCAGGATGACAGGTAGTGAGGGGGAGGGGAGGTTAGTGGGCAGAGGGATTGAGCAAAAAGGAAAAAGGATTGATGGACATGGATAACTGTGGTGATTGCTGGCAGGGAGGGTGTATAAGGAAACTAAAAGGTAACAAAGACATACAATAAAATTTTTTTAAAAAGACTGCCAATTTGGGGTTAAAGTGATTGTTCTAGCATCCTTGTGAAAAGGAGTCTTGGTAAGTAGAAACTCTTCAAAAAACTTTAAACTGGACTGTGTAGATAGAATGTATTTTAGAAATAGTCTATCCATAGACTATATGAATATAACAAAAAATGAAATATAACAAACTTCACAGAAGTCAGGATTGTCATTATGAGCCAGTTACAGTATCCACAGATGCTCAGGCTTGCTTACTTACACTCAGATATCCCCATGTCCGCACAAAGGAGAAATGCCCACTTAATGAAAGAGAACAAACATGTCTGGCTACTAGAAAATTCTAGACATTGATGAATATTAGAGATTCAGTAGAATAAGAAATGGTTCCTGTTTTCCTGGAGCTTAATGTCTGCTTAGAAAAAATGTAGACACTTCTTCCGCTAAGCGGATTCTGAACTTTTGCAAAGTGACACAAAACAGTGTATGCTAAGATGCTTTTAGAGTGGCCTACGGCAATGCCCAAGCTAACCCCACCCCTTTGGAACACAAATCTGTGAGTATCTTTCCAACACTCTCCCTTTCCATTTACATACTGAAGACTTTCTTTGCCTCTCCCCAAATCCTTGACCTTTTAGAGAAAGCACCAGGAGTCTTCCTTTTCTTCAGTTCCTGAACAGACTAATCACTGTATTGAATGCAATCTCTGACTTCATTGTGCCTCTGATTCAGAGGCTGTGCTTCCAAAGGGAGACGCTTTCAGGTTTCCAGAGTTCTGATTGCCATATGACTTGTTATTTTATGAGTACAGAAAAACCTAACTTTCCTGTTGGATAAATGCAGTAGTGTACTTCCTCCAAGGGTAAGTGCTACTCCTTGATTGCTTCTTTTCACTGGGGGTTGAAGAGGCAGCAAGATTCGTGGTCAGTTTTGGTTTAAAAAAATGCAGAGAAAAGTAAACTGTCGATCACCTCTAGATGACAAAGGGCTATACAACCTCCTACGCTAACTTGTACTTCAAAATTGTAAGACATTCCCCTTTCTCAATAGGCGGAAGGAAAACAATGGGTTACAGATGGTCCAAAAACAGTAACTGTCCCCTAATAACCCTTACTATGGTTTCAAAATTCAGAGCTATTTAAGGCTCAGCTGTAACTACATTGATAGCTTTAATGGTCTCACAAAAAGAAACAGCACTCCATTTACACGGTAAGGGAAGGACACGATACAGTATAGAGACGTCAATTTACAATCTTGTACACCTAAAAATTATGTGATGTCATTAACCAATGTTACCCCAATAAACATAATTTTAAAAAATAACAAGATCTATCCTAAGAAGGAAAAAGAAATAGCATTGGACACTGCCCCTCCGATGTAGGGCCCAAAAGGGGCAGGACAGCTTCTGACTCATCTCCAGCTCCTGCAGACCTCCCCTCCCCTTATCATTAGCACACCCCAAGGAGTAGCAGTCTTAGAAAAAAATGACAAAACCCTTTAGGTTAAGTAAAGAAAATCACCCCAATTGGGGAAAAGACCTCTTGGTTGTAGCTTAAATCACTGTCCTAAGAACAACTCAAATAAGAAGTAAAAACTGCAGAAAACAGACTCTTGACTTCTCTTTGAACTTTCTTAACTGGCTCATCATAGCATCTGCCTCCAGAGCCTGGATTCTTCTTTATATTGGAGATTCTGAGCCAGGCTACCCAATGTGAGTCCCCCAACCCCCCACCCCCCTCCCCATTTTTTGTAGGTAGTTCTCCAGGGCCCTGAATAAGCTGTTTTCAAAATCAGTACAGAAGTAGACTAAATATGCAACCCATTCTTCCTATAGAATCTAGTACCTTCAGAAGAGCCAAGAGTCCCCCTTAAATATTATGACAGGCCAATTATTCTCCTACAGTCTCCAAATGGGTTATTTCAAGAGAAGCTTCCTCTACCTAAAGATGGCAGTCTCTAAACACCAGCAGAGAGATCTAGAAGGAGAGCTCACAGTTGGAATTGCTTGGCAAGGAAACTTCAAAGTAACGCAGATCAGTGTAGCAGCAAAATGGAAAACTGCCTTTGGCCAGCACTATTTGCTACTCTCCCCAAGGATCCTGGCACCAAATTACAATATCAAAAGTGCCATTTTCCTTGTTTTTGAAGATTTTATTTATTTATTTTTAGAGAGAGAAGGGAGGAAGAAAGAGAGGGAGATAAACATCAATGTGTGAGAGACACGTTAATTGATTAGTTAATTGGTTACCTCTAGCACCCACAAAGCCCAACTTGGGCGGGGGGGGGGGGGGGGGGGGGTCATACCTAGCCTGTAACCCAGGCTTGTGCCCTGACCGGGATTTGAACCCTGCAATCTTTCAGTTTGTAGGCCAGCGTTCGACCCACTGAACCACACCACCCAGGGCAAAAGTGCTATAATTTTTTAACAAAGGGTCAAAATATATGAAAGAATGTCATAAGCGGTATACACAAGGGCAAATAATTCTAGATTAACTTAGAAATCTTAATCCTTGGACAAGTCTTCTCAAAGTTTATGAAGTTGCAGACAAAAAAATCTAGTTAAGTCCTGCCTGGGTAGGTAAGATTAGTTGGGTGTAGCATCATTCCATCCCAAGGTTGTGTATTTATGAATGCATAAATAAGTGGAACAACAAATTGAGTTTCTCCATTACTCCCTTTTTCTAAAATCAAAAACAAAAAATAAAAAAATCCAGTTAAAATAAGATGACTATAACTTTGACCTAAATATTTACTGGGTCTGCCACATTTTAAGATGCCTAGAAAAACAATACTTGTATTGCACTTTACAGTTTATAAAGTGCTCCTACATTTCTTCTTTGATCCTAAAACAGAAACCACCCTGTGAAACAAACCATTCAAATGTTACTGATACCTCATAGACCACATAAGAGATTTACATAAAATAAATCATCTAAGGTCACACAATTGACCAAGAGCATAACACTTCAGTAAGGACATCTCCTAGCAAAGCTGAGCTCAGTGGCCCTGCTGCACACGCAGAATTAGTAGCTAGCTACTCAGGGGGCAGTCCCTCAGGCGGTACAAGGAAAAGGACAGAGAGGGCTCTTTAGATGGATCTTTGCTGCAATGTCACCAGTAAGCAAGGAAATGACTGGCAATGATTTTCTTTCAGAAAAGACCTTGGGAGATATCCCTGTTTAAAAAAACAAAAAGAGTGATTTTTAATTGGTTGCTGGAATATGAAGGTATTCATTGTTAATTAAATCAGCAAGCAGTAACAAAGCTTTTGTTTTTAGTGCCCAGAAGGCTTCGAAGTCTTTTAAATTGATATGCTACATGGGCGGAATTTTTGAAGTTAAACAACTTCCAAGTAGCCCGGAGAGACAACTACTGAGAAAAATGCCAATTTAAAGAACCCAAAATACATCTATAGTGTCCCAATGAATCCAGGAATAGTATAAATCTGAAGCAAGAGTCATGAACTTATAGCTCTTTTTAAAAAATTTATTTTAGGCCTGATGAGTGTGGCTCAGTTGATTGGGCATCTTTGTCACCAGTTCGGTTCCTGTTCAGGGCACATGCCTAGGTTACAAGTTCAGTCTCTGGATGGAGAGGTACAAAAAAAATTGATTTTAGAGAGAGAGGAAGACAGGGAGCGAAGAGGGTTGTTTCTTCTACATGCCCTCCCAGAGGGTGGATCCCACAACCCTGGTGTGTCAGGATGATACTCTCTCCAAACTGAGCTCCCCGTCCAGGGCCTCAGTGCTCTTTAAGAGAGGGCGGCAAGGACTGCTGCAATTCTCTTCTCTCACCCTTCACTCCTGAAGTCAGGAGATAGAAAATGGGAAGGAGGGGCAATGCTACTCGAAGGCAGAAGGCAGTAAAGTATCAGACACAGATGAGGCGTTTTATTTTGAGTAGCTGTTACTGTGAAAGGGTATGACAAAGACCTGGGAAGATAATGTGGACGTGGGCTCCTGATCCATCAGACACATGAATTATGAAGGGCCACCCCGGGAATATCCGTACTGATTTCTTGCCAGCTTGAAGGATCAAAATCCAGCTGTGAGGACACGGTAACACCTGCAGACCTGTGAAACCAAACCAGTAGTCGGGTTTTTAGCTAAGCACTAAGGTGACACATTTAGAATGTTAGTCAGGTGAGGCAACTATTTTTACTAAGAAAAGATTCACAGGAAAGCAGACCTTGAGTAAATAACTTTTCACCTATAATAGCATCAGAATCACCTATGGAGTTTATAAATACAAATGCTGAGATCCAGTGAATAAGAAAGTAGGGTGTATTATTTTTAAATAGCCTTTCTTTTTGAAGATTTTATTTATTTATTTTTTAGAGAGGGAAAGGAGGGAGGAAGACAAGGAGAGAAACATCAAGGTGTGGCTGCCTCTCAAGTGCCCCCACCCCACCTGACCTGCATGTGCCCTGACTGGGAATCAAACCCATGACCCTTTGGTTTACAGGCCTGTGCTCAATTCACTGAGCTACACCAGCCAGGGCTTTAAATTGTTTTTCTAATTATGATATAATACATGTATTCACATTCAATTATAAAAATACTGAATGAAGGAAATCGAAGTTTCCTGGCTGAAAACCTGTCAAAGCTTGTTTTTGTTCTTTTATACATAAACTAACATAGATATACATTTGTGAAAATAGATATTACAGTTCTACAATGTGCCTTTTTATATAATGTACTTTTTCATTGTTCCATAAAAGAACTCCATTCTTAACACCTGCACAGAAGTCCATACTGTATGGACACACTATACTCCAACCATTGACCTGGTGACAAAAAGTGGGGTTGTTTCCAATTTTTCATTATTGCAAGCAATGTTGCTTTGACCATGCCATCTGAATCTTTAAAGTCTCCTTAGGTGGCCTGATGCACACTCTTGGGTAGAAGCCAGTGCTGTAACAGGACTGGCAGGAACAACATTCTTCAGGGGAATTTGCACACAATATTGCAGATATAAATCAATTCTCATAGTTAGCTAAAAGGCAAGTGAACATTTTACTTTCTCCATAAAATTTAGAATAAGGCTAGAGCAATAAAAAAAATTGATGTTATTGAAAACAAAAATCTCTTATCACATTCAACATCATTTAATCTTAGACATTTTTTTGCATTTACAATGAAATCGAAAGAGTACTGTTTCAAGTACCCTCGTAGTTTCTTTTGCCAGAAGAAAGCTAGTACGAGCACCAGAAACATTTCTCTCCCTTCCGACTCCTCAAAACAACTTTATGTCTACAGATAATTAAATATATATATACTGCATAACTCAGTTTCCTTATCTGTAAAATAGGTGTAACAATCTTCATGGGATTCCTTTGAGACGAGCTTTTATGACCTCCTGGCATTAATCGCCTCTTTGTACGTTTGCACCTGCAGCCCACTTCATTAGATTATTCACTGTTTTAAGCTTAGGGATAGCTCTCTGAAACTCAGTGCATGACTAGCTCAAAGGGCAACCCAGGTGGTTAGAGCCTCATCCTGATACGCCAAGGGTGCAGGTCTGACCCCTGGTCAGGGCACATACAAGTCAACCAATGCATGCGTAAATAAACAGAACAAATCGACATTTTTCTCTCTAAAATTAAAAACACACATGCACAAAACTCAATGAGAAAACACCATGTTTATTCTCTATACCTGGCAGAAATTCACAGCTAGCTTTTTCTAAGAGTAGAGCAGCTCCAGAACAAACTCAAGAAGGATCCAAGTCTGGTTGGTAAAATCCAATAATTACAAAACAGAGAAACCAAGATCTCATTTCTGGAAGACTGAGACAGAAGAGCTGCCAGAAACTAAGAAATCACATTTCATATACCCAAAGGGCAGGATTTTCTTGTGCTGCTCCTTTTATTTGGCCCAGGCAGGAAAATAAAGTAACAAAACTCTTATAGTAAATGGCAAAAGGAATACAGCTTCCTATGAAGACAGATAAGACAAGCGAGAAAAATAAATTTGGGATAAAACAGAAAATTTCAGTAAAATTATTTGCAAAAAGAATTTTAAGATCTCTGAAGACCTTTGTCAAAACTCAAATAGTTTTGATGATCCATATGGTAAAGAAGGTCTTTAATAAATTTCAGAGGTTAGGACTTCAGGCTCAGATTTTACATACATACTTTTTAAAAAAAGCCAGTAACACAATTAAATGAACAACGGTCTTTTTAAGAGTTCATATAGCTTTACTGAGCTCAAGACAAAAACATGACAATCACCCTTGATTTCTCCTCACCCATTCTCCATGGATCTAGTCTCTTACTAAATCCTATTGATTTTGATTTTGTATCTTAAATATCTTTCAGTTCAGACATTTTCCTAGTCCCACTACTACCATCTTATTCCAAGTCACCATCATGTCTTGCCTGGATGACTCCTAATTCAATTCATTCTCAACACTAGACACTGAGTTAAAAATGCAGATCTCACCCTGGCTGGTGTGGCTCAGTGGACTGAGCACCAGCCTGCAAACCAAAGGGATGCTGGTTCAATTCCTAGTCAGGGCACATGCCTGGGTTGTGGAGGGTGTGCAAAAGGCAACCACACATTGAAACAAAAAAATTAAAAATAAAAATGCAGATCTCTTCATATTATTATCTGTGAGCATTTGAGCTGAAGATCACTGCACCTAACCTATTAATCACCATCACCTTGCCTTTTGCACCGGGTCGCTACTTGACCATTTTTTCCTTAGCCCAAATGTCACTCACTGTCAGAAGCTTCCCTGAAGCCCCAGACTAGGTTGGTTAACTCTTCCTATGAACATGTTCCTACAGTATTCACTCCTTTAACAACTACCTATTGGGCACCTGTAGCATGTGATTGAGGCTAAAAAATAGGGTGACTATGACAGGCAAAATCCCTGGTCTCTTAGTATTTATGTATTTATTTATTTTTTAGAGAGGGAAAGGAGGGAGAAAGAGAGGGAGAGAAACATCAATGTGTGGTTGCCTCTCACACGCCCACTGCTAGGGACCTGGCCTGCAACCCAGGCATGTGTCCTGACTGGGAATCAAACCAGAAACCCTTTGATTTGCAGGCTGGCACTCAATCCACTGAGCCACACTAGCCAGGCAATAGGTAAAATCCTTTAAAAAAAAAAAAAAAAAGTGAGTTAAAAAAATTCTTAAAAAACAAAACAAAACAAATCGAGCTCTGGCTGGTATGGCTCAGTTGGTTGGAGCATCCTCCCATAAACCAAAAAAGCTCATAGGCTCAATTCCTGGTAGGGCATGTGCCGAGGTTGCGGGTTTGGTCCCTAGTCTAGGTATGAACAAGGCAACCGATCAATGTTTCTCTCTCACATCAATGTTTCTCTTCCTCTTTCCCTCCCTCTGTTCCTCTCTCTAAAATCAATAAGCATGTCCTCTGGTGAGGATTTTTTTTAATTAAAAAAAAAAAAAAAAATCAAGTCAATAAGCATTTACTCAGAACCTGGGTGGAATATAGGGTGACTAAGTCACCCTGCTTAGCACAAGGAAGGTCCACAGTGCAGGAACCCTCTCAGGCCCAGGCAATCGGAGCTGTCTGGTCAGGCTAGCGGGATATGAGGACACACAGAACTACAAACTTTGGAGAATCCCTCAAGGGTAAGTGATAACAACTAACACTGACTGAATACTTAACACTTAACAGCACATAAAGGCACTTAATTCAATCCTTGTAACAACTCCTCTAAGTCCATTTAACAAATGTGGAAATGGAGGCTTACTGAAGTAAAGAAAATTTCCCAAAGTCCCCCAACAGTAAGACACAGAGCCAGGACTGAAAGATAACACATAAAAAGGTAAAAAAGTTGAAGTTCATTTCAGTAGGAAAAAGGACAAGTATATGTAATAATTAACAAAGGAAATATACACAATAATAAGTAACCACAAAAGCACCACAGGACTTGGAGGAATAAATGGCTAGGGTAATTGGGGAAGGCTTTGGAAGTTGGGACTGCAGCCAAATTCCAAGAGCATTTATTTGAAAAGGTGGATAGGAGGAAGGCAATTTGGCGCAAGGAACTGCTGTGAACAAACGCAATGAGGCATGTCTGGGGTAGATGGTGTGTGAACCAGTTTGGGCGAGATCAGACTGAACAGGAAGGTGGTAGGTAACTGCTACAAAATTTTCTCCAAGGCCTCTTCCTCCTTAAAGTCCAAACTCCGCAATGTTTTATTATCTAACACCCTTTGGTTCCTGCCATTCTATACTCCTACTTCCCTCACAAATCCTACACTGCCGTCAAAACAGAAAGCTGTCACCTGAAAGTAGGCTGCACGTTCCTCGGCGCCTGGCCTGGCTCATTATTTAGAAGTGTGCTCCTGTCCAAGACCACTCTACCCGTCCTTCCAGGCCCAGCTTACATGCTACTTCTTCCATAAAGCCCACGCAATCAAGCCACATATCATCTCACTTTTCCTTGCAGTTTGCAAAGCACCCTGTTTCTATTTTCACTCAAAGGTAGGTCTGGCTCTATGAAAGGTGTTGAACCCTACATGGGCAATAAGGATGAATGCCTCAGACTCAGATCACCAGGGAGTGAAAGTCCAAAGCTGTCAGCTTTTCACGGAATGAGCAACAAGATAAATCTGGCCTACAAACCCTAAACGGAAAACAAGGAAGAAGTACCTTTGCTGGGCATTGGCAACTCCGTACCAGTCTTCGAAAGGCAGGTGAAGGCATGTGTAGTATATTTTTGTGGTCCTCCTGATTCATGTTTCTAAATGCTTTCAGTCTGTCAGCTGTGGATGTTTGTGAGGCAAATGCTTTCCAAATGGAAAACTTGACTGAGCAGAAAGCAAGAACTTATGCCACATACCCAGGGAATAGGTGTTTGTTTCATTTTAAAGGAACCCCTGCCTTCAAATCCCAGGGTCGAGGAGTAAAGTACTGGTGTGTGAATCAAATTAGAATACTATCTGAGATGTGTCCAGAACTTTGCTAACCCCACCCCAGTATGTTGACACAGATGAAACTATAGATTTGGGGTGAGAGGCCACGATTATACATATAGCAAATCTTTTAGTTTAAGATGAAATAAAAATGATTCTAGTTTAAGGTGAAATAAAAATGACCAGAATTATGACTAAGTTGAAATTAAAAGCAGAGACCAAAGCATTCACAGATCACACAACAAAACCAGATTACTGACATAAATCTGTCAAATACCATAGTTCTATTAGGGCTTCAATGTGTTAGCTATTTCAAAGAGAAAGGCACAATTTCACAGACAAATTATGTTACCCCTTTTGGTCAGCAAATCATGAAGACCAAAGGTAGGAAAGATTTAACACAAGTTATTAAATTCAAATACAGAGAGAACCTGAATTTTGTCCATGAAAACCTTCTCCAGTTAACCTTAGAAAGGCTATTCAATTTTCCAATAGACTTCGCTACTGGGAAATACTTATTTAACTATACAAAGGACACAAAAGATTTTTCAAATACTTTTAAAACAGAAAATATTCAAACTACATAGCTTGCTTTTGAAACCCACAACCTGGGGCTTTTCCTAGTCCTTGCCTAAAGTACTTAAAGTTGTTATCTCCACAGTCTGCATACTTTGTCTGTATTTAATGCCAAGGTGAGTATGTTAAAAACCAAGGTTATGACAAGCAACAATTTTCCTCTGCCGCAGGTCATAAATTGAAGGCATGCAGACTGACTACATAATTGCATGTTAACTCATCCTGCTGACTAACGCATGGAATCCTCAGAAAGCATCTCACGGCTCTAGCCATTCATTCAACAGTTTAAACTGCTTACTATGTGCCAGACACTTGGATGAACAAGAGGCACGGCCCCACTTATGTAAGCCCATAAACTAGCTGTTAGCATTTTATTCCAAAAACTGTTCAGAAAAAGAACCTATGAGGTGAAAAATATATCAAGTCTAATGGGAAATCTGTTAGACCTCCAGAGGGTTAGAACAGGGAAAATCAGAAATGACTGAAGACCCTTATCTACCCTAAAGCTTTATTAAGGAGCAACTGATCCCAGCAAGGTGCCCTCCAATCACACCACTCTCCGCCTACACGTCCGCCAGCACCTTCGAGAGAACACAAGCATTGCTTTCCCAAGTGTATTCATGCATCTTTCCCAAAACCATGGGCCTTTTAGAACTATTTCAAACTGCTGACATGATTCTGAACATAGCCGAGGAAGCTATTTACTCTGGGCCAGAGGTTATAGTGTATTTGGTCTTTTAGTAAACTCCAGTTCAATCGATTTAAACCATCATGTCTGAATACACATTCATGAAAACATATGTTTCGAATACAAATTCATGAAAAACCTTCACATGAAGTTTTGAAAAAGGAGTAAGTAGTGGTCACTGTGTATTCAAATTTTTCAACCACAGGGAAAGGCGGGCCCAAAACTGAAGAGCCCAAGAGGGAAAAAAATGTCACCATCTAATGAACTTTTTCTTTTTCCTCTTTGTTTCCCAATTTCCCACATCCCTCAAAAGCTAACTTAATTCCTTAAATGTTAACTCCTCTACACATTTCTACAATTTAACAATCCCAGATAAAAGCATATGAAACTAATTCTGAATCAAAGCAGGAGCTGAACTTGGACTTTTTAACTTCTCGGAGTCATGAAGAAGGTAGTAGAAAACCTGGAAAGGGGAAGAAAGCGTGGGCCATCCTTGCTTTACACGTTATTTTTACAGCCTCCCCGCTGTTTAAGGACCCTCAGGAACGAAGGGCAGCCAGGGTTCCCCTTTTATCTTCACCTTACAGAAATGTTTAAGGGACTCTCGGAACGTCCCGCTCTGTCCACACGAACAGCTCTTTCCTCCTCTAGAACCAAGCCACGCAAGTAACTTGCTTCTCTTTCCAATCCCTCCCCGATTTATGAAACAGAGCTCTCCCAGCAGCACACCTTGGGCTGCCCAGCACCCTCTTGGAACTTATTCCAAGTTACTTCTCCCTAGCCTTGCAAACAAAATTCCTCTGAGAGCCCGTCCAGACACCAAATTCTCAGGTTACATTTCTAAACCTCGGTCTCGAAGTTGCGAGCCCTCCCCACCCATGTCCCAGCACCAAGCCTGCCCAACCCACAGTCGAGACTTCCCACTCCAGCCCACTCCCGCAGCCGCCCACCCGACGCAAACAGCATTATCTGAGTCCACCACGGCCACGAATGAGCGCCCCGCCAGGACTAGGCCCACCCCGAATCGCTACTACGTCCTCCTCAGGATACACCGCCCCGCCCTCTCCATCCTTCAGGCGCGCGGCGGGAAGCGCGGCGCGGGGAGGGCGCAGGACCCGCTCGCAGCCTCCGCAGAGGGCAGGCGGCCCCCGGCCCGGGGCTCCTGCCGCCGCCGCCGCCCGCCTCCCTCCAGACCCCCTCCCGCCGCTCCCCATCTCTAGCAGACTCTTCACCTCAAAGCAGCGCCCAAGAGCAGGAGAGGAATCGCTGCCGCGCTACTGGCAGGTCGCGTCAGGCGGGCCGGAGGACTGGCGCGCAGAATAGCAACAGGCCGGTGGCGGCGACCAAGCCCCTCACGGAAGCGGCGTCCCGCAGGCCCCAGCTAACGGCCCTCCCCTCCGCCGAACAAAAGAGCTTCGCACTCTGCGCGGCCCGCCGCCCGCTCTGCGCAGGTGCGACGACCTATCGCACTGCTCTATGGGACTCGGAGTCCATCAGAAACTACAAGATCCGATGTGCTGCGCGCGTCTTACGCCGGCACGCACTATTCGTGAGGATTTCAGGGAGTTTTAGTTTTTAAGCTACCAAGTAGTTGGGGGAGTGTAGTTTAGAACGTCGTTACCGAGGAAATTAGAATGTGTGCAATTTACAAGCCAGTCCATTGATGCTTGGTCCTAAAAATCAGCTACTTCTGGGCAGAAATTTACATTCTTGGCGTTTTTGAATCTTACCAGGTTACTCACCAGAATTTCACAAAATCTCCAAATAATCTCAAATCCTTAATTTCTTCTTTCTCAAATCTCTGTAATGCTGCTACTTCTCAGCGTTTAGATTACTTACCCTTCGAGGCCTTCCCTGACTCCTTAGACTAGGTTAGGTCCCCCCGCAGGTGACATCGCGGCCTCTTGAATTAACCTTTTTTCATTGGCTATGCCAATGTGTAGTTTTTGTGCAGAATTCCTCCGTTATCACCATGAGCACTCCTCACCCAGTCACCCCACAGAAACAGAAATACGCCAAAAACCATACTTGTGTCAAAGGGTTCAGAATAGCCAAAGTAAAACCAATAATCACCACCTGTAATGAATTACAAGTAGTAATTAGTAAAAACTTACTGTGTGCACACAAAAAAAAGACAGTTTGCAAACTGAGAACACTCAAGCCAAAATATGGAATGAGGTTTAGAGTTATATTTTGGTAAAACATTATATAATGAGAAAGCAATGACTGCTTATTCACGGTGAAAATGGAAAAGTGGGCGTTGGAGCTGCCTGTCCCTAACAACAAAAGTGTAGAAACAAGGGTTGAACCTTTATGGGCACTTAATTCAGATGCCGGCAATCTGAGAAGGTGGGGGGTTGTGTACTCTAAAAACCTTCTTAACATCTCATCTGGAGTGAACCTTTTTATGAGAAGAAAAGGGTAGGTAAATGGTTTGGAAAAAAGGTTAATCAAACAAGAGTTGCAGCCCTGCAGCAATTTTCCTAGTGTTTCTTTACCTGCTAGTCCACAGTTTTTTATCTGAGTCACAGCCCTTCCCTTCCTGCAAAACAGTGGCTCAGATACCATCACCATCCCTTGCAGACCCCTGAAGCACAAAGGCTGAATTGCCTGTGGACCTCCTAGAGTCCCAGAGGTCACACATTCCAGTTCTTGGATCAATAGCTTTCCACATGCATAATCACTTAAGCCTATCAACTATAATTAAAGATAAAATCTTTAACTTTTGAATTCCCCTATCAACAGTTGTTAGTTATAATATTAGAATTATCTTAAATGATAGGGAATTGGTCAGTGGTTACCTCACATTAACCTTGGGAAGCAGTTCAAGTTTTGCTTATGATTTCCAGAGACATAAATAAGAAAGACCCAGATCAAGTTTGTCTTTCAATTTCCGGCCAAGATGGAGGCATAGCTGGACATGCTGTGCCTCCTCTCACAACCAAGATTAAGGACAACAAAAATATAGAACCAAAAAAAAAAAGAAAACCCAACCAGGACAGAGAGAAAATTGAATTGTGTGGGAGTCCAACAACAAGGATTCACCCAGACTGGTAAGAGGGGCGGAGTCAGCCGCCAGCAGAGTCCCCAGCTGGCAGAGTTGGATCCCAGTGGGATGAGCTGGTGGTGGTCCAGGGCATGCAGTCACTCCAGGCTCGCAGGCTGCAGCGTTGCCCGATGCGGGGAGGCCAGGTGGGGCACACAAGGCAGCGGACTGCGGACACACATTCGCTCACAGATAAACCAGGCGAAAACGGGCAGCAAGACAGACTGTGTGACACAGGGCCCCAGCGCCAGGAATTGAAGCCTAAAAGCACCCATTGAAAATACTTGTAGGGGCTGAGGTGCCGGGAGGGAGTCCCAGCCTCACAGGAGAGTTCGTTGGGGAGACCCACGGGGTCCTGGAGCGTGTGCAGGCCTACCCACGTGGAGGTCAGCACCAGAAGGGCCCAATTTGATAGGGGAAAGAGGCTGAAGGGACTGGAATCTGAGAGGGAGCACGGAGCAAGCTCCATTGTTCCCTCTTGGACCCCGCCCCCACATCCAGCATCACAACCCAGCAACTGGGCTGCCCAGCCCTGGTGAACGCCTAAGGCTCCACCCCTCACTGCGTAACAGCTGTGACCAGACAAAAACAAAAACAAAAAAAAAACAAAACCAAGGATGGCTCAAAAGGGAGAACAGACCAGGGCCCCGGAGCTAATTCCCTCTGAGTGACCAGGAGGTGGTCAACCTATCAGATGCAGAGCTCATAGCACTGGTAGCTAACCTATCAGAAGCACAGTTCAAAGCTCTGGTGATTAGGAAGCTCACAGAATTGGTTGATTTTGGTCACAAATTAGATGAACAAATGGAGGCTACAATAAGTGAAATGAAGAAAAATGCACAGGGAACCAATAGTGATAGGAGGAAAACTGGGACTCAAATCAATGGAGTGGACCAGAAGGAAGAAAGAAACAGCCAAACAGAAAAGAATGAAGAAACAAGAATTTGAAAAAATGAGGAGAGGCTTAGGAACCTCCAGGACATCTTTAAACATCCCAACATCCAAATCACAGGGGTACTGGAAGGGGAAGAAAAAGAGCAACATGTAGAAAAGTTATTTGAACAAATAATAAAGGAGAACTTCCCCAATCTGGCAAAGGAAATAGACTTCCAGGAATTCCAGGAAGCTCAGAGAGTCCCAAAGAAAGTGGACCCAAGGAGGAACACACCAAGGCACATCATAACTACATTAGCCAAGATTAAAATGAAGGAGAGAATTCTAGAAGCATGGGATAAGGGCACAGTCACCTACAAAGGAGTTCCCATCAGACTATCAGCTGATTTCTCAAAAGAGACTTTACAGGCAAGAAGGGGCTGGAAAGAAGTATTTGAAGTCTTGAAAGTCAAGGATCTACATCCAAGATTGCTCTATCCAGCGAAGCTGTCATTTAGAATGGAAGGGAAGATAAAGTGCTTCTCAGATAAAGTCAAGTTCAAGGAGTTCATCATCACCCAGCCCTTATTATGTGAAATGTTAAAGGGACTTATCTAAGAAAAAGAAGATAAAAAAATATGACAGTAAAAAGACAGCAAACACAGATATTAACAACCACACCTAAGAGAAAAGCAAACTAAGCAAACAGCTAGAACAGGAGCAGAAACACAGAAATGGAGATCACATGGAGGGTTAGCAACAGGGGAGTGGGAGGGGGAAAGAGGGAGAAAAGGTACAGAGAATAAGTAGCATAGATGGTGGGTAGAAAATAGACAGGGGGAGCGCAAGAATAGTGTGGGAAAAGTAGAAGCTAAAGAACTTATGACACATGGACAAGAACTAAAGGGGGGAATGTGGGTGGGTGGGGGTGTGCAGGGTGGAGGGGAATGATGGAGAAATGGGACAACCGTAATAGCATTATCAATAAAATACAATTAAAAATAAAAAATCAATAAAAATTCAAAACCTATAGTGTATACGTGCACTAGAGAGGTTAACATGGCTGTGAGGAGAACTATAACCAAGAACTGAAAAATTCCCAGAGCAGAAATTCCCAGGAGCCAAGGTTTAACCAGTTAAATAAACAATGGGGTTCAATTTTTATGCTATTTACACAGGCACACATAATGCATGAGCAACCACACATCTCTATGACGACTTAGAACAGGAGGAATGTGAGGATGTTTCATGTCAGGAGGTGGTGTTATAGGTGAGTGTTCACCTAAATTAGGTCTCCATATGATGTAAGTAGTAGGCAATTTAATGATAGGATTTTCTATAGAAACAAAAGAAAAACAAAGGTTACTTCAAACAAGTTACAAATTTAGTTTCTGAGTCTGGATGGTGGCCCACTGAGAGATTTTTACACATCGGGTTCTAAGCATCTTCAGATGGAGTAGGGCAAGCAGTGGCACTTTGACAGAGTTTCCTGGTTTGCAGTTTGAATGTCTCCAGTGACCTTTCTGAGTGGCCACATAACAACAAGCACGAAGACTGTTTACACATGAGCTGTTGTGATTTCTCTAAAGTTTATATCAAGTTGTCCATCTTTATGTCGCATGGCTTTGGGAAAGGGGCAGATTAGTTTCATAATGATCCCAAATGAAAAGAGTGGTAGAAAATTGGAACTGTTAGTTTGGAGAGTTCTATCCAAATATTGGAGGAAATTGGAAGAATTCAGGTTACAGTCCAATATTTAGCTAGAAAACAAAACCTCAAAGATACTTAACAGATCTAGAATTTGATATCCACAAAGGTATATTACTGAAATATAATTATTCTCTTTATAATCATCCTTATTTCTATCAAAGATGACCATGTTAAGACTAATTTGAGTGATATCAGAAGAATGCGGTGTGAGAGGTCCCCCGGTCCTCTCCTTGAAGTTGCAACAAGTTAAACAGCTATAATTCAGTAAGGACTCCCTGCTTGGCTCGTGGACACAGCTAAGAGATCCATGCATCAAAACATCTAAAGCATTACTCACAGTGGCCAAGACATGGAAACAACCGAAGTGTCCTTCAGTAGATGACTGGACAAAAATGTGGTGTACTTAAGTGTATAGACTCTCTTCCTTACCCTCCTTTTCCCTATTCTAGTGATTTTTCAACCAGTGCACTGCAAGAATTTTTAAAACATGCAATACCCGACTATTTACTCAGGGGTACATCTCTTTTCCCTTAGATTGTCAAATAAAAAAAAGTCAACAACCAATACATCAATAGTTGTCCAGTGTGACTGCCTGTTTGGGACCATAAATATAGTCGTACAGGTCATATGATATAGTTGCATTTTATTGGCCATTTCACATAGTAACTTTATGTATGATTGGTTAATTCTTGGTACCAAAAATCTTTTTTATTTTATTTAATTTTTGATTTTTTTAATTGTCATTCAATTATAATGGTCCCCATTTCCCCCCAATTACTCTCACCTGCCCTACACACCCCTCGAGAAATCTTTATATACAAAAAGTGTAAGCACCTGATTTTTTAAAAAGTCACTTTGGAGTAAAAAAGGGTAGGTAATTACTATTACTATTTTTTTGTAAATCAATCAAAATTACACTTATTTTTGTCAGACCAGCAAAAAATACATTTTTTTTGTTGTGCTGCGGAATTTTACATTTTATTTATTTTTCTTTGTAATTTTTTTAGTGAGAGGGAAATGGAGGAAGAGAAATAGCTATATGAGAAACATCAGTTGGTTGCCTCACCTCAGGTCCGAACCCACAGCGGAGGCATGTGCTCTGACCACAAATCCAAGAGGCAAACTTGCATGTCTCGGAATGACATCCAACTCACTGAGCCACGCTGGTTAGGGCAGAATTTTAGTAATCAGTTTAGTGTGCTACTAGATGAAAAAGGTTGAAAATTGCTGCCCCATCCAATCAGGAACTAAAAGGAACTACCAGAAAATGACTTTTTTTCTCATTCTGCGCATTCAGGTAACCTACTAATGGGAGGGACGGAGAAAGGCAGCCGGTCTACAGCATTGTACCCCACAATGCGGAAGTCTGCATTTATGTAAGTTTTACTGAGCCAGGCCCTGTGCAGGGCTCTGAAAAATTACCACATGAGAAACCCAGCTCAGCAATATCGTAATAGTGTTACCTGCATTGGGGTTCTTGGGTTCCCCAAGATAGAAATGGAGAGGAAACCCCAGAGATATTTCCGGACGGATTTTATTAAGCTTATGTCCCAGCACAAGGGAGGCAGAGCAGAGGAAAGGACGGTCTCCTGAACTGGCTCCAGGGCTGGCTCTGTGTGGCTGCTTTTACAAGCTGGGGACAAAGCAGGGAGAAGGGCAAGGGTGCTTGCTCCAAAAGGCAGGATTTTTGAAAAGGTGGGCTTATGAAGTTCAGGGGGTGGAATTTTCCATGTCAGGGTGGGATTACTTTGTCCTGTGGGTTGCTTGGCAACTATCTCCTGCCTGTGCTGTGGGGGCAAGATAGTGATGTTGCTTATTGCTGCTGCCCTCAATTGCACATGCAGAATGGTGGTTTCCACATCTTCTGGCCACCTGGTCTTAACCTGGCTTCCTGGCCACTTGGTATTTTTCTGTTCCTGGGCTGAAGTCCTCATACTGTCTCAACAGAGTTTTGCTGTAAGAGTTGCTAGAGCACAGAGAAGAGGGCAATTCTTCCTGAGACATTTGAGCTGGGTGACCAGGAAGAGTCAAAAATTTGCTACTCACTGCCCTGTCCTATTTTGTTTTTAATAACTTTAGTTAAAAGAAAATTGGTTGTAATAATATTAGCTAATATTATTGAGTGCTTATCCCAGTGCTAGGACTTTTAAGACTTTGATGCATGTTTTTTAACCCTCACAACACACCTGGGAGGTGGGAATCATGATTTCCATTTTGCACCCAGCAAGAAAGTGGTGGAATCAAGATTTGATGTTATTTCTGTCTCACTCCCAAACCAAATTTCTGCCTGCGTAAAATGCTGCCTCCTCTGATTCCTCATGTTGAGCTGAATTCTGCTTGCCCATGTTAATGGCATCTATTTCTGATGGGGGAACCCAAGAGTTAAAATGTTTTTAGCTTTAGTTATAGTTAATAACTATAGTGATTAATGCATGTAGAAAGCTGTTGTTCTAGGAAAGGGAGTGCGTGACTGGACCTGCCCTGACTCTAGGAGGCTTCCAAACAATTCACCCTTTGGGCACTAGGAGGATTGCAAGTGATCGAGATAGTATCTGAGCTAATGTGCTCCGGAGAGAGAACCGCCCACTGACCAGGTCACAGCTAAAGAAGCACTGATCAGCAGATGGGGAAATGCTAGGAAAATCTCACCAAACTGCAGTTTTTCTCTGATTAACCTTTTCCCCAGAATTCCAAATCCCTTATCTACATTTTTTTCCTGAATTCCAAACCCTTTTCTTCTTATAAAAAAGATTGGCTTGAGATGAGACGTTAAGACGCTTTTTAGGGTACATAACCCACTGGTTTTCTCCGATCACCAGCATCTGAATAAAGTGCCTATAAACATGCAACCTTTGTCTCTGCTTATTTGTTCTGGTAGGGACAGGCGGCCACAAACGCTGACTTTTCTGGTTTCATTTCCTCTACTTCTGGCTTCTTTAGCTGCATACAATTCTGTTCTGTAAACCTAATTCCTCCTTCCTATTGTCCTTCTAGTATTCAAATTCAGCCTTTCTGTTCCCTAAGGGCTCACATTTCTAGGCTCAATGTGACCATTTTCTTGAACTGTACATCACAGAACAACAGTTGCAGATCTAGCACATCTACTTTGTTAGTAAATTCTGGCTCCTATGTGCTTATTTCAAAGTACAGGGAGCATACTGTCCTGGTACTCTACACTACTCTTGAATGAGGGGAGGCAAAGGTCACCTTCTTTTGGGGGGTAGCAGGGCACCACTGGTTTGTGCTAATCTGCAATTAATTTAGAGCTCTTATTAACGATCTATTCTAAAATTCTGCCAGGGAGGGATGTCAAACTCTCAAGTCTAGAATGTCTGCATTAACAAGATTTTTTTTTTTTTCTGTTCTTTTTAAGTCTTTTGGGATTAAATGGGTTTAGTTCTTTTCTCTCCGCAGGAGAATGGTGACGTTTCACGTTATTCAGACCCTCAGAGTTTCTTTACTTTCTAAGGGTAATGGCAACTCGGTCATAATAACCTTGCTCAAGACACATGAAGTGACATTGTTTATGCCCACAGGAAATGTGTCTGTCACGTGAAGCTTCTCAAATCACAAGAAGTGCGATGTTGCAAAAAAAGAACAAGGACTTGGAATCAGGCTGGACTGGATTCAATGCTGTCTGTACTATTTGCCTGCTGCTTAACTTAGGACAAGCTGCTTAACTTCTCTAAGCCTCAGCCTCAGTAAAAATATAAAACATGAAATTATTTAAGATCCACTTTGCAGCATTTCTGTAGGGTTACCAATTCCATGTAAAGGAATGGCATATGAACAGTAGCTATTTCAGGTGTAACGGATAGCTGCTTCTGAGGTGTGACCTAAAAAGTCCTCCTTTGGAGGAATTACAAAGGTTTTAAAATATTTTCCTCTGCATTATCTGAAATTCTTTGTTGCATTTTCATCCCCAGTTTTAAATATTGTGGAAAACATACGTATGTATATGTAATTTACCATCTTAGCCATTTTCATGCGTACAGTTCGGTGGTATCAAACACATTCATAATGTTGCGCGCCCGTCACCACCACTCAGCTCTGTAACACTTTTCATTTTTAGAGCTGAAACTCTATAGCCATTCAACACTAACTCCCCATTCTACCTTCCCCCCAGTCCCTTGTAACCACCACCTTAATTTCTGTTTCTATGATTTTGACCACTCTTAAGTATCGCATACAAGTGGAATTATACAGTATTTGTCTTTTCGTGGCTTGCTTATTTCATTTAGTACAATGTTCTCGAGGTTCATATGGACACATGTTGCAGTATATGTCAAAATTTCCTTCCTTTTTAAGGCTGAGGACTATCTCATTGTGTGTATGTTTCACATTTGCTTATCCATTCATCCATTGTTATACACTTGGGGTGCTTCCACATTTTAGCTATTGTGAATAATGCTGCTACGAATGTAGGTATCCAAGTATCTCTTCCAGAGACTCTATTTTCAATTATTTTGGTTATGTACTCCGAAGTGGAATTGCTGGATCATATGGTAATTTTATTTATTTGAGAAACTGCCATACTCTTTTCTATTACTGGACAGGGCCTCAGGCCGGCCTGTAGTGTGTGGGCTCTCAACTTCATGTAGGAGAGATTTCACAACACGAGTCCAGATGATTTTGATAGTATGTTTATTAAAGCTGGGGACAGTGACACAAAGGAAGGCCTTAGGGTAGAGGAAGGAACAGGAGAGTAACAGGGGAGGTCTAGGTAGTGCTCAGCTTTGGCTCCCTAGAAATGTCGTAGGAAAGGAGGAGCCAAGGCTTGGCTGCTTTCAACCCCTCAGGAAGTCGGAGAAAAAGGGGTCCTTGGAGACAGGATCTGGGGGTGACCTGGGTCACCGCTGTCCACTGCTCCCCTGGCTGCAAATCTCATGAAGACCCTTAGAGTGTAGGGGGGGAGGAGTAAAAAGTTCATGCCCTGCAAGGGGCATGGGGGAGCTCTAGAGTGAACCCTTCCTGAGTCTTCATCCTGAGGGCTTTTTATTTTTTTTCTGCAGGTGAGAGTCTTAGGGGAGGGTTTCAGTAGAATATTCATCAGCTTTTAGGGTACATTTTTAATATGTTGATGAGTCAAAATGAGGTATGGGGGTGTGGGGTTGGGAATATTCTTTGGTCTGCTATATTGTTTTATGTTTATCTTGGGTCTGTCTGGCTTTTAATGGGGTTATTGTATTCGTTCCCGTGACTTTATCTGTCCTTGGGTTTAGCTGGCACAAATGGCATTAATTGGGTCTCTGTTCTCCATTTTTCCAGACCAGAGAGATTTAAGCTATGTATTCTTTGGTTAGAGAGGACAGGTATAAAGTATTTGCTCTCCAATGTCCTTGGTGAGGGGAGATGAGGCCTTAGAATTCACCAGCTGTCTGTAAGTTGCTCAAGCTGTTTGGCCTTGTTTCATTTTCTTGTCTCAGTTTCCCCATTGCACTTGCCTAGGAATTTTCCTGGCTTTTTACTATCCTGTCTCATTTTTCACAGCGGCTGAGTCATTGTTTTACACTTCCACCAATGTGCACAAGAATTTCAGTTTCTCCCGGAGAGGGGCTTTCAGTTTTTTTTTTTAATAGCAACCACCCTACTGGGTGTGACTCTTTGTTTCATTGATTACTACCTGAAATTCTATTGTCAAAGATTTATTATTCATTTGGGCTTAACGAGCACTCTTTTAAGAGGCAAATATACTTAAGAGCTATCTGTTTTTCTTACTTCCCCTTGTCCTACTGATTTTCATGTGACTTCCAGGAAGTAATGGGCAGGAATTAAAACCTCCACTTCTGCCCTGGTGGGGTGGCTCAGCTGGTTGGAGCCTTGTCCTGTGCACCAAACAGTTGCAGGTTTGATCCTCAGTCAGAGTACATACCTGGGTTGCAGGTTCGGTCCCCAGTGGGGTGGGGTTCATACAGGAGGAAAAGCAATAAACATATCCTCAGGTGAGGGTTAAAAAAACAAACAAAGCAAAACCCTACACTTCTCATATCATTCACTCTTAGCCCTGACATTGATTAGCTTTTTTCAAGTGAAGGGATTATCGCTTGGAGAAGTATTTGTATCATTTGGTAGCATTTCTGGTATAAGGATAGGCCCCATTAGCAAGTGTTGGAAATTGTTCTTAAAAAAACAAGCTCCAGATAGGGCTCCACCTGTTTGTGAAACTTATATTACATTCAAATTATTTAATAAATTTATTTTAAAACACTGATTGAGTAACATTCTGGGTTGATGATATTAAGCTAAGCCCTTATACTCTTTAAAATACATGCTTCAGGAGATCAGGATATTTTTCTGTTTGGTTCACTGCTTTCTTGTTAATGTCTAAAACAGTGCCCAGCTCATAGAGAGGGCTCATTAAATATTTGTTGAATGAATGGATGCATTCTGCAGATATAATCTGTGGTTTCCAAGTGCAGTCCATAGTCTGGGGTGTTTGAGAAGGTTTTGGGCAAGTCTGCACGGTCAAAACTGTTTTTCTAGTGATATGAAGACATTACTTGATCTTTTCCAGAGTTGACATTTTCACTGATGGTACAAAGGTAACCGTGGGTGAATCGGCTGGCATCTTAGTGTGAATCAAGTCAGCATCAACTTATAGTAGTGTGATTATATTCTTCACTGCCACCCCTATGCAAAAAGTTAACAGGTGCCACTTTCACTTAAGACTAACCTTGAGAGTACAAATTATGAACTTTATGAAATCTCTTTCCTGGAGTATATGTCTTTTTAATGTTCTCTGATGAAATGGTAGGTGTACACAAAGCACTTCTGTTTATGAAGTATATGGCTGTGCCATTGTCTGAGATGTGTGAGTTGAACCAGTTGCTTTTTCACAGAACCATTTTTACTTGAAAAAATGACAGAAAAGCTATGGTTATTCAGAGTAGGATATTTGAATGAAATGAGTCTGCCACTCTGAGGAAAATGACAGAAAGTGTTCTATTTCAATATTTGAGCTTTCAAGCCAAAATGGTAACTTTGGAAAATATGGTATTCACCAAAGTGAGATTAACAGCTTCATTGGATGTCAGTGAAGATTTTAATAAATGTGGCTTTTAAAAAATATTGAACAATGAAATGCACCAATATTTGGAAGATCTGCATTACTTAGTAAACCAGTATTTTCCAAATATTTTTAGATAACCCATTGTAATTAACCTTTAAGAACTACTGTTTGTTGAGTTTTGCCAGTATCAAAGGGTATCCACAATAATTGTAGAAGGCTAAAGAAATCTGTGTGAGATAGGATTTCTTCATTTCCTAGACCCAAATAACACAGTACAACAGAGAATGGGGAAGCAAATATGATAATTCAGTTGTTTTCTGTTAAGCCAGACATTAAAGGACTTTGCAAAATTATAATACAATGCCACTCTACTCAATAATTTGTTTTTAAAAGTGTAGCTCTAGTTCACAAAATATATTATCTTAACATGTAATGGTTTATTATTGCTTTAGGTGAATTAATAAATATTTTTTAAAAATTTGAATTTATGAGGGTGACATCGGCTAATAAAATTACACAGGGTTCAGGTATACAATTCTCTAATACATCACCTGCATATTGTCTTGTGTATTTCACTACTCTGAATAAATGTTTTTAATTTCTCAATCTTAATTTCTAATTTGGTGAATATCCCACATAAAAAGAAAGTTCCCTGAGGTTCTTAATCATTTTGAAGAATATAAAGAGCTCTGGCAGGGTAGCTCAGCTGGTTAGAGCGACCTAGACGCCAAGGTTGAGGGTCCATCTCCCGACAGGGCACTCACAGGAAACAACAAATGAACGCTCAAATAAGTGGCACGCATGGGTGTTTCTGTTTCTCTCTTAAAAAAAAAAAAAAAAGACTGTAAGGGAATCCTGATCAACAAAATTCAAGAAAAGCTGCTTTTAAGTATGTGCAATAATCTCCACTTTACAGAGGTGGAAACTAAGACTTAGAAAGATTTAGGACCAGTTTAGGGCCACAGGGTCAGTGTAGTGCTGGGTACAGAACTTAGCTCCAGGGCTTGTATTTGTGACCCTAACTTTTGCCTTGATATTATCTTTTCTAACATTGTCTTTAAACTGGAATTTCAAAGACATTTCGACAACATAAAAAGTCTTCGTCATATTCAACAGAATGCTCATTGTTACTAAGCTGCACCACCCTTCCTCGGGGTCCTTTCGGCGAGTGAAACGTGTTACTGAACCATGTCAGTGCTGGTTTTCGCTCTGACAATCTGGGGTTTTACGAACCTGAGTCGGAGTTTTCTGATAACTCCGCTAGGGAACTGCAACCACCTGGGTTGAATTGGGGACTCTCTGGAATTTGCGAAACTCCAAGAACCAGGGCGTTTTCTTCCACTACCCTCCCACAGTCAACACCGCGCTTAGCGGAACCAAAAGCCTGATGACAACCTCCCCCCGACTCCAGGGAACCTCTTTCAGACCTTTGATGATTTTCCCCTGGCCGCTGATTGGATGGTTTGTCAACGATGGGCGGGACTCTGCCCCGGATTGGACCTCAGAACCCTTGGTCACCCATCACCCGCGTTCACCCTCCAGCACCCGAGTGATTGGTGCGGAGTCCCGCCTGCCGCCAGGGCCTGGGTGGGGCCAAGCGCGCCTCGGGGGAAGCGGGATCGCCACTAAGAGCCTGGGCCTGCAGGGGTGGGGCGTCCTGGGCACCCGGGATTGGAGGGTCGGGAGCCATCTCCCGTCGTGCACTGGGGCACCGGCCACTCACCCGGAAGGAGAAGCCGAGACCGGCTATATGGTGGGGCGCTGGCGGTGTTGCTGTGGAGAGTGGGTGCTGCTCTCAGGTGAGGGGGACGTGGGCGGGGCCGCGGGGAGCGGGTGCTGGTTTGAGGTGAGGGTCGCGGGCTTAAGCGTCAGTAAGCGTCTTGGGGTGGGGATTTCGCTTGACATCCTAGGGGCTGTCTTTCCTCCGGTAATAAAGGCCGTTACTTGCTCGGGATCCAGAGAAGGGAACCCGGCTTTTGCATTTATTTTTGAAGGACTATAAAGCATCTTTCCTTCTCACTCCCCTAGATTGATAGGAAAGAAGAAGCACTTTGTGGCTCTTTGCTCCTAGTTCGTTAAGAACGGAGGGGGAGTGGCCGGAGTCAGAGTTTGGTGTCTTTACCCAAACGGCCAGGGCTAGGGACAAGGGACAAGTATTCTAGGGGGACAGGGGAGGCCCTTGCGCTAGGCTGTGGTAGCCTTTGTGACTGACCTTCCAAGTGGAAGGAGTGGCATATTACAGAGGGACAAAAAGAATAGAGCAGAGCTGGTTGAGAACACACGGAGGTTCGTCAGACGGGAAGCTTCCTGTGCCACCTGTGGGGGCTCAGGAAGGAGAGCTTTTTGAGTTGCCATCTGGCTCAAGAATAGGTAAGAAGGGATGGGAGTCTCGGTGGCTCAGTATACTTTTATCACCTGATTGGTTTTTTAAGCTGTCTCTTGAAGTAGTTTAAATGGGAATGAAAAGGGTGGAGCTGAAGCCTTGAATTGTTGTGACATCGGAAAGTTTTAAGAGGAATCTACTTGGTAAATGGCGAACAACTAGGTTCTTCTTGGAGTTATTGGTGCTGGCACAGATGGAGAAAGTAAAGGAAACTTCAGATGTGGTTGAAAGGGCCCAGGAAATGGAGTTAGCGCTGAGTTGCATAAGTAGCGGAGAGAATCACTGACTCTGTCCTTATTTGGATGACATGTGGCTCCATCTCTCAGATCATGGAGCTAAATATTAGAACTTCTTCCTCTTCAGAAAACTGAGCTTCATTTCCTTCTGAGGAGTGGCAATGATGGGGAGGAGAGGAAGCTAATGGAGATCGCTAGAAACTATTTCTTGAAATCTAGGTTTTTGTGTTTGTTCCAGTGTTTTTAAGGAAAGTTACAGCTGAAACTTTCTTCGAATTTAGATTTAAGTACACAGCATCTGGTGGGGGGCATCCTAGGATTTAAAAAAAAAATCTGTACCTATTCGTTTCTAAGAGGCATTAGCCCCAAAGGAAAGGAGAGGAACTTGCTGGTGGAGGTGGTACAGAGCCCTAGGCAAACTCTTGTTGAGTCCTAGAGAGTGATGAGCATTTAGTTACTAAGTTATAGTCCTGCCTTTGGTAAACCTTTCAAGGCACAGGACGTATGGGAGCTCCACCAAGCTTGTGATGACTGTCATTTCCTTGTCATGGTCTCTCCTGTTACTTCTGTGAAAAGACACCACAGAATCTTTTAACTCTGCTCCTGTGCTGGCAGTTTACCAAATGCCTGGATAAAAAGGGGGGAAAATATATTTTTTTTAAATCTGAGTAGGTTCATCGTTCACGGTAAGTCGGCTTGTTCCTTTTGGTCTCAGCCATTTGAGTGCTTACATTGGGCTTTTATGCAGTGGTTGTAACGGCATTGGGATTGCCTATTTCTCAGTTCAGGAGCCCTTTGCAGTGGTGACTGCATCAGACGAAAACTCAGATGGTCAGCAGGAATACTGTTTAAGATGGTATTGCAATCGTAAAGCCTTCGGTTTGCTTGGCAGCGTCGCCCGGTTTTTTCATCTGCCACGCAGCTTTGTCTCTGAGTGCAGTGTCTATGTGAAGAGCCCTCCCGGTACATTGAAAAGAATTGGAAAAGCTGTCTGCTCTGCTAATTTTGTGGTGTAAATGAGTTCCCCTTCTTCTGAAACATTTGCCTTGTGTTAGCAAAACATAAGAGAAAGAAACTCATTACACGCTCTTCTAATGGTAAGGCAGAACTAATAAGGGAATGTGTTTAAAATTAATTGTGGGACTGTAAAAATGAGTGGATGTGAATGGGCGTGGGGGGAGGAGAGGGAGATCTTAGAGTCTTGTTTTCTCAGGAGCCAGCGCAGATCATTTGTTGGCAGTACATATTGGCTGAAGTCAGTTTTCATTTCAAGGTAAATTGAAAAGGGAAATTAGACCTTATTGTTCTGCTCTTAAGAGAGGAGAAGGGGGTGCAGGTGGCAGCCAGGGTGGTTGCCGTCGGAGTGGTGCTGGCAGGAATAAGATTAGTGCTGTATTTTAACAGAAGGTGACATCATG
The DNA here is from genome assembly GCA_004027475.1 of Anoura caudifer. Classification (NCBI taxonomy): domain Eukaryota; kingdom Metazoa; phylum Chordata; class Mammalia; order Chiroptera; family Phyllostomidae; genus Anoura; species Anoura caudifer. The sequence continues at coordinate 28,089 of PVKU01002738.1, forward strand.
GGCCCCTCTGGACTTGAGCAACCCTGTGCTGCAACCTTCATGGTCCCCTTGTCGGAGTGGGTGATGTCGCTGCACATGTAAACTACCACGTTGGGGGAAATCAGCAGCTTAGGCTTTAATGAATCTTTACAAAGGAGTGGAAAACATCCTGATCGACCTGTGTGGCTGTGGGGTGTTCGGGCAGAGGTACAAACCGGATGGCATGTCCAGCAAGGAAATAATTAGAACCTTGGGCTTGCGGTCTGGAGAATAAATGATGAGATAAGGGAAGGCCGAAACTGGGTAACTCATTCAGGTGCTCCCGGCGCTGTCAGACTGACTTACCTCTGGGGAGAGGACTGGTTAACAAGACAAAGAGACTTAGGAGCATCTGTGTTTTGGGGGGCTTAGGCTGTCTCTGAAAAGCCAGGAGGGGGCGATGTTGGGTTCACTTGCAAAACTGTGCTGTGTGTGCCCACAAGGCCGCTCTGCCTGCAGTCTTCAGGCAGAAACGGTTTGCAACCGAACCTCCCTGTTGGTGGGGCTTGAGTCAACATGGCACAGACCCAAACGTGCTTTGGTTAGAGGTGACATAGATAAGGGTCTTGGCTGTGGTCTGAAAAGGGAGGTGCACCGCCAGGGCTTGTAGCTGTTGAGATGTGGGGGAGTTTTTTGCTTCCTTTTAAGTTGTACATGAGACTAAAAAAGGTGCCTGGGTTTCCCCAGGAGGGTTGATGAAAAATTTTTAGGGTTTTGCCCTGGTAAGGAGTGATAAGACTAGAAGCACACTAACCACAGTTGTTGCCTTGTCATTTGTCCCTCTTCAGATGTTTTCTTCCAATGGGCTTTTGGTGTAGGATGTTGGAGAACCAAGAGCTGGAGGTAAGCAAGTGGTCTCTCGGGAGCAGTGGGTAAGCTTGAGGGCATTTAGGAGAAGATGCGAATCGTTGCTCCGTGGTGTTCCTCTGACAGGAGTACCTTGGCGATCCTGATGGGCTTGAGGTAGAGCCAGGAGACGGGAGAAGGAAATCAGTAGTCGTAAAGGCATTTCTGGGAAACGAGGTTCTGCTTTGACTAACTTTCCCATTCCTGAGAATATACTGGAACGTAAGCTTTGTGAGGGCAAGGATTTTTGTCTCTTACCATGGTTTTCCCCCAGGGTCTTAGAAGAGTGCCTGGCATATACTGGGTCAATAAGTATTTGTTGCATTTGATGAACGAATGAATAAAAGTTGGTGCTGTTTGGAAAAATCTGCCAACCTGTATTGTCAAAGCTGCCTCACTGTGTGGCTGGGCTGAAGCTGACGGAGCATTTCTTACCTGCAGGAGGTGATCACTGTGCGTGTTCAGGACCCCCGTGTGCAGAATGAGGGCTCCTGGAATTCTTACGTGGATTATAAGATCTTCCTCCATGTAAGTGCATCACACTCCTGTATTGGGATCAACACTCTCCAGTGCGGAGGGACAGTGTTGAGGCAGAACCTGCCTGTGGATGTTCCAAGACAGAAGAAAAGGAGGGAGGAGAGGAGCAGGAGCGTGGGTGTGCCTGAGAGTTGCTTGCGGTCCGTCTGGTAGCACCTTGCTCAGAGTGCAGCCTCTGAGCAGGACTGTGGCCTGCGGCTTAGATCCCGGGTGAGAGTGGTGATGGCGAGTTGCGTGTTCTTTGCCTTTTTCCACTAACCCCTTTTGTGTACGTTTTCCTGCAGACCAACAGCAAAGCCTTCACTGCCAAGACGTCCTGTGTACGTCGCCGTTACCGTGAGTTCGTGTGGCTGAGAAAGCAGCTACAGAGAAACGCTGGTTTAGTGTGAGTCTGCGTGTGCTTTCTTCTTGGGGGTTGGAGACTGGCTTTTAGGGGCTTACTTGGGAATTAAGAGTTGACAATGAGGAAAACTTGGCCATGTTTTGAAACTGAGAGAAACTGAGAAATGTGTTCTTAAATTATGTTTCTAAATCAGTGAAAACAAGGAAAGACAGAGTTCTTATTTCTAGTATTTTGACCTAACTGTGCCACAGGAATAGCAGAAATATTTTGTATGCATATTAGTATATGGCTAAACAAATGTGCTGCTAGCATTATAAATGTGCTTATCACTGGCTATCAGAAACTTCAGCATCTGGACTTATTTGACGGGTGATCTGGTCCATTTGACATGTAAAAATTGTGATTTTTGTTTTTTTGGTGCAAAGACCTTTTCTCAGAGACACAACAGGCTGAGAACCTTAGGAAAGACCTCCCAAACCTTAGGAAAGTCCTAACACTGGAGACAGCGTAGAACAGTGGTTCCACCACAGAATGGCCACTGAACGCTCTGGTGATGGATGGCCTGTTGATGACCTAGACAGTGAGTTACCATGTGGGCCTGGTGAGGACACTGTCACGGGTCTGGCCCTCTAAGCCAGTTGGAGATTCCCCCGACAAACTGTGCCTGTCTAGCCTTGCTGTTGTCTTTCAAAGTTATGTGCTGAGCTTCACAAGAGAGGCTAAGGAGGTTTAGAGTTTGTGGATGACAACTCAGCTACTTTTAGGGAATTCCAACCTCTGGGATTGGCATAGGTAGTCTTAATCGACACATAAGGACCCAGCATTTTCCATGTCTCTACGTCTAAGTTCCTCCCTTTTAAGAATAATAGCTGATGGTGGCAGTGGGTTTGGTAAACAATGTAGCACAGAGTATGGGGTTGGAAGTCATAGGCCTGTTTTGTACCAGTTCTGCTGTTTACTCGCTGTGTGCACTGGGACATTTTCTCAACTTCTCTGATTGTATTTCCTTACTTGTAAAATGGGAGCACTAATATCTTTCTCATGGGGATTTGGGAGGATTACTGAAACAGGTGCGTGAAACATTAAGCGTAGTCCCCGACACAAGGCACACGGTTAGTCATTGTTGATGTCCCACCCCTGCCATCTTATTAAAAGCCATTTGTATTGATTTGTGCCTCTTTTGGGAGGATATCCTTGATCAGGAGCTGAAGTGACTGTTGGATGTGACCCTTATTTTGGGTGTTATAGTATTATGTGACTCCACAGGCCTGTACCTGAACTTCCTGGGAAGTCAACCTTCTTTGGCAGCTCAGATGAGTTCATCGAGAAGCGACGACAAGGTCTGCAGCATTTCCTCGAAAAGTAAGTGGACCTGCAGGCTAGCACTTGCCTCTGAGGTGGGGGCAGAGAGGGGGGACGGTGCCCAGCAGGATAGCCCACTGAACATGCAGGCAATTTGGGACAGTCCCTTTTTTGCACCCCCATGCTCACTCAAGCCAGAATCCCTCAGAGGTTGGGGTTGGGGAGAGAAATCCTTGGGGTGATGCTGTGTGTTGTCCCACCTGTGTTTGCCCCAGGGTCCTGCAGAGCGTTGTCCTCCTGTCAGACAGCCAGTTACACCTCTTCCTGCAAAGCCAGCTCTCAGTGCCCGAGATAGAAGCCTGTGTCCAAGGCCAAAGCCCCGTGACCGTTTCCGATGCCATTCTTCGCTATGCGATGTCAAACTGTGGCTGGGTCCAGGAAGAGAGGCAGGGTTCTTGTCACTTGGCTAAAGGAGACCAGCCTAAGAGGTAACTGAAGCCCTCTTTCTTGAGACACTAGGAGCTAGGATTACTGTAACCTGGGCTAGAGAGGTGCCTGCTTGACAGAGGAGTAAAGTCGCAGCGTTGGCAGTCTTTCAGAAGGAGCCTCGTTCTCCTCGTGTGTGTCTGCATTCCATGCACAAGAGTCAGTGTTAACCCATCCTTGGGTTGCAGGCTCTCCTCTAGAAACCGGGGGAGAAAGAAGAGAAGGCTTTCTTGTTTGTCCTGGCCTTTATGTTCCCCACTTTTAAAGCAACTTTATTGAGATACAATTCACATTCCATAAAATTCACCCTTTCTGTGTACCATTCAGTAGTTTTTAGTTTATTCACAATGTTGTGCAACCATTAATCACCACAGTCAGTTTCAGAACATTTTCATTACCCCAAAAGAAACTTTGTACCCATTAACATGACTCCGGTTTTCTCCAACCCCCAGTTCCTGACAAGCACTAATCTGCTTTCTGTGTCTGTGGATGTACCTAGTCTGGATTTACCATTTCATACAAATGGAGTTGTAAGACCTGTGGTCTTTTGTGACGGGCTTCTTTTACTTGGATGTTTTCAAGGTTCATCCACGTTGTTGTGTGTTTCAGTGCCTCATTCCTCTTTATGGCTGAATAATAACCCATTTGTATGGCATACCACCTTTTGTTTGTCTTCACGTGTGTTTATCCATTCATTTGGTTTATCTGTGCCTTCTTTCCCCTTTCCCATTCTTCTAGCTGCTGCTTTTTTCCAAGATCGGGCAGGAGGAGTTCTCCCTCACCGCCTCCTGAGGAAGAAAAGGATCATTTTGAGGTGTGGGCTCCTGTTGTTGACTCTGAGGCTCCTTCCTTGGAAAGCCCCCCTGTGCCACCCCCTACCTCACCATCATGCTGTGATTTTGCAATATCTGATGAGGGACCCTCTGATCCTCAGCCTGTGAGGAGGTCCTTGGGAGGGGACCATGCTGTGCCTTTGGATCCGAGTCAGTTAGGAACAGTTTTGGAAAAGTGAACTCTGCTCTGAGCTCTGGGTTCTGCTCTGAGGCGGACAGAGGACATGCAGACAAGGAGATGCAAGCACCTGGGTGGGACTGGGCACAGGGCAGGTGTTGGCGAGGCTGGGCTGCTTTACAGTTGCCTCTGCGTGGGTTGGTTGCGTAGAGGTTGGTTGTGACGACTCCTCAAGCTTCCTTCATAGAAATAAACACTGTGCAGATGTTTGTAAGTTAAGCGTAAGGTGCAGGGGCTGTTGGTTTTGAGCAGAATCCCGTGTTTACTCGCTTGGAAGCTGAGTTTCTTACGATGTTTGTTAACGGGCCCAGGAGTGCTGCTGCCCCAGGTGACTGATTTTGGGGATCTGTAAGTGGCAGATGTTAAGCTGCCATATTGAATATTGTCCCGACAGAATTGCTGTGTCGTTGCATTCCCACCAGCTCTGTTTCGCTGCAGGCCCTGGAGCACTTTGTTTCTGGCAGGCTGGCCCCTTGCCTACCTCCTTGCACGGCCAGGGTGGTGAAAATTTATTCTCCCACCTCCTTGCCTTTCCTCCACTGGTACCACCGAACGGAATGGTGCTGTGACTGCTGCCGTGAGGGAGCATATCCCGAGGCCTCAGCCTGGCTGTGTGGGGCCCGGGACCCACAAAGTAGGACCACCCAGGAAAGAGAAGTGGCTGCTCACAGCCGGAGGGAAGGCAGACAGCCCGGGGAGCTTTGTCTTGGAAAAGGCTGTCCTGGCCTGTCACTGTCTCTTCTGGTTATAAAGCAGAGACACAACCATCTTTTCTGCAGAGGTAGAACGGGCTCCTGTCTTTGTTGAAACCTTTTCTTCTCCCTCAGTGACAGCTCCCTGCCTCCAGGGCTTCAGCCGCTGCAGCGCCCCTCTGCTGCATGGCAGGGAGGCGTGTGCTCAGTCCAGCGGGGCACAAGGGCTTTGTTTCTTTCTGGAGAGAGGACCTGGGGGTGGGGGTGAGGAGCAACATGCCTTCCTTCAGACAGCGAGGCATTCCGCCCTCCTGCTGCCATATCCCTCTCCACGGAGAGCCAGAGCCGGTAGGAGGGTGCCGCCGGCATTCCGCTCTGCTCTGCGCTTAGGTTTGTGTGCGGTTCCTGCCCACTCCTCCGCCCGCTGGCCGCCCCACCTGTCTGTGGGCTCCTTAACTCCCAGCCTCTGCTGTGGGACTGTCATGGCATTTAGTTCAGAGTTGAGGGGCTTTGGCCCGAAATAAAATTCAACTATTTAAGACTGTTGTTGCAATTTGTGTCTAACAAGCTGTAGCAGAGAAGGAGGGAATGGAGGCTGGCAGTAGTTCCTTTCATAAATCATGAATTTATCAGTGTGGAAATAATGGTTCAGAGCTGTGCACTGCAGTTCTCCTGCATTGTGTGTGCAGCTCAAGTTCACCACTGGAGGAAGCCCTGTTTTCCAAAGAGCCAGGATCCAGCCCTACTCACAGTTACAGGAATGAACCTTGTTAGGTATAATTTACCTGATGCTGCTTCCATCCTCGCAGCCTGTCTGAGGTGCCAGGTGCTGAAAGAGAAATAAAGTTTGTCAACAGGCAGATGCAAAGCCCTGGCTGGGACTCATCCCTCTTTCCTGCCCGCCTCCCCTGAGTCTCTCCTTTATATGATGCAGCAGAGCAAGGCGAGGATAGAAAACCTACAGAGGCAAATCCAAAATGTCAAAAGAAGTTCATTTAAAAGGGGGAAAAAAACTCCATACACAACCCTCACAAAAACCCGACAGATGCTAAGCTAATGACATCCGCTCTGCCGATTGGTGGGGATGACTCATGAATATTAATAAGTCCAATGCTCCAAATGGTGCAGCTGTGAACCCAGCTGTGCCTGAAGCTCTCTGATCTCGAAACTTCCAGACAGGAGCCGGAGGTGGTCTGTGTCAATTCCCTACTCAGCCAAAAAACAGCAAGCTGGGTTGGCCTTCTTCTGTTCGTTCCTTTTCTTCCTGGAGTTGGTGCTCAGCAGCTAGTTCTGCCAGCAGGGTAGGTGCTGGGACAGCAGGAACCATTCAGAGACACGAATGCAATTTTTCTGAATCCCAGCTTTTTAAATGATCCATTAACAGCAGTGCATATAGCAGCACTTCAGTTAATCTAAGGCCAGGAACCGTCCCCTCATTGTCTTCTTCAGAGCTGAGTGTAGGCCACGGAAGGAGCTGCCCTAAGAAGGGAAGGCGTTTTCTAATAATGCAGGCCTGGAGTCTACAGAGAAACGGCAAAAGTGGACTCCTTCTCCACCCATGCAATCCCATTTGCCTCGTGTTTTGCTCTGTCCCTTCGTATATTAAGGGCTAGCCACCGTGGCTGATGACCTCTGTGTGTGGCCTACTGAGCTGTTCTGTAGAAGGAAAGTATTTTTTTTGTTAGAATTCAGAATTGAGGTAGGTTCCATGCCTGATTGTATCCACCTTTCTTCCAAAAGCTACTTCCACAGCCCAAGGAAAAGTGACCCCGAGCTCATGGGGTTCATTTTGTTTGGTGGAAGGAAATGTGTGTGCATGTGTGTATGCAGGTGGAGGGAGGTGCGATTTCTTGTATGAAGATCATTAGTTGCACATGCATCATTTTTGACCTTGGTGCCCAGTGAGGAGGGCAGAGCAAGTATTACACTCATTTTTTTATCCGAGGAAACTTCTGAGTTGAGCTAAGCATGGTTTTTAAAAATAAGCTTTTAGATGGTGTTAGAATATATTCAGGTGAGAGGTCCTTTATATGCTCTGTAAGACAAGGTTGTTCCCCAACTCCCACTCACCCCACTCCCGCGGGAGTAGGGGGGAGCTTTTTAAAAAGCTAAAACCGCCACTACTCAAGGAGGAAAATCCCTCTGCTTTTCAGTTCTCAGAAATCAGACCTCCTCCACAGTTCCCAGTTGTCTGACTGCTGAGGCCTTCAGTCCACACTGCCAAGTCCTAAGCACCTTGTACCCTCTCTGGTAGCTTTACTTGGTGGGGGTGGGGTGATCAGGCCTTTTTAACAATCTGATCAAACTTTCAGTTAGCTCCACGTTTGTGAATATGTTTGTATACGCCTTAGTTCTTGCTGAACATTTTTATAATATCTAGGGATGAGGAGGACAGTGGGCCAGGAGGATGCAAGGTGGGATTGGCGTAGAAATGGAAGCAGACCAGCTCCCGGCTTGCCTCGTGGAGGCCGCAGGAGCGTTCAGTTGGGCTGGAGTGGCATCTGCGGGTTTATGTGTGAGCAGCCAGCTGAGACGCGGCTAAAGCCAAGCAGATAACCACTGTAGTGCGAGGTAGTGACTTCCTCAGGCAAGCCTGGGCGCTGATCCTACGCCACCCATCTTGGGTGGCCCTCTGCCAGCAGGGACTTGGCTCGGTAGAGGGCACGTTGCCCAGTATAAGGTAACCTTTCTTTGAACTATAGACGAGTGTCCCGTTCCTATTCTTACCACCGTACCTTCTTCCCTGAAGTTTTCCTTAATTGATTTGGAAGCCCCCCTCTTGTCTCTCACTGATGGCCTGCCTCAGCTCTTCTCTCCAAGGGGCTGTTTCAGGAACTGCCATGAAGACCAAGTGGGCATCTGGCTTCCAACAGGGCAGCAGGAGCCAGTCTTTGCATCTTATTAGAGAAAGAACTTGGGTAAAATCAGTTCTACCTTGGTGATGGAGCAGGAAAGCTGCAACCTCAACTCTCAACATACAATAAATACGGACAGTTTATACTCAGAAGTATGACGAGAGCCACACTTTTTAGGAGACAGCACTCCTGACTCATATAAGCAAAGTGAATAATTTTACTTCCTGTTCATTAAGGGGAGACCTGGCCCACCTCTGCAGGCAGAGGAGGAGAAAAACAAGCTGTGCTTGCATAGCAGGGAAGGGGCCTGAACAACAAACGGAGAGATGGCGAAGCTGGAGTGTGAGAATTAAGAGATCGCCTGAAGTCTTAAAGGCCTCCTTCCCCCTGGAAGGGCTCGAACATAATCTGCTTCTGTAATCTTTGGGTTATGGGAAGCCACCGGCCCCAGTTATTATCTGTGGCCATCAAGTCCCTCCCTGCCCTTTCAGCCACGCGCTTTTTCTTTATACCATCCATTTGGAAGGGGCAGCTAGTTCACATCCTTCAGCGTTCTTGCCCTGTGGGTGTGTCCCTTCCCTGGTGGCCATGGTACGGGCAGCCAGGCCCACCAGCAGCCCGACCTGAATTCCTCCAGCAGAAGGCCCAGAATAGTGAGAGCCCGAGGCCGTTTGTTGGAGGCACTGCAACCTGCCCGTACGAGACTTAGATATATTCTACCAATTAGGGCACATCTGTTCCAAATGCTGAAAGGCGGGCACTGTCTCTTTAAGAGCCATCCCACTCCTCTCCTTGAGTGATGAGGGCTGGGAGCACAAGGGAGTCAGATGCTGATTAAACAGTCCTACTGCCGAGCTCTGTTAGAAAATTACTGTAATTATGATCTAGTCCCAGCAGAGGGATGAGTTCCAATCCTGCTAATAACCCTTCCAGGTGCCTCAGATTCAGGCCCATGGGAGGCAGCGTCGACAGGGCTCTCGCTGGCACCGGGGCTGGTGACAGCCCTCCTGTCTGGCCTGTGCGGGCAAACACAACAAATGCACTGGACCCTGCATCCTGGCTCGGCCTCCCGAGAAAGCAGTAGGTTTTGGTTGTGTTGTGGGGTGGGGTGGGGTTGTTTTTGGTTCTTGATAGCTCCTGGGAGTCATTTAGTGGGAGGAAACTTCCCCTAAACTAACACGAAGGACCAGGAAAATCACAGTGTGCAACGCCAGTCTGTCCCAACTCCTCACTTCTGCCTGGGGACTGCCGGGGGCACTGCGCCAGCCTGGACCGGAGCAAAGCCCGGGGCAAAGCCAAGGGGAGCAGAGCAGCTGCCTTCCGCGGCAGTGTCTTCTGCACTTGTGTCTACGAACCTGTGTTTCTTGCTCTGAGGTAGAACACAGCATTTCGCTTGGTCCTGACCAAGAATTTCAGGGGTTTCTGCCCCTGAAAAGGGAATCGTGGATAGCGAACAAAGCTGTAGAGAGAGATTCGCTGTGATTCAGCTCTCCGAATTGGCAAGTGCAGGCTCACGCGTGTGAAAACATCAGTCTTGTAGTGTAGCTCCGCAGCAGTGCCGGCCAGCGAATCTCAAAGGTGCTTGTGGAGCTTGAGGGCGTGCTTGCTGGTTCCTAAACCCTGAGGCATTCATGGCATTTGTGCTCTGTATGTTTCCCAGCCTAGCCTTGAGCTGCTCCTTACGGTTAACGCACAAACTTCTAAAAGACAGGGCAGCCTCTCGGTGCTCGGTTCTAAGCACACGCAAATGCCCCGAGACTGCAGTTCTCAGCCAGCGGTAATTTTGGGCCCAGGGGACATCTGAAAACATTTTTGGTCATCAGAACTTGGGGGAGAGGGACTGGGTATTACTGGTATCTAGTGTCTAGAGACCAGGGATGCTGCCCAACAACATAAAATTATCTGGTCTAAACTGTCATTCACTCCAGGTTGAGAAACCCTGCGCTAACAGAGGGAAGTACTGAGCTCCAGGTTCTGTCCCCCGCCCCAAACGCCCACTGCACAGCCCTGGAGATGTTGAAGAAATGATGGCCAATTCCCAGATGCCAGGTGTTTTTTCCAGAGGCAGAGTATATCAGTGACAGGCCAAGCAGGGCGCCTACCATGGGAAGCTTCCAGTAAATGCGGGTGGCGTGTATGTGCCCCCCTGGCGATTCAGGGCGGGACATGCTGGATGGAGTGTCTGACTGGGGAAGAGGGGAGTGTCTCTAGTGTGTTTTCTGTCCCACGATCAGACGTGGCGGGATAAACGGTGGCCAGCTGCTCACCATCAGGTTAAGAGTGTTTGCGGTAGAACCAGATGTCCTCTTTGAGGACCAGCACTAGAAGACTCTTGGAATTTATTCCCATCACAGGAGGCAAGGAGGTGGCCCACTATTGCCCAGTGCCACAGAAATGCTTTCCTCGGTGGCACTCTGCCAGGTGTAGGGGTGGCAGGCTGTGATGGGGCCCCACGGGGGACAGGAACACACACAGTGGCTGACAGACGCCAGTCCCCCAAGCAGCATGACACCACAGACACCACAGGCCCCTCAGAACTGCCCAGGCATCAGGAAAAGAAGGCCTAATTGGCAGGGTTTGCCTAGGAGCCAGGCCCGCAGAGGAGAGGACTTCATCAGAGGGACATCGTGCCAGGCGAGCCAGGCCATCTATCGATCGACTGCCTACTCCCCTAGCAATGGGGCAGCTCATTTTGCCATACTGACTACCCGTCGCGGTTTACACCTGAGGTCTTGGAGTTGTTATCGATAACTGTCCCTTTCAGGCTCAAAAGTGTCCTGGAAAATAAGTTGTATGGTCATCCTATTAATAGATTTGGGGGGGCATTATATAAGATTTTTTTCCCCACAAAATGGGCTACATCTTAAAATGTATTATTAATTGAATCCCAAAAGATTGAAAAAGAATGGTCATTGATTTTTACTAACGGGGGAAAAAAAAAGCCCAGCATGTTTTCTGAAGTTAGTTTTTGATAGGGAAATAGGGAGAAAAATTCCAATCCTTTGAAGAAAAACAAGATCTCTTTTTAGTTGTAAGTTTTAAACTCCCTACCCAATCTCTAAATTCTAATGGGAAATGAAATGGCTGGACAGGAGGGGAGGGGAGGAGCGAGGGACTGGTAATCCACAAACTAGAAAATTAGTTTGAGTCGCTGGGCTGTGCAGCAGGGATAATCCTCTGGGTAGACGGCTTCTTTTTCCAAAGTCAGCTTGGCCAGTTTTGCTGGTGCTCTGGGAATTAGCAGCTCAGCGCCACTCAAGACTTATCCTTTCTGAGCCACGCCTGGTGGGAGACCTGCTTGTCAGGAGGGCTTCTTTTTGGCCAAAGATTAAAGCACCTCTGTCCCTGGCATCTAAGGGTTTTGTTCTTAAGATGCAAGAAAAAGAGAGAGAGAGAACATACTTTGAAGTCTTTTTTTGCTTGCTTGCTTTGCTCCATTGTTTTCAGGCTGGTTTTTAAAAAGGCAGGAGTGTGCACCGCTCCCCCCACCCCTTTTTGCTTGGACACCACTGCTGTGCTGTGTCGCAAGCACGGAATGTGGACTTTGAAAATGTGTTATTTGGAGGTGTCTAACTGCAACAGAACGTGAGTGATCCGAGAAGCAAAGCAGCAGGCTGAGAATTTGAAGAGTCTCTCATTTCATTTCCGCTTCTGCAGCAGATTTGGTGTGATTTTGTCTAGTCGCTGCCTTTCAGACCCTCTGTTTTGCCACTTGGCAAGATGAACCAATCACTAATAAGGTGGTTCAACTGAGGAAGCTGAAGTACTACGAAAAGAACTTGAAATCCAGGCCCTTCCTTACATGCTATGTTCAGATAAAACATCTACCCGAAACAGGAGAGACAGCTAGTCAGCCCCGCCTTTTGGCATTGTTCTCACTTTACATGGAATCACACTGTCTGGGTTTAGGAAATGAGACTTCACAGGAATTCTCCTTCCCATTTTTAGTCACCAGAGGGAAGGATGCAGTTGGTGTTGAATTAAATTCAGATTTCTAAGAGATAGAACAGGCCATTGTATGGGAAAATTTAATATCGAGGTTAACTGCAAAACAGTGTCTATACTATTTTGCTATATGGATGACAGAGAAAACACACTAGAAAAAGTGTGGTTTTAATGAAATGTAGCCGAAAGATTGCTGTCAGAGCATTGAGTATTCTCAGCTATTAGTTTCGACAACACAGGCCACACTCTTTCAGCCCCAGGTCAGCTTACCCAGTGGGTGTCGGTGAGCTCTGCGTAGATAATTTATCTGTAAAAGCCAGATACACGTTTGCTTCTTAAATTCAGGATCTGAGCTTTCTTATTTTTTCTTCTTTACATAAAATCAAGGAGGAAAACAAATCTCCCACCTCTGACTCTCTCCTATCTCAGTGCCAGAGCAATTCGTGGCAATTAAGAACCCATTCTACATTTAATGTGTTTAGTTAAGTGGTCTAATACCCCCAGTTACCCGGTTAGTCACAGGCAGTAAGGTGGGGGATCTGGTTAGTGGAGTCAAACAGAGAAGTGGTAATCTGATTAGCCAGTTGCCTTCGGAGGCTGTTGGCTCAGATGGTGGCTGGCGAATTGAGTGGGGAGCAGTTTTGCTAGGTGAGGTTGACCTCCATCCAGAAAGACAGGTGGAATCTGCTGTTTCCAAAAGGTCTCCTTTCGAACTTCACCCTAGCAAGAGAATGGCCTTCAGCCCTGGAGATAGTCTCACCAGCACTTTGAACCATATTTGCAGTCCGTTCATTTGTTGATGTCTTCTAGGGCCATTCTAATCTCTGTTTCCACTGAGTTTGGCAGCTAAAAGGGTGAGAGGTCTAGGTGTGGTGCCCACCCTGCAGGTACCAGAGGTGCCGGTGCTGGAAGACCTTTGCAGTTTGGCAGACGGTGGTTTCCTCAGGTCCACAGGTACAGAAGGGACTACTGCACTAAGGGGATTTTGTTTGAGATGCTGGAAGCCAGTGGCCATGCTACTGAGAGGGCCTTGAACTGTGCAGAGTGACGGTCCCTCCATCCCTTGACCTTGCACATTTTCATCCCCTTTCTGACCCCGCCCCAGATACCTGCTCTTCTGGCGTGTTTCTCAGTCAGAGCCGTGGTGCAGTGGTGTCTCTCCTCTTAGCAACCCCCACCCCACCTTCCGGACTTGGGTCCCTGGGGGTTCTCCAGGGAGGGGACAGTCAGGGGCATGGAGGGGTTTCTGTTTGCTCCCTCTGTCAAACACTTGAGAACAATACCCATTGTCCTTACCTGTAGGTTGGGATTGGTGCAAGGGTTCCTAAAGCTGGAGGCCATTGGTTCTCTTTGGTTCACCTGCTCACATGCTGCCACCTAGTGGTTCCTTCTCCTTCAGCACCCTGTGTAAAATGGAGGGGACGTTAGGGATAGTTCTGTGTTCTTTTATCTCTCTTCTTTTTTTCTCCCAGACTGGAGGCTTCCTCTTTTGTTACCTCTTTATCCAGAGCACACACCAAAAGCGCCATTGTTTTTACTCCTGGGTCAGGAAACCTGGCAGTGAAGAGCTGGCATAGGGTCTTTTGAGAACCTTGGGAATCACTGATGACATCCCCGGTGCTGCCCGGTTTCTCTCTTTGGTGACGTGAAATGCACGTGTCACTGCAGGGCTGCGCACGGGGTTGCAGAGCTGAGAAAGGCTGCTGCCGACCCCACGCTGCTCTGACCGGGCAGCTTCAGAGAGAAGACATCTTTTTTCTTTTTACTTATTTTCATTTTTGTTTTTCAATTACAGTTTATGTTCAATATTATTCTGCATTAGTTTCAGATGTACAGCATAGTAGGTCAGCACTCATGTACTTTACAGAGTGGTCCCCTCCCCCCGATATTTCAAGTACCTACCTGGCTCCTTGTAGAGTTATTAAGATATTGATTCTATTTCCTATGCTGTGGTTTACATGAGAGAAAATTTCTACAGCTGCTCCATTGCCCATTTTCCAAAACTCGTCGTGTAGACAGTCAGGCGGTAATAACAGCTAACCTTACTGAGCAGTTACTAGGTGCCCAACGTTAGTTCTAAGTACGGTACGTGTGTTTTTTCCCTTTAATTTTCCTAGTGACCCTGGGGAGATGGAGAATACCTTTTCTAAGGAGAGGAACTTGAAGCATAAAAGGTCAAGTAACTTGCTCTAGAGAACACATGTAGTGAATGGGGAACTGGGGTTTATTCCCAGGCTGCCTGGTTCCAGAGTTTCTGTTCTTAACCACTATGTCTTGCTGTCTCTTCAAGGTACAGGTGACCTGAGTGCTAGGTACAGGCAACAGGGAAAGGAGCAGGGCTGGGTGCACACAGCCTTCTTCAGAGCTCATGCTCGGACCCTGCCTAGGACTTGCTGCCTACAGGACCCAGTGGGGCAGTTAACTAAGGCCGAAAAGGAACTCTCCAACGTGCTGGCTCCAAGGACGTTCTTCTAGCCCTGTCTCGTTTCAGAGAGATTCGGCACATAAGAAAAAATAACCAGGAGGCAGCCAAAGGAAGTCGGAGAGGCCAGGCAGAAACCAGGCAGATCTAGGTTCCAGAGATCATCCTGCTCTGAAAGACAATTGCAAGTCCCCTTCTCTCTCTGGGCTCTTCTTTTCTGTCGGGCCATCCTTCCTGCTTTGTTTGGAGTTGGCAAGAATGCCCAGAACCAGCACTTTGACACCATTACAAAAAGAAACGCAACACCATTACACATGGCAAGAAACCAAAACTGAATTTATTTATGCTTTTAAAGTCAGTCAAAACAAGCAGAAGCTTCCTTCTCCAAAGGTTTCCTTCTCTCTCACCTTCTCTGTGACATGGCTGTGTGGACATGTTTAGAGAAGCAACGAGCTATGACAAGGCAGGTTTAGTACCAGGTGTGCTGAGTATGCCTCTTCCCATTTGCTTACTGGCAGTTTACGGTTGCTACAGAAACGTGTCAGAGACGTGTGTCTCCTCAGCAAGGAGTCCGCGGTGGTGGTGGGTGGCAGGGGTAGGGAGTGGGAGCTCTTGATGATCAGTTTCTTCAGAAAGGCAGAGTAGAGAGAAGGATATATGTCCTAGGGGAGGGAAAATACATAAATTTGCTTTTATGATTCGAAATGTAGGAGGTATAGAAGGACACAGCGTAACAAGTGTCTCCCTGCCTCACAGTCATGCAGCTTCACTGTCCTTGGAGACAACCGGTGTTAGCATTTTCTTTCTCCTTCCGGAGGCATCTCACATGTATATACACAACCGGAAACTCCCTTTCTACACAAATGGATTAAATTAGGCCGACACTCTCTGCTTTTTTTTTTTTTTTTACTTCCCGACATATCTCAGAATGTATTCCATATCAGTGCAGAGAGCTTCTTTGTCTCTTTCCCTGTTGCACAGTATTCAGTTCTGTGAATGTGCTACAGTTACTTGGCTGGGTCTCTGTTGAACACTCAGGTTATTTCCAGTGGTGTGCGGTCACAGACAAAGAACCTGGTGTGCATGCGGTTGTGCATGTGTGCAAGTGGAGCTGTGGGGTGAACTCCTAGGCCCGGAATGGTCGGGTCAGCGAAAATGAGGAGAGAAACAACTTTGTCATTAAGTAAATTGAGTGAAGGAGGGTGAATCTGCTTAGATTTGACAGGGAAAACCTAACCCTTCTACAGTTACGGCCAGGAACGGAGCCCTCATTGGGAAAGCCACAAAGTCAAACCTTGAGTGACAGGCCCGAGCTGGTGCTTAATGGTCGTGCGGGGGCGTTGGGAAGTCAGGTCTGCCCTTGTGCGTTTTCCTCAGTGAATCCACGCGGCTGCTGCTGCATGCCGGAATGGGCCTTGGTCCGGGAATTCCAAGGGCAGTGTGTATCACTGTCACACATGTCACCCCTCACTCCCAACAATGAAGTTGGCTCCCACAGGGTGGAAGACGGAGCCAGTGACATCACGCTGGCTCGGGGTGCCTTCCATCACCATCCTAATTCTAAACAAAACCCACTCTGTGCCAGGGAAGTGCAAAGCTACCCCACCCAAAGCAAGCACTCCGCTGTTTTAAACTATGATATGGTTCTTGATCATGAAATGCAAGCCACATTCTTTACGGCCTGAAAGTTCATTGCTGTTCCCTAGGAATCCTCACACTGGGCCCCTAGTCCTGGTCAGTCATCGTTAACGCACAGGCATTGGAGGAGGCAGTGCCTGCCTGGGTCTGGGGACACAGAAACCCAGACCCATGCCGGTGGCTGGCGGCAAACATTCCTAGCTGTCTGCAGTACCCATTCTCCCCTCTGCATTGTATTAATGAATCCCTCCTCCACTTTTAAGCTAGACACAGGTTCTGCTGAGAATGAAGCTTTTTTGCAGCTTTGTGTGTCTGCGTGTTGAAGTTCTGGCCAAGGGAATGTAAGCAGAAGTGGTGTGTGTACGACATCTGTAAAGTATCCTTGAAAGGACAAGGTGCGCCCTTCTCCTTTTATCTTTCCTGCTGGGTAGGAGACAGACATGATCGCTAGGGCTGGAGCGTCCATCGTGGGCCACGAGGTAAACTGAGGGATGTTGGCCCGCACCGTGGAACAGAAGAGAAGGTGTCCGGGATTCGGATGCCTTGTGTCACTTACCACCAGATTTTTACAGAAGAGAAAAATAAATTTCTGTGTTAATCAGTTACTTTTGGGTTTTCTGTCACATGTAGTTGAACCTAATCATAGCTGACGCAGTCCCCTACTTTAGGAAAAACAATTCCACAATCACCTTCTTTCAATGGCGAATTACTAGCATCACTTTTGGAAAAGAAGAGCCACCTCACCGGCAACTCCCGTCCCTCCCAGAGAAACAAGGGCATGGCCAGCAGATGCCCTGGCAGTAGTCCCCGTACCTGGCTTCATCTTTCTTCCACTTCGAAGGCAGTTGTGAGATACTCCTTCGGAACGATCCCAACAAGGCTGTTTAGCTCTCCGACCCACCAGCCGTGCACGTTGTACTCCTGGAAAACGAAAAGAGGACGCTTCCGCTAATCTCTGGGCGACTGCCTGGGAGATTCTGTGGGGTGGTTTCTTTGTTGACACTATCAGGATGACTTGTTAACACCCTTGATGAGACTATTAAGTTCTAAAAAGTCATCTAGAGGAGGAAAACAAACATTTTCATTTTGCCATCTTCCTGTCTACACTGTAAACTTAGCACATTTGATGCCATTGCTGGACTGAAAGAGGCGGGTTTTGTGTTTTTTTAAACTACACAGTCAAATGGCTTCTTCAGAGAAAGTTGGGCACACTCTAAAATGTCAAAACACTAAAAAATATTCAGGGAGTCAGGTCAGAGTTCAAATTAATATTTACCAACCATCTTCGATGTGCAAAGTGCTGTTTGAGTTCCCATGAGACATACCGTGATGAATCAACACCGTTTGCTCCCTGGGAGCTGAGCAGAGCGTAGTGGGTTCTGGAATCAGACATACTGGGGTCTAATCCCCACTTGGTCACTTAGTAGCCATGTGACCTTAGCTCCCCCAGCTTTAACTTCCCCTTCTGTAAGAGTAGGGAGACCATCAGCCCCTCCCTATGTTGTAGGGATGTAAGTGACGCCAGAGACGTGAAAACAATTCCAAGTGTCTGATGCATAGTAGGTGCTCTCAACATTAGAGGTGGGAGATTGACAGGTCCATCGATGAGGACAGGCAGGACATAAAAGCCACAGGGAGGGACGAACAAGCAAGGGAATGAGAGGGTTTAAAGGACAGGGCAGTCCCAGGGCTCAGGGGCTCCCTGAATCCAGAAGAGCTGCTCAGAGCACAGCGGATGTTGAACACGATGGGAGTGTTCCTGAAAACACCAGAAAATGTTTTCTTTCATTTGAAGGAAGTAAAATTTAGGAATACATGGGCAATAGAGTGTATTCCAGTTCAACTGGGTTTGGGGAGCCACGGAGTTAACTGTCTGCATTTCCACATCTAGCTGCTGAGTTCTACTAAGAAGAAAGACAAAGAAAGAAAACCAGGTTGGTGACAAAACTTCTGGGTCAAGTGGTTATCTTCTTGTTTCTTTTTGATAACGCCGCTCCCCTCCTCCAGCCCTGCCTCTCCTCTCCCTCTCGGCAGATGACCACTTTTCCACCCCCAAGGAGCAAAGAGAAGCCATTAGATTTGTTAACTGCCAGCCACCAAGACAGGAACGCCCCTGTGCCGACAACCATTACCGCGGAGGGGGTGTCCTCCCTGTTTAACACCATCCCTCGTAACGTGTGCTTGTAACCCTTCCACTGTCGTAGACATGGGTTCTGTGGAGTCGGACCTCTGCCTCTAATGTAGATGGCTCCTTCCATCAGCCTTGAAATGTGTTCAAGTTTCTTTTACCTTTGGAAACAATTACTAAATAGTCCCCCTGACATGTCTTCTTTCCGTTTCCGCTAGTCTATGCCAATTGCCAGTTCCAGTCAAACTTACTGAGTTTCCTTCACTTACTGTCCCACCTTCTTGCTTTCCATCCACCCTTCAGGCCAGTTTAATCAGGCGTCTGCTTCCACGCTCCACTTACGCTCTCTCTCCACGGTCTCCTATGACCTCCTCGTTGCTCAAGTCCTGTGGGTGCTTCTCCGTCCTTAGCCGACTGGCTCTCTCAGCAGCGCTGCCACTGCAGACCCTTCTCGGGGCATTTTCCTCTCTCAGTTTCCGTGGTAATTACACTCTCCTAGTTTCCCTCCTCCTTTCCAGTTACTTCTTCCCATTCTCTGCCAGATTATCTTCGTCTCTCCCCTCCTTTCATTGTGGTGGTTTTCCAGGGTTCTGTCCTCGCCGTCTGACTACTCGAGGCGCATTCCCTGAGCACACGCCTCTGCAGTTTAGCCATCATGTCTGTGTGAATGACTGTCACCCGGAACTCCAGCCCAGCTCTAAGCGATGGGTTCCAGTACCCAAGTGTATGCCTGTCAAGCTGCTCAAACCCCATAGATCCTAAATTTAACCCATCATTCTGCTTCTGTTTCCAGCCCCACCCCCAAACTTTCTTTACCTCCTGTGTTCTCTCAGTGGATGGTACCACGATGAATTCAGTTACTCCAGCCAGAAACCGAGAGTCGTTCCCAGCTGCACCCTCCTTTTCCAATCCGTCCTTGAGTTCTGTCAAGGACGGATTGTCAGTTCCCTCTAAAGTGTTATGGGAATCCACCCACTCCGCTCCATTCTCACTGACAGTACTCCAGAGTCATGTCACTGTCATTTCTCATGAGGACTGTGGGAACAACCTCCAGATTCTGCCGTATATCCATTCTTATTCTCCTCCCATTACTCTTCATTCTGCAGCTAGAATCTTCCTAAGATTCTTTCTAAGAATCTTTCTAAGATGTAGACGGAAAATATCACTGCTGCGCTCAGAACCTTAAAGTGGGTTCCCACTGCCTATTGTCAGCTTCTTAACCAGGCAGACGAGGCCCTGCGAGACCTAGTCCCACTCACTGCCCAGCAGTTCCACTCACCCCTCGATCCAGCGGGCCCACGGTAAACCCGAGCTCGTCTCAGCCGCTCCCACGGCCTACAGGCCTCTCGCCTCGGAGCCCTTCCTCTGCCTCTCAGCCTCCACTCCTTCCTCCCTTTCATGAGCTCACTCCTAAGCAACCTTCAGATCTTAATTCCTGAGTCTTTCTAGATTCTCTAGAAGCCTCTCCTTGCCAGTCTCTGTGTGGGGGTGGGGGCTCAGCTACGTGGTCCACAGCGCTGTGCCCTGCACTTCCCCGGAAACGAGTTCATCACGCTGTCTTGCACTGGTCTGCTTTTGTCTCAGAGCTGATCGTCAGAGGGAAGTTTCTATGAGAGCTGGGGCCTTGTTGGCTTCGTTTGCTGCTGTATTCCCAGCACTCAGCACAGAACGGGCCCCCAAAATACTTAAATGAGGTTATGAAGGAATGAAGGGAGCAGTGGGGATTCGTACTCTCAGTTGAGCAGATTTAGTTACAACTAACTCCAAAATATCCCCCTGGTGATTGAACTGGTTGTGGCAGGAAGAGAGCAACTGCCTTTGGGGACAGTTTTCCCAAATGGCTCCCTAAATACTGTGAAGACAGCCTCAAAAGGCATAAGAAGTGAGACTACTGAGTTGATCCTAAAAAGGAACAGAGAATTACCTTTAAAAGTCATCTGAAATAAATGACTGTGTCCACTGCCTCTCCCCCACTGTCCCCACCACACAGCACACCCTCCCTCCCCCAGGCCAACTCCCCTCCCGTCTGCACTGCCTTACAGGAAACTACCCAGAGTTCCTTAGCCTACGCTGTTAGAACACTGTAAAGCTCCGGTAGGTACAAGTTACATTCCTGTCCGTGTCCCAACACGGAAGTTAGGGCAGTTCCTGCCATCAGTTTTCTTATAGTATTGCCTTGGTTAGCAGGTCACTGCAGCGGCTGTGTCTACGCAGAGCCTTGCTGTGAAGGGGAAACACATCCTCCTGCCTCATCGTAACTCACAAAAACTTTAGCCCTAGCTCTTCCGCTACCTCATAGGCGGGGTGCAGGGGCACAATGCTGTCTGAGAAGCTTCTGATCATGGTCAGCTTGCTTAAACATGTGTGAGGACTGGCCTCCTACCTGCCAGGTGCTGTCATCATCATCACCCGAGGGGGTCTGAGAAGATATTGTCCCCCCGGGGGACCGTTTAAGCCCCTGACCCTGACTCACACTTGGCAGCATCCGCCTTTAGCCGTAATGCCAGGAGTAGGGACCGGGCCTTGGGAAAGGTGCTGTCTGCCAGCTAGGAGAGGGTGCGAATGGGAAGCAGATGAGGCCCGGCAGGACACCTGCGAAGGCCAGGCTCCCAGTCAGCGTGCTCTTGCTCGAGGGGCACGCTGACCCTGCCGACCACAGATGTGGCAGTTCTCGCAGTGGTGCGAACTGAAATGAGTGAAATCAACTCTCTGCCCTTCAAAACAAAAGAGCAGGCAGACGTGAAAGGAGAATGGCCCAGTCTCAGGGACCATATGAGTCTTGCTGTGGGAGCCTAGGAGCTTAATCAAAGCACCCACAGGTCTTGGGATCTGCCTGTCTTTTCCAGATTTCATCCTTGGCTGGATACCCGAAGAGGGCTGCAGGGCTGAGATGCTTAAAGCATGAATGGAAAATTTCTAGCCTGCTCTTTCACTGCCGCCCCCCATGCATTGCTCCAGCCCCGTCTGAACACCACGAGGTATTTTAAAATAATTTTTACTTTGATGAATTGCTGGGGAGTCCACAATTGCTCATAATCAAAGAGAGAAAAATGCAAATGAGATCCGGCCGAGAACTATCACCACCAAACGTTTATTTCACTGCACAGTGCCAAAAAGAATTAAAACAACATTAAACTCACAGCAATCATGTTTAAGCCCTCGTTTCCAAGTGCCAAATTGCACCACTCTGGATCATACAGATGTTCGTTAATTATGCTAATTTTTATTAAACTATTAAAATGGAGAGAGTACTGGCTCAGCCAGGCAGACCCCAGCTCTGAATGAACTCCGCTCGTGTCTAGAGGTGCTAATTTACTGCATTTTTATTAAGTTGCTGATTCTTGGATTTCAGTTTTGGGATGGCAGAGAGAACTGAATTTCTGGGATCAACATTTTCAATAAAGTTTGACTTCTTTTTGTCCAGATGTTTGCAAAGGTCTAAAAAATGCCGAGACACTCCCAGGAGACCTGAAATCCTCAATGTGGGGATACATCCCTACAGGTGATGATGTCAGGGAACCGGAATCCTAAAGGCTCCCACATTGTAGCTTGACATACACCGAGTATGGCGGAGCGAAGATGTTAATTACACAGAATTGTTAATTGAAGATACTTTAGATAAGATTATAAAAAGCTATTTAAAAAAAGCTTCACATCAGTGCTTGCTTCTTGCCCCACAGTCTTTTAAGAAGCCTTTCACTTGAAAGTAGCACAATGTATGGTTTGTTCTCATCGTAATATTTCTAGGCTCGATTAAACATCTGTTTCCCTCAACATCAAACCTGCCCCACCTCACTGAACCCCCCAAATGAAGGAGTCTTAAAAACGAGGGTTGGCTACTGGGATTCCATTATCTGGTTGGAGAAGCTACGGGCCTGGGTGAGCAGAGCACTGAGAGAACCTGCAACAGACACAGCGCTCACTGTTAGCAACAATCAGAAGTGTTGATAGGGGATTGCACACCGCCATAAAAGGATTTATACTGCTAATCTCCATCAGTGAGGAAAAAAAACACCCTACCAAACCTGCCATAAAAAGAACAGCAAATTCTATAAACAAAAAGCAGTATGGCCACCAACCACGGGCACGCCGCACAGCGTGACTCTGCCTCCAGTGGCTCCCCATTGCTGTTTACGGCTTCCAGGCTGTCACGGACCTCCTCAGTGCTCCTCCTGTCACAGGGCCCTGAGTCCCCGTGCGGGGCTGCAAATACCCTGTCAGTAGGTGTCAGGGGATATCGGGGGAAAACCAGCGGGCGCCCATCATAAGCCTTAAAAGAGATTACATACCCCGACTCCGTGATTGCTACATTTTAATCTCTCTCCTCCCTGCTGGTTCCTATTTGTATAAGCTCTTCCACGGCTCCCCTGGAGTAGCACAGACATGACCTGGAATGACCATCCTGTCTTGGGATGAGAATTCAATTTCCAGGCTCAGTGACTCCTAGGCTGTTCCAACAACAGGAAATCACTATCCTCTAGGACAGATTCTTAAACTGGAGTCTACGAACCCCTTGCCTGTCTGCGGATGGACTTGAGGGATCTTTGAACTCTTTGAAACTGGTGTGAAATTTTGCGTGCGTGTGCGCACACACACATCTTGCCCCTGGGGTGAGGCCCAGATAGTTCATCAGATTCTCAGAGGACTTGCAAACCCCCTAGAGTTGGCAGACCATCGCTCTAGGGGGAAATGCAATGGTCTTTACGGCCTGGATCAGCACCTGGGCCCAGTGTGGCCCTCGTCGCCTCCCTCCCCCCTTTAATAAAATACAATGAAATTAAGAATCCTTGTTCCTGCCACCCTGGGTTTTGTTGGCTTCAGCCCTCCAGCTGCAGAATCTGTTTCTTCTTCAAATGCTGACCAAGCTTCTGCCATTGTGACTTAAAAGTTGTGGTGTCTTCCCATAGCTTCCATCCAAATTCGAGTGATAGCTTTTGGAACAAGGTGCTTGAAACTGTCAGCCCCCCTGAGAATATTCTTAATCGAAATGTTCTCTTTTCACACTGAATGGGGCTCTGGTAAGCCTCTGTGGAGCAAGGTTCCCAGAAAAAGGTCTCATACTTTTGCTCTTAAAACCACCAAAGTTCACTCTCAGTGCTTGTAAACAAGAGAACTCCTCTTCAAGAGAACAATCAATCAGCCCCTAACATGAAAGATCAATACATGCTTGATCTATGTATGGGAAAGGCCAATCAATCTCAGAGTTATTCATTTACGATTGCTTATTTTTCTTATCAGTGCTTGTTGTGCAACGTACATTACCATTAGCAAAGATGGGGAATTTGAACGCCTAGGTTGTAATATTCCAGGGTCAGCCAACAGCATCGTGGTTTTACTCTGGATTGGCCCACAATTTCTGTATTCTTAAAGTCCAGCTTTGGAAATTTAATGTTTTCTGAAGATACTATAAATTATTAAATAAAATGAGGGCTCTCACTCAGCACCCTTCCAACTGCCAAGAAAAACAAGACTGGGGACAAGAATTGTTCGTCAAAGACAGACGGGTGCCTATGTTTCAGCACAGGTGGTTTTGGGAAGAGATTCTGCAGAAGGAGAAAGGAAGTGGTCGCCTGGGTGGATGGTGGGTTAGTGGCGTTGGAACCTGCGAAAGGGTTGGGACTCGTGCGTGGCTAAACCCCAGGTAGCATGGTGGCCTCTTCGGGATGTTTCATACTGTATTTTAAGTTGGCAATCATTTTCTCTTTTTTCCATTATTCAGAGTTTTGGTCTATGAATCTTGAAAACGAATCATGAAATTTGCCTTCATTGAACCAGTTTATTGTTACATTTCAGGGGACTTGCTAACCTGGAGGTTGGAAGGTGCCAGGGTTCCGGGTAGCAGGGGAAAGGTGTGTGCCCGTAAAAAAGGGGACACGGCAAGCCTGGCCGGTCAGTGAGAGCAGCTGGGGTGGGGGGGCACAGGGCAGCAGCTGTGCAAAGGTCACTCCCTGGCTCAGGGCTGAGTGTTCTGAGAAGGGGAGCGGTGTCAGCTGGGTGGCGGGTCCGAGAGCGCTCCAGTGCAAGGTAGCATTCAGCCTCGAGTCTGGAGCCCACGTCCTGGGCTGGGTGCGAGTGGATGATGGTCAAGTCAAGGCCAGGGAGGTGTGCAGGACCTGGGCACAAACTGGACATAATTGGTGATGGAAGTATGCTAAACTCAGAGTGTGCATGGCAGAAAAATCATGAGCTGTGAAGGGAAGAGGGGCGGTGGAACGGGGCTATCAGGAAAGAGAAAGAAGAAAAACACACAACTTGAACTTCGCCTAAAGAACAGAGAAAGGGTGAAGGGAAGGCAGACACTCTGCGGTTGGGAGAGAACAAGGTGCCCAGTGCAGAACTCAGGAACAATGGAGACAGCACCATTTTGGAGCTGATAGAATTGTGATACCATGTGAGACCAGCGTATTAATATGTATTCCATAAACTGTGCAGCTCGCAGCTCTGCACCGCTCTGTTTTGCTCTGACCGCAGTACCAGCCTCAGGCACCACAACACAATTTGGAAACAATGTGACGGAAATGTTTAATCTGCTCGGCCCATCTGTGCTGCGTATTTCTCCAGATCTCCCTGAGAGAGGCGCCTTGAATCTCCACATTGCCTTTAATATTCTCCTAAATCACCTCCCCACTGCACTTCAAGGGCCATTGCTACAATATCACAGGTTCATCTAAAGTGCAATGGGGAGGGGGTGGGGAGGAGGCACAGGCCGGGATATTTTTTATTTTAAAATAATTTCCAGAGATGGTCTTTTCTGCTTCCTTTAAAAAAAAAATGGAAGAAAAGTTATTCTACTGTTGCCGTAAGGTTATTGAGGTTGTTTGGTGCAAAACAGGGTAGGACAGAGTGGAATCATTCTCCAAAGAATTATTTTATTAATCTCGATTCCCTCAATTGGACATGGGAGGGGTGAGCAGATGCTTGTTGTCTCTTATCTCCTTTTCCTTGCACCTTGCTGGGGTGAGGCGTTCCTCTGCGGCGGTGCCTCTCTGCTTCTCTGCTTCATGCTGCCGCCCTGGGTGTGGGCTTGACTCTGCCCTGCCCCAGACAAAGCCGTCTTGTTCAGGACAGGTACACATTCAGTCCCCCGCCGACATGCCTTCATCAGAAAGGGACACTGTCTTATTTATTTCAGTTTAAAATCTTAGGTGTTTTCTCTTTAAGTACAGTTGTTGGGTGTCAGATTTCCGCTGCCTTCGCTCCGTTCTGTTTTGCCAGATTCTGTGACTGGGGGCCAGCCTGTGGGAGGCTGGGGTCGGTTTCAGAGAACGAGAGGATGACAAGTCACCATGTTCCAGACCATAGACAAATGGAAGCGAGTTGCACATCACCATGAAAATTAGGATTCCTTTTGCTTTGTGAATTAAAGAAATGAATAATTTAATCCTCAAGATTGTTCCGGCGAGGGAACGGCAACGTCCCAGTTGCGGAGCCCTACAGCCTGTCGGTGTGTTACATCATCTGCACACATAGGCGTTTCCATGACAACCGCTTATAGCTTCATTTCCTGGATCCCTCTAGGGGGTGTCACAGCCAGATCCACCTGCTTTTCACCCTACCCTCGGTGGGGTCATGGTAAGGTCGCCAGAATAAATGAATGCGGGCACTAATGATCTGTTTACTGCTGTTTATGCTCTGTGTGTGTCAGGGGCACGCACATTTAGAGAGCTCATTATGGTTGCAATTAGAATGCACCATCGCTAGATATTTAACTCCTTTTTCTTTTAAATTAGCATTTTAATAACATTCTTTGAGCAGAGAAACAAAATGACCATTTTTCACGGACAAACTTCTAGCTGTAGGTGCAACTTTAATGGCAAAGTTGTGAAGGGGAAAGAAGGGAGGAAAAAAAGGCCATTTTTACTACTTTCACCCTCCTCTTTACCAAAAGGATATTTTTATTTGCTTTCTAACACACTCAATTTCCTAAATTTGTTTTGAATCCAATTATTTTGGGTGGTTTAAGGTTCCATATTCTTGTTGGACGGAAATTAGCAGCAATTGAAATTAACTTTCTTTGTGACCTGTGAAAGGGGCTAAAATAATTACCAGTGTGCATAAGAAACCCTTTCTCCAAAAGACCCTCGCTGTAGGATCGGGCTGTGACCCAATGATACTATTATTGGAATATCTTTATACAGTAATTGCAGGGGCTCCTTTCTTTAAAAAGGTGATTGCAATGATTGTTTCTGTTTTATAATTCTTAGGGTTATCTGATAGAGGATCAATGATGACAAAAACATCATCATTGACAGGATAAATATTAAGCAGAAAGAATGAAAACAACGCCCCGTCATTTGCCATTAAAAATGGTGCGACCTTACAGTATCAGAAAGCAAGAGAGACAGACCAGGAGAGATACAGTGTAGACACCCAGTGGCTCAGGCTGTTCCATAAGGCGTTTCCCTTCAGGAATCTGCCAGCACCTTTGCTAGGTGTTTATAGATGCTGTGTTTGCGAAAAGTACAGTGAAAAATAACAATTTGAATGTTTCGATTATCTTTCCCAGTCCATTCCATTTTCATTATTTATTTCCTATAAATCGGGACCTTGCTGCACATAATTCTGCAGACAAGGAGGTGGATGGGACAGCCAGTGTGAACGAGGAGATAGATGGTGGGTGCGTGGAAGACAGATGCTGTGCGTTTATGAAAAGGAGCAGTATGTCTGCGTGTGAACGTCCACGAAGTAGAGCAAGCGAGCGTGTAAACTGTAGCTGGTATTTATAGGTGGAAAAAAAAGTGTAAGGAAGATTGTAGGGGAACAAGCGCGCCGAGCCTGGAAAGGGCTTGCTTTTTTCCTATCCTCTCGGAATCCGCATCCAAGTTCCGCGAAGACGCCCTGGGCTCGCTGTGGTTCCTGTGATACCTCTCAAGCCTTTCCATGACAACAGACGGGGGTTTGCACAGCCAGAAGACTCAGGAGGTCAATAGTTGAAAAGCAAGAGTTAGAAAGGGAGATATTCATTGACATCACAACAATCCCACTAAAAAACCCCCCATAGAAGGAGGAAAAAATTTAAAGACGCAGCGGGGTGGGGTGGGGGGAACAAGCTATTCTAAAAAAAATGCAGGTTTCAAATGTTTATGCTTTTGAATCAGCCTCCTTGCACCTTAGAAGCTGCCATTTCATAAATAAAATACGGGTGGCATAGACTATAATTTGGTGATAGCTACCCCAGGACATATCTAGATGCACTTCTGTTATTTTAATTAAATACTGCATTATGGTTTGTGACAACTACATAGCTACAGCGTAAATGAATTCGGAATTAAAGTGTTACTTAGGCATCCAGTAATTTTTGTTTCATTCCTCAGTTTTACAAAGCAAATAGCTATAAAATCAAGATGTTTGTTCATTTACAGATGGAGCAGGCTTGTTGCTGCTGTTTTTTTCTCCTTAATCCTCATGCACAAAAAAGAAGACAGAGCTGAGTCTGGCTCTCAACACTCTTAGCTTATGAGCCACATCACAAAGAAAAACACATCCTCTTGACTATAATGCGAAATGCTGAATATTAATTGCTGGTATTATGCTTATCTTTCCAGCCGGGTCTGCCTTTTCACAATTATTCTGATGAGCTGCAGTTTTGCACTGCCAGGAGATTTTTCTTCTTTGTTTAACAGTTAGAAACCTATTGTATTTTATTAAAAAAAAAAAATCCTAAAGTTCACAATGCTCCTTGGAAGTTTTTAGTATCTGGAACTCTTCCCAAACACAGAATGTTAGTGGGAACAGAGAAGCCGCTGAAGCTCTTTGTTAAAAAAAAGATGCACATTTCTGCATCTAAAAGAAAATATATTTTTCATTCTAGCAATATTAATATTTCCCTAATGAAACTGGAGAGGGCATAACAACTTGATAGAACAGCTGGTTAGTTTAAATGTCACTTCAGTAGCAAATCATAAGAAAGGTTCAGAATATTCTCATTTAACAACAGATTTTCACTCAAAATTAATGTGGTAGAGTAAAAGGATTTTTGTTCAAATCTGACCATTTAATTGTATCTTTAATGTGTCATATGTCAAGATGAAAGTTTTTAGAGAGCAAGTTTTCTGAAACCTTGTCTTATTTCCAGTTCGACAATCAGTATAATTTTTTATTAGTCCTAAATACTGTATGTCTGGCAATGTCTGCTAATTCCAGCTTTTCTGTGTTCTTACCAATCACCCCAGGCCCCTCATTACTAATCCTATAACCTCATTTGCAGTGAGGTTATAATTTGCTTCAATATTTTGCTAGTTTGCTTGGAGAGCTGGGAGCATACAGTACCAAGAAACACCGGCAGATAGAGGTTTAGGGAAGCTGAGTTCCTTTTGAGAAAATAATTACACAGAAACAAAGCTTTTGTGACTCCTTTTAAATAGAGCATCTCACTGAAATGTCACGCAGCCTCTTTGGCAGATTAGTGAGGAGTTTGTTACTAAATCTCTGTCTAATAAACGTGCGGTTGACTCTGGAGGAGCTGCTTGTTATACTACTGGCAATGGGAAATGGAGGGAATGTCACAGTTAAAGACACAAATTTTCCCCATAATATATTCGAATGGAAACCTCTGAATCCAATACTACATGGGCATATCTAATAAATTCATAATATTTCAGTCTCAACAGCCTTCACCGGTTAGTTTTAAAGATTTATGTGGTAAAAAATTACTCAGTGATGAATATGGTTTATTCTGTGCAGTATTGGAGGTATAAGGAATTAAACTACCGTCTTTAACAGTGAATTTATTATTACCTCTGTCAAAAGACGAACACTTTAACAGCACTTGTTATAAATTCACTGCAAAATAAATGGCTGGAATTTTTACACTGGAGTTTGTACAGCACTGGGTGATTCTGAGCATTCACCTAAACCTGCCAGGGCTTATATAGTTCTAGGTAAACATTTCTGCCTGGGCCTCATTGTTAATTATCTGATCCGGGACTCTCCACCTGCCGGAGGGGTGTGTGTGTGTGTGTGCACACAAGCGTGCCTGTAGAAAGTGAAAGGTCCCGTCCAGGATGACAGTTGAGGAGTAGTGAGGAGAGTAAAGTGGAAAATGCCTATTTTATTCTCTCCCTCTCTTTTTTAAAGTGGGTTCTATAATAAACGGCCAGGATTTGGAGGGCACGGTCGTTATGGAAGGTGGCCCCCTGTTAGCAGGCCTGTGTGCGTTCGTACGCACACGCACAAACACCCTCTCCCTTTTGTCCTCTCTTGGAATGGGTATCCCCTCATTTATAAAAATTACCTGGAAGGAATGAGGCTGCCAGGGTTTGTTCTAGACGATTGGTTCCTGTCTGGGGGAAAGGGATGGCCTCGACTGGATTTGACCGGTGTGTGACCGTTGCCTTCCAGCTGACCCCAGATCTCATTCCCATCCTCCTAACTCTATAGCTTCCCATGGGGGTTATTAATGAGAGAAAACACCATCATCATCATCATCTTCGTCATCACAGCACAGTGTCGACCTGCTTGTTAACATGGAATGGGGTGGTGGGGACAGGCTCTGCCTCTCTTTCGTATCATCATAAATAAGAAAAGATATTTTCCGACGGTATCCCCCTTGCCCGCCCCCTTTGGTTAGGTCAGAGGTGAATAATAGCTCTTTGACAGGCATTGATCAGTTTCATCACATGGTTTGGGCGGCCAGTGCCCCAGGCCTACATTCTCCCCACTTTCTACCCCCAAATTACCTCCCAAACAACCCCGCCCATCCCCCATGCGGCCAGGCGGAGGGCAACAGTGCCTGAGGAAGTCCTAAATGGACACTAGATGTCACCAAACACCTCCTTTCCCTCAGAGCCCTGAAATTAAAAACAAAACAAAACAAAAACCCTTCATTTAAAGCAATTGAAGGAATTAACCTATCTGTTTTTATGAGGGTTCTTGTCACATTCAACTAAGCACACTTAAAAGAGGAAGTGTTGCTGCATTTGGTTAATTTTTACAACATACAAACCTCTTTTGGAGGGACGGTAGTCAGGGCAGGGGAAGAAAGGTCTGCGTTCTGTAAGGAATCCTTGGAGGGAGGAGGTGGAGAACCTGGGCTCTCAAAGGCCCGTCATAGGGCCACGGGGCTTTGTTAACAGGGGCCAGGTGTGCGGGGAGCGGGCCGCGTCCAGATAACTAGGAGCTGGGTTTGGAGCGAGGATCCAGCCTGAGTTTAAGCAGCTCCAACCCAGTGCTGGAAGCTAAGTATCACTCAAGGTGACAAAATCAGTCCATCCTTGTCCACACAAAGCCCATGGCCACCTCACAGCACCATGTATTATTTGTTAAACTTGGATTTATCTCTAAGGCTTTCTGTTTCCATATCAACTGCACTAGGAGAGAAGACAACCGAAGTCTGGTGTGTTTGGGCTGCAAGAATAGCTTCCCACCCCAGCTAAGCTACCAGCTAAGTATAAACCTTATGGGGGGCCCAACCTGTTGCTCCATGGCTGGTTTCTGGGGGAATAAAGTAGCTGGACAGACCTTGGAAGAGCCTAAGGCCACCTCATGAGGCACACAACATAGCCTAGGAGATGTAGCCGGCTGCCTCAGTCTACCTTCAGTGCGAGACCTCATTCAGGGACCTCCTGTCCTTTCTAGTCAATGGAGAAAGAATTTCTCTTGCTTTTTCTCTTTAATTCACCCTTATCTGCTGGACATCTCATGCGATCAATATAAACAAATTCCGGAAAGGAGGCTTAATTTCTAAGTGGGCATTTAAGTTACCTTGCATAGTAGAACAAGCATGTTTACTATTTAGAAAAGAGCTTCCCTGGTGAGGGACCTGGGAGCCAGGAAGACAGAGTCACTTCGCTGAGAGCCGGTACCTCTGACTTGTCCTAACCACACAGAGGCTTCCTACCTCCATTCCTCCCGCTTGTGATAAAGGCCCGTGGCCGTGCTGGTCCGCAGAGGGGCCTTACAGCCCCCACATAAAAGAGACTCAGCCAGGGCACAGCGCCGCTGCACGGAGGGTGATTCAGCACCTGCCCTGTCATGCCTGGTGCCCAGGCTGAATGGATTTTTGGAGTCCACCTGTTGTTGAACCCCTGCCAAGTACTGATGGCCACTAACCCCCAAATCACTTTCCCCCGCTGTTGATGTTTGGAATGTCAGACAGGACTGAGCAGCAGCCGGCATGTATTTCAAACACAGCAGATGGATTTTTATATTAGCTCCTATTTCATGTTCAGGCAGAGCGACCGCCACAGTAAAACCGCAGCCTCAATGCTGCCGAGTTGCTTCTGTGAGATTAATTCTGTGAAATTAATTGGGACAAGATTGAAAAGGAAATTAAAATGCAGCTGAGTGAACAGGCCTTTCAAACACCTTTTTCCTGCTCTATTCAAACTCGAATTCTGCCATGGTCGCAGGCATCGTGGGAAGTAATTTATGAGAGGCAGGCTCTCAGGAGCCATCGGTTACGTATGAGGGGACTTGCATAAGCGCCACAATCTGGAGGCACTGAACAGCGCTAGACACCCCGCTGCGGCCTGCACCGTGTCCCTGAACCGGGAGGAAGCCTCGCTCAGTGCCTGCCTTGGAAAGAGCTGCTCGGAACTCCCTGGGCCTGCAAGGAATGTGGGGACATCCCCACCCGTTGGGCACGCGGATCGTCTTCATTATTAAAATCTCCCTTTAATACATACGAAGACCCGAACTGGAGCTCAGTGAACTCAGTGGGCATGAAATGGCAGGGGGCTGAGGAACGCATGGACGGGGCAGGGGTGGGGCAGTGGGCACCCACAGGGCTCTGGCTGCTCCACAGAGAACTTTGGGCGGCCGATGAGGTTTGTCAGTGAGGAAATCCCAGACCGGAAAAGGCACGGTGGATTCCATGCAGGCCTCTTCACTTCTGCTTCTAAGTGGGAAACTTTTGTGCTTTCGAGCATCTCCATGAAGAGGTCTTGGCAGGACAGGCTACCTTTTTCCTCTCTTAATCCACCAATAATTTATTGAATTGCTACTACGTACCCAATACTGACCCAAAAACTTTACCGTTAGTGGAAAAAGGGGGTTGATGGCTACCATCTCCTAGGCGACAGGCACTTTACACAGATTCTCTAATGTAAGCACCACAACACCCTGCGAACAGAAGTTAGCCCAATTTTTACAGATGAGGAGACTGAGGATTCGCAAGATTAAGTGACTTTGCTCAGGGTCACATAAGTAAGCCATGTGCTACAGACTTGCTTCCCTAAGAGTGGGACAGCTGATGGGCATTTGGTTCTCTCCAGGGTGCATCTTTCTTGCCCTGCCAGTCACCCCCTCTGGAATTTTTTTCAAAGGGTAAGCAACTCTCTGGGAGCCTTCCTAGGCCCTAACAGATTCAAGACAGGATGGTACTTGGGCAACTACTAAAAAACAGCAGGGGGCAGCATGACCCCAAGAATAGAGCTGTTACGCCCTCCCCCTCCCTTCACACTCCCACCCCAATTCCCAATCCTGAGGCCATTATCCACCCACCACCTTTGAAATATTTCTTTTATCACACACTGAGAGGCGGTAGGGAGGGGGCAGGCACATTAATGAGGGCCAAAAAATTAAAAAAGCTCACAATTGGAATTTTTTGTTCATTTAATCTGACTAAACACTAAAAGCTACGACACACTTTTGTGTGGAATTCCTTTGGCAGTTTGCAGTGTCAGGTAATGTCTGAGGTGGAAGGAACCTTGGAAGTCATTCAGCGCGGCTCCCTCATTTTATCGGTAAGGGAAGGAAGTGGTCCAGGTTAGCTGAGCTGCGCCCTGGTGAGTGTCGACTTGCGTTTCTCAGGGAGAGAGACTCCTTCAGGTTCCTGCACAGCAGGCCTTTCTTGCCTGACACAGGTTCTACTGGCCAGAGAGAAAAGTAAAATGGAGAATTCTAGAACTCTTTTTCTGGACTAACCTCAACTTGGGTCAGTTTTGTTCCTCCAGATGCGAGGGGCAGGCTGCAAAGTGTAACCGACTCCAACAGGGGAAGCCAGCTGGGGCTAGAGGGGAATGAGTTTAGGAGCCACATGGGAGAAAGTTCCAGAGATTAGGTATCACTGAACATAGGAATAGAAAGATAGCTGAGAATGGTAGAGGAATCTCTTTTTCTATCTGTCCGAATTGGTTAATTTGGGTTTCTTAGAGGCAAGGGAATGGATTGGGTGGCCTTTTAAGGTTCCTTCCTGTCCAAGGACTTTTATTGAGTTAGGTAATATAATAAAGGTAAATCCAATCAGAAAGGCTCCCCAAGCTGATGTTAACAGGAATGAAGCTTTATGAGGGAACTTCAGTTGAGCTCTAGTTTCTCATTTCCTCCTCTGCGGTGCAGGAGTTAGCAACATGGAGACGGGAGGCAGCTGGCCTGGCTTTGGGGGGAAGAAAGGTGCTATTATAGTGGTAAGGGGCGAAACGGGCTCGTGACCTCCCAGAGATGGAGAAAGAAGCCTGATAGAGCTAGGGCAGCAAGGTATTCTCGCTGAATTGAATTCTGATACATTAGTTTTTAGTGATGGAGGAAGGGAAGGGGGATTGGTTAAAGAACAAACAGGTCCGGGAGGCTCCCCATACTCTTTGTTATCTCTTAAAAATACAGCAGGCGTGGTAACTACACACAGCTCCTTACTGCCGGCGAGTCACCACACGGCCCTACTAAATGGAGGCAAGGGACCCCCAGTGAGAAGCCATTAACAAAGGCAAAAGACATGCAAAACAAACAAAATAATCATGACCCAGAGAGAAGGCCAGCAGACAGTCTGGCTCTGTTCTCCCCACCTCCTGCTGCAGGCACCTCAGACAATGTAAACAGTTAATTTGTTCACCTGCAGGCTCTGGGCAAACAGAGGCCTGGTCACACCTGAGTGGATAACTCGATTACCCCTGTAATGCCAGCGTGGTAATGTACACAAATTCTATTACACGGCAAACCTTGCTTTCGGGCATTTGAAATACCAATCAGGCCAATGTCCACTCCCTTCTTTGCTTCCAATTTATTCTTGGTGTTAGGGCTGCACGGGAATGGCACGAGGAGGGTGCCGAGTTAGGACTTGGGAAGAAATTACTAGAAGGCTGTGCTCTCCCTCGGCAGGGCTCCTGCAGGCCTCCAAGTCTCTTGAAAAGGGTGAGGTCTGACTTCGGTCCTGGTTCGGAGGGAACTCGTTGGAACCACTGAGCGGTTCCTTGGGCCGACCCTAGTCTGTTCCCTAAGAGCTTGCAGTATATTTCAAACTGAGACAAACCTTAGACAAGGTGGTAGCCTTCACAGAAAACATAAACAGCAAATGATGGGTTAATGGCACAGTGGGTTTTCAATATTCCTTTATGGAGTCCACATACTCATCATTTAAAGAGCAAATCGTGCCTATTTCAAAAATGTGTCTGTACAAATGTATTACATCAAACTAAAGTCTTTTCACAGCAAAGGAAAACATCAACAAAATAAAAAGACAACCCACAGAATGGGAGGACATATTCGCCAATACACTGATAAGGGGTTAATATCCGAAATTTACGAAAAACTTACAAAACTCAAAACCCACCCCCCTGCAAAACATAACCCAATTAAAAAATGGGCAAAGGAGCCGAACAGACACTTCTCCGAAGAGGACACACAGATGGCCAATAGACATATGAAACATGCTCAGCATCACTAATTGTCAGAGAAATGCAAATAAAAACCACAATTAAATACCATCTCACACCTGTCAGAATGGCTATCATCAATAAATCAACAAACATGGGGGGGTGGGCTGGGATGGGGGTAAAAGGCAGAAAACTGTACTTGAACAACAATTAAAATTAAAAAAAGAAAAAATCAACAAACAACAAGTGTTGGGGAGGATGTGGACAAAGGGGAACCCTTTTGCACTGTTGGTGGGAATGCAGACTGGTGCAGCCACTGTGGAAAACAGGATGGAGATACCTCAAAAAATTAAAAACGAATCTTCTTTTTGACCCAGAGTTCTCACTTGTGGGAATATATCCAAAGGAACATGAAACACTAATTCAACAGAACATAAGCACCCCTATGTTCATTGCAGTGTTATTTACAATTGCTAAGATATGGAAGCAGCCCAAGTGTCCATCAGTAGATGAGTGGATAAAACAACTATGGGACATTTACACAATGGAACACTACTCAGCTGTAAAAAAGAAGAAAATTTTACCCTTTGTGACAGTTTGGATGGACCTGGAGAACATTAGGCCAAGTGAAATAAGCCACTAAGAGAGAAACAAATACCATATGATTTCACTCATATGTGGAATCTAATGAACTAAACTAACAAGCAAAATAGAGATGGACTCATAGATGAGAGCAGGATGACAGCTAAGGGGCGGGGAGGCTGGGGGTGGAGGGATGGAGCAAAAAAGGTAAAAGGACTCATGGACATGGACAACAGTGTGGTGATTGTGGGGGGTATAAGGGAACTAAATGATAGTGGAAAAATACAATAAAAAAGATTAAAAAATAAAATAATATTTAATGTCATGAGGAAAAAAATGTGTTTGTAGATCTTGATTGGCCTCATAGAGAGGGAACTTTTTAACACCGTTTTTCAGGGACTTCCTTGGTCCACCTACTGCAGAATATGTGTAGTCTTTCATTACAAAGATGCTGCTGCTGATTCCTTAGTAGCCAGTAAGTTCTGAATCTTCTTCACGTTGGTGATGGATCTAAAATAATCTGTCCTCCCCACCCCAATTCTTTTATGATCAGAAACACTGTTTGTGAGATGGTTACCTGGGGCTAGGGATTCACTTTGTGACAGAGGGAGAAAGTAAAGTTAGCTGGCCCTTTTGGGGTTCGATTCTCTGTCTTGGCCTTATCAGCACTTGCTCAAACCAACTGAGCTAGCTGGCTCTGACTCCTCCCTGATATATAGTTATCTTCAGTTTTGTTTATCTATAAATGAAATAAGAAGGCTACTGACCTAGCCGGAATGTTTTTAAGAGTAATATATGGTAATAAATTATGCTTATAGTGACGATCTTTTAAGCATCACAAGACCCTAAAAAAATCAAATTTTGATTGGCACAGTTTTAGTATTATATGTACCTAATTGTATTTTTTAAATTTGAAAATTGGTTCCTGGATCTGGATCGTCAATTAAAAATTTTCCCTAAGAATTGTAAGTCAATGGGAATTTATATGTGAAGGAGCCAAATACTACACACAGGAGGAGAGTACAACACAGGACAGTTCTGGTTACGGCAACTACATCATCCAGAGCGAAAAACCAGACTTTTGACCCAAGCCCCACACTCTGAGTCCTTACCTTGCTCAGGATGCGGATGAGGTCGCCCCGTTGGAAGGACAGTTCATCTGGCTGCTCGCCATAGCAATCCCAGAGGCCCTGGTAATAACTGGCATAGTCCACTGATCAAAGACAGGAGAAATCAAAGTTAAAAAGACTGTCCTTCGCTATAGAGCCCACATTTGTGCCTCCAATGGAAGCCAGCGTTCTGATATTGCCCCTAGGAAACCTAAGATTCAGGGGGGCTGGGATGAGACACAGCTAAACCCTCAGCATGAGCAAAGGACTGTGGGAGAAAGAGATCATTAACTAACATTAAATATTTACAGATCACCCTTAGTCGGATGCTATTCAATAATATGATAAATATATTCATTTATTAACACAAGAAAATCAGGCAGGTGATTTTTCACTTGGCTGGTAAGTAAGCAGCACAAAGACATTTCCTGCTAGACTTTCTTGATCCAGGGTGTCGAAACCATCAGGGCTCCCCTTCATTATGCGTTTGAAGGAGTGGGGTACGTCTCTGACTTCCCATTTACAAGAGAGCCCAGTCAGCCAGCGTGTCTCTATCTGTCTCACCGGTCAGCCTCCTCTGTTACAGAGGGGCTGCTTCTTCCTGGGCACTTCCCACGCAGGTACTATGTGAGGTAATCACCAATAAATATGGAAACAAATAGCCCAGGCTTTAAGTGGAACCAAGGGGGTGTCTCATCCATTACAACTAAATTCTGGGTGGGCTGGCCCTTTTCCAGCAACTCATTTGTAGACCCTGAACATGTCTGCCAAGATTTATCTGCAGGCCCCCAGGGGAACAGAAACCAAAGTGATCTGCATTAAAAATGAAAGCAACTCAAGACGACAAACCAAGCTTTGGAAGCAGCTGGAGAGATTTACTGAGCTTCTCAGCAGGACTAGATGGCAGTGATGCCACGGGACAGCCATCGATTCTTAACAATGAAGAATTTGTATTGATCTTCTCCTACCCGGAAAGGTTAAACACTAGAGTACAAAGTGGGAGAGGATCTGGGGATTTGAATGGCAGGGGAGCTGATGCCCACCAGACCGGGGTAACATAAAGGTGCTCCTCCTGCCGAGGGCGCTGTGCGTGACAGGGGCAAGCAGAGCACCTGCCGTTGGGGGTCAAGAGGCCTGAGTCCTAATGAAAATCTAAGTGATTCTGGGGACCCGATTTTTACTAGTTTCCACCCTTCCCTTCATTTGCCTTGCCCCTCCCATGAAGAGTGATGGTGCTAGCCACTGACCACGGGAATCCATCAGGGGCAAGTAGGCCTTCAGGGTACAGAGGCCCGGGCTATACTTCCTTTTTCCTGCTTGTTATTAACTTACGAGCAATTTAAATAATAAAGGCACAGGGGAATGAAATCCTTATATATGTCTCTGGAAAAGAACTTTAGTAGGAACCTTAAAGTGCACAAAAACAGAGGAAGGACGGAGCCATTTAGCTAAGACTCAGCTGTTGCAAACAGAAGTACAATCGTTAACCATGTAGAAACTCAGGCGTGTTTTCTCTGCACAGAAATTGGTTTGCATGTGCAGTGGACAACAGAGGGCAGCAAACGAGGCAACTACGCTGGAAATGTCCTGCTGCAAAGGGTAAGAGTATTTTTGGAAGAAACAACACTTTGGATAAGAATGCTAACTGTTGAAAGGGCAAGGCATATATTTCTTGGATATCAGTGCATGAAATAATAGAGAAATATCAGTCCCTGAAAAGTAAAAGTAGTTTTCCCAGAAGGGATATTAATGCATTTCAGTTGCAATAGAGTTGATTAATCACCCAAGAGTTTGACTAAAGTTAGGGATGAAAAGTACATTAGCATCAATATAACATGGTAGAGAAAATAATTTTATAAAAATAGATATTTAAAACATAACTTGATATATCCAAATGGTAAGACTGACCACATTATCTTGTCTTTTTCTGGCCTAGCGGATGGTTACCATGGAGTACTGCTTCCCACACGCCTGCACGTGGGATAGCGCCTAGGACTGTGAGTACTTTTTGGCTGTATGTGTAAAAAAATGATGCGATGCTGAGGATATAAGGCAACTGGGGAGAATACCTGCACAAAGATCTATTGTAAAAGCACAATAGATCATAGAGAAAGCAAGAAGATAGCAGGAAAAGGAAGACCTGTCAAGAAAAAACAAAGATAGAAAATGGAATACTACTCGGCCGTAAAAAGGAAGAAAATTTTACCATTTACAACAGCATGGATGGAGCTGGAGAACACT
Source organism: Anoura caudifer (assembly GCA_004027475.1). Classification (NCBI taxonomy): domain Eukaryota; kingdom Metazoa; phylum Chordata; class Mammalia; order Chiroptera; family Phyllostomidae; genus Anoura; species Anoura caudifer. The sequence goes on from PVKU01002738.1 coordinate 66,773, forward strand.
ATGCGAAGTGAAATAAGCCAGTCAGAGAAAGACAAGTACCATAAGATTTCACTCATATGTGGAATCTAACGAGCAAGCAAAATAGAGAACGACTTGCAGATGGAGAGCAGATGACAGCCTGTGGGTGGTGGGGAGGTTAGAGGGCAGAGGGATTGAGCAAAAACGAAAAGTGCTCATGGCCATGGACAATAGTATGATTATGGCGGGGGAGGGAGGTATGAGGGGACTAAATGGTAATGGAAAACAATAAAAACGTAAAAAAATAAAATATATATAATTTAAAAAAGAAAGATTTTTTGGTGTGATAAAAAAAAAAAAGAAAGAAAGAAAATTCCTTCAGTTCTTTATCAGCTGAAGGCCAAACTCAGACAGAACTCAGGAATCCAGGAGACAGGGGAGCCTAGCCCCAAAACTGGAATTGTCCGAACCATAACAAGAAAAGGTCTAAAAAAATAAACAGAAAGAAGGGCTAAAATGGGCAAAAGGTTGGACTTGCTATTGAGGTAGAAATATTCTGGTGTTGAAAAGATCAGGGAGGAGGAGCTCCTTAACTGGACAAGGCTGGATTCCGTATTTTAAACTCTCAGTCCAACGTATGCGTGGTTTGCGTTCACGTGGAAGTGTGAACACAGCTTCGCCGCGGTCACTCCTCGGCATTCACCGCAGTATCCACAGTGTTTGCTCAGTGCTAGGGGCTGTGCTGGAGGCGGGCCTTCTGCACTGGCCACGCGTGGCCCCGGCCCTTAGGGCTGCCTTCCAGCAGGGGAAGCACCGTGAGAGGGTCACACAAACGCCTCCTTATTGGTGATCGCAGTGTGTCTGCGAAGGAGAAGGTGAGGGTCCTGCGTGGGACAGGGAATCCAACCTGGTTTCCAGGCTTTAGTTCTGTAATAAAAACTGCACTGAGAGCGGGTGTTATCTACAGATCTTGCAGAGGGGAAGAGGTAAAAGCTTCATTCCTGAAGGTTGGCCCCAGGAAGAGCTTGAGGGCTGGAAGTCTGCAGGGTCAGTCCAGCTTCTCCCTAAACTTGCTCAGCATCACCTACAACAAGGGGATGCATGCGGAGACTGTGATGACTTTAGGTCAGTGAGAAATGGGGAGCCCGAGAGAGGGAGCTGCCTCGGGGGCTGGGCTGCAGCTCCTTCGGGTGTGCACCGCTCTGGTAGCCGTCTGAGGGCGCAAACCGCGCAGCATCCTGACCATTTCATTAATCCGAAACATCCTCATTCTCATTTTGAGGACATTATTCCATCTAATTATTTTTTTTCCAGTCTGTCCATTTGGAATGAAAAACAAAAGAATAAAGCTTAATGCCAGTATTTCTCCACGTCTCTCCAAAAAACGAACTCTGCACTAAATAAAGCCTGGTAATTCAACAGCAAAGCGCTAATATATTTAGCATAAAACAGACAGAGGACCTAGAGCAATAATGACACCGCTAATAACTAAAACAGTTATAATAATTAACAACAATTACAATGATAGAGAAAGCTAATGGATATGATCATGGCGTTTAAATTGCCAGCAGAGCTGAGAAGGACTTTTACTAGAGAAAGAAGCAGGGGCAGCGTCTTACTCTGCTTATCCCATGGAAGGGAAGCTAAGCTCCAAGCAAACAAAATGCAGAAAAAACAGCAACAGACCAAGTTAAAAAAATGCTGTTTTCCTCTCTTTTCTAGGTACTTACTTCAAGCAGCTGTCATTGCACAACCAGTGGTGGTAGTAGGTTCTCCTGTGATGGAGGCCAAGCACAGGTGCTGCTGACAGAGTTACCGTGTGCAATGAAGGGCCAGGAGGCCTTTCTGCCTAAAGCCTTCCTTAGGGCCAGTAGAACCTGACCGTGTTCCTTCCAGAGTTCATGTATGACCTTGGGCTTTTGTTTGGGGGTCACTGGGAAGTTCCAGAATTCAAGCTGTGACCAAGAAAAAGAGGCTAAAGGCAGGTCAGCATGCGATGAGCAAAAGGACTGTGCCAACGAGGCCTGGCATCGGGTCCAATCACTTAAAAAGGACAGAAAAGAGAGACAGAGTGAGAAGACAGGCAAGGCCAGTCCTTCCTAGAGCCTGGGTGGGTAAGGCTTGGACAAAGAAGACCAGAGCAGTGGCCCAGGGGAAGGGACCTGCAAACGTCACCGTGTTCAGTCCATTACAGCAGGCTCAGTGTCGCTCCATGCAACTAATTCAGGAGGCAAGGGCCCCGGCTGGGTAGCTCAGTGGGTTAGAGCATTGTCCCAACATCTGAAGGTTGGATCCCTGGTCAGGGCACATGCAAGAATCAACCTATGAATGCACAAATAAGTGGAACAACAAATTGAAGCTTCTCTCTCCCTCGCTAAAAATCAATAGATTAAAAAAGACAAAAATGAAGCAAGATGCTAGGGCATTGTTAAAAAAAAGAAGGAAATGCATGAAAAGATTTGTCAAGCTTATTGACTATGACAGCAGAATAGGAAGAGCAACTGACCAATAGTATTTGCTTGTTTCCATAGCTCTTTAATCTTGACTTGTGAAGTTATTATGTTCTTTCATGTTATAGGTATGATCTTGAAGTGGGAACACTCACAGACCCAGATTCTCATCTCCTGTGCTCTGTTTACTGGGCCAAAATGGTAGCTGGCTGAATATCAACTCATGTTTGGTCCTGGGAAATAAGTTTCAAGAAAAGAAGAGCTGCGAATACGTCGGTGGCTTCCATTTCTATGTGTAACAGTTTACTCCCTGGCGGGCACCACAGTGGAAATAACACCTCCAGGACGGAATGCTCATCAGCGACTGTTTTTCCACCCTGCAGAAACCACTGAACGTCGGCTCCTCTTTGGCTGAGCTCACCCACAATTTTCAGAGTGAAAATAAACTGTTTCATGATCTTCCTTGGTCAGGGATTTTATGTATCTAAGAATGGTATGTGTCTCAAGCTCTGTTTTTTATTTGACATGGCAGACTCAAGCAAATGGCTAGTAGTTTTCATATAAACGTCAGAGAATGAGCTTTATTTTTGGTTACCTGGACATTGCCTTCTCCTGATCGGCAAAGGAGATAAGCGCTCATCACCGAAGACACTTAGTGTTTACACTGTTAGGCTGATGGGTTGGAATTTAGCGAACATCTGAGGTGTTGAAGAGTCACTCATTAAAATAACCCTGTTACTAACAGTCATGCTGTAAACCAAGCTCTTTATAGATTGAGCAATCAATACTACAAGGCTGTGATAGATTTTCTAGGTAACAGAATAAAATAAAAGAAATTACATCTTACAGGGTCATTAACACCCAATGAGGATAAACTGAATTCCTTTTTTCCCCTCCTTCTGATACCATCTAGTTGGGCTTTAAAAATGTTAGCAATTCCATTAGCAAAAAGCACAGCATCCCGGGAACAAAATCCCTGGAATGGTAGAGAAGATGAACTTTAAAGGCGGCCTTGCTGACCACAGTATCTTTTAGAGGAGAAGAGGTTTTCCCCCCTCAAAAGGCATGTGTCACCTGAGAAAAACTAAGCGAGCCCAACTTGTGTGGCTTGTGTATTACATAAGAATTCACATTGTTTTATTTTTAAAATATATTTCATTGATTATGCTGTCACCACTGTCCCATGTTTTTCTCCCCTTTATTCCCCTCTGTCCTGCACCCCCCTCCCACCAGCACTCCCCCACTTAGTTTATGTCCATGGGTCGTACGTATAAGTTCTTTGGCTTCTCCATTTCCTGGACTTTTCACACTGTTTTAGGGCTCCCTGCCATTTTCATGCCTTTGCTGGGGCTGCCTACCCTTCCCTGGGACCTCGATATTTTATTGTTATAATGCTAAGTGATGGCGTTTGGATGTTACATATTTGTGGCTGTTTCTATAGCCCCTTTGGAGAACAGGCACTATGTAAATTTAATAAATACATAAGTAAACACAAAAAATAAAAATTCCTGCCTCAGATTTGGCAGAGAGCGAAAAGTCCCCCTCCGTTCTTTAACCTTGAGGTCACCGCTCACTGTAACTGCTGTAACTGGTGGGACGTAGACACCATGGGAATGTATTTGGAGCTCACCACACTTTAACACCTATTATGGAGGCAGGAAGCATGAGAAACAAAAGGGGTTTTTTAATGGAAAAACACCTACTTGAATTATAGCTGCTGGAACAGTTAAGAAATAAGTCTCCCTTCCTCCCCCTCCCCCAGCTAGAACTTAGAAAGAGAGGCGGAAGGAGGAAGTGAGTGAAGGAGGAGTCTGAAACTGAATTTTGGACTTTCGCCAGAAGACTCCAGCTTGCTGAATGAGGCTGACTATAAAGCTGGCCACAGGAAGCTTGCAGTTATTCCACACAAGCTGTTCATGTGACGTGTTTCCTTCCTGCTCTGGTGATGGAAGTCGGTGGAGAGAAGACGTACGTGGGACATGGGTTGGTCAGGAAATGGATTTCCTGTTGGAAGTCTGTATAGCAAGTAGAAAACAGGTTTCGGAAGGGACTAAATCACATGTGTTAATCGTCATGAGGTACTGACTCGAAGCTGCTCGAACACTTGCCTCTCTGCTCGCTCTCTCTCCTGCTTTAGCACGTGCCTCTCTGCAGTCTTCTCTCCCCCTTGGGAGAAGCTGGGCTTTTATAAAGTTAGGTCCTTCACTAAACCTGTTACGGATTCACTCCCCGCAGAGAATGAATCAAGGAACCGGACTTTGCTGAGTGGATAAAGGAGAGAAGAAAAGGCACAAGGAAAGGAAGAGAGAAGGAAAGGGAAGAAACAGGAACAGACAAATGGAGAGGGAGCAGGGAGGGGAAGAGGAAAGGAACTCCTAGGCTTAAGACTTTAAGGGAATCTCTAAGAAAAAATCAGCCAGTGTCTAAATCAACCACAAGTAAGGCTTTGCTAATGGAGTGAATGTCCTTCAGGTGGCCCTTGCAACACATTCCTTTCCTGACGACGACAGAAGAGGCCCCTGGTCCACTTAAAGAGGCTTTAGAGGGGCACCTGACCTTAGAAAGGATGGGCTCGCTAACAGCCTGAAGCACGGTTAACAGTCTGGGATGAGTAAGATGTAATTTTGTATTCAGCAAACCTGTTACATATTCATCGCCAAGTGTGCCTGGAATCAAACCGGGCCATGAGAAGTCAGCGACACCAAGCAGTGCTATCCTTCACCCCACGTTCACTTTTCAGATCTGACACATTTCCATTCCCCTCTGAACTTACAATCTCCGGGCCTCTCAGAGAGGAGACATTTCCATTCTTTCCGTGCTCAATCCTCCGATCTCTTAGAGATGAGGCAATTCTATTTCCCCTGTACTGATTTCAGAAATACTGATAGGAAAAAATAAATATCTGGGTTGGCTTCCACCCTCTCTAGGATCAATCTCAGCCGTTCTGGGAACATTAATTAAGGTGAATTAGGTGGCTGCTTTTAAAGTTAAGATATTTCCCTATCCAGTCATCTTAGTTGGGGATTTTGAGGCCTGCAGACTAGTATCTTCTTAATTAGCGAGCCCTGTAAGATGAGGAAGGCGCTTCCTGCAGTCGGAGGCCTCGAGTCCTACCCGGTACCGCGCCTGCGCAGCACGCAGCTCTCCTACCTCCTTTGGGTCCGGCGCCGCTCTCCTCCTCTTGCGGGTCGTGCTCATCATCTGGGGGGATAAACAGCATCAGCACTAGCAGTTCACGGCCAACAGTCTCGTGTTGTTTGTATCTCTCACCTCATCACGCTCTCTTCTTTAAGGAAATAATTACCATGTTCCTTTAAAAAAATCATCTCTCACCTTCAAATTGGCCCTCCCCTTCTTCCCTCCCTGTACATTCACTCACAAACATTTTAAAGGCCTTACTCTGTGCAAGGCACTGCACTCGGAACCGGACAAGCCTCGCACAGCCCCTGCCCTCGTGGAGCTTCTAATCCATTGCATTATTCTCGAGCCTATCACTAAATCCTAGTCCTTTTCCCCAAACCCGATTCCTTCTCTTCTGGAATTCTCTTCAAAATGCATTAACTCCATGTAAATGTCCAGACTTAGAGGGTGTGTTGTGTGTATGTGTGTGTGGAGTTGAGCACGTGCTTAAACCCTCCGTGATTAATTAGTCCTTAATGTATCAAGCTTTGTTCAGCTGTAACAGAAGCTGGTCATGTACATGGTTTTATGTCCCTAGCACTCGGGGCTTGTAGTTATCTTTTTACTGGCGTTATTCAGCCTGCCTTGCTCATTAGAGTGTAAGCTCCTGAAGGCAGTTGGAATGGTCTTTTAATTAATCAATACAGGTACACAACGGGTTCTAAGTCAGCGCTATTGTCTAACTCCAACGGTCAAAGTCCCAACATGATTGGTTTGTGTTTTTTGTCCTCGTCAACCTGTTTCAGCTCAGACGTCAGACTGTCTGATGACACGGGGCCTTTATAAAGGAAGCATGGGTCCTTGCACACTCACAGAGTGAATGGGACATGATTAGCATCATCTGGAGTCCTGAATGCTTCGTTTCTTCTGGCTATGTTGCCTTTCCTTTCTCTTTCGGGGTCTTAGGGCACTTGCCCGTTTTGCTTCCCCATAGTTATGCCACTGAATGGAACTTTTTGAGGAGATGGCTTGGGCGGATAATCCCCCCACTTATTTGAAAAGATAAGGTTTATGAGGCAATATAAATTCTGATATGTCAGACTAGGGGAAATAAACTCTAAGCTCATAAATAAGAAGAAACAACATAAAATAGTTTAGACTGTTAATGAGATAATTGACTTTGTATACAAAATGATACAATTCCCCAGCAAAAATAAAAGCCAAGGGATTAATATTCTGGAGGAGTTAAGTCACCTGTCATCAAGGTAACAAAGACAGGTATATATGTTTACCCTACAAGACACTTCGACTCAATGCTTATCTCCGTGTGTGACCAGCAGCAGAGAACTTCCTCCTTGCCACTTGCAGCGCTCTCTGCGCCCCTCCGTCAGGACTGAAGGTGTGAGATATTGGAGGAGTAAAATCAAATGTCAGAAACGGGTCTCGATAAAAGAAATCATGTTAAACATCAGTCTTGGCACAGTGTCTTCTTGCTCCTTCCTTCCTTCCTTCCTTCCTTCCTTCCTTCCTTCCTTCCTTCCTTCCTTCCTTCCTTCCTTCCTTATTTCCTTCCTTCCTTCGCTACGATGCTTTTCCTTTTTGACATGGGACTAATTTCAGAGGATTGAAAACAGCTCTTACGAGTTGGTACGCCCTCTGTTTTAGAGATACCCAATAATCTGGACAGAGCACAGCGCTTTTGCTGATATCGAGCGACTCAGTCACGAAGCCCAGCAATCTGCTGCGCGCCGGCACTTTTGCAGAGGGCCTTTATTCTACCTCCGCTGTCTGTGCGCAGATGTCTCTTCCTCCCAATTCTAATCAATGTAAATTGGGTCAGATCTCCACTGTGAATTACAAATTGGATCCGAAGTTGGAGGGTCACCATGCCTGCTGCTCCACCTCCTTCCCACCACCATTAGATGGGAAGCTGCACCGAAGATCTTTTCTAAATAAATCAGACTTTATTGTAAAACTCGGCCACTGACGAGACATAACCTCATTAGCATTGATTTTAAAATAAATTATTGAAAGTGGCTTGCCTGCTCTTCGCATTTGTAAAATAGGAGGATGTAAATGTATTTGCAATGATAAAAATGAAAACTAAAACTTGATTCCTTTATCCTTTCAGGCAAGAGCACTTAATCCAGTCATGAAACAAAAGTGGAAAAAATAAAAATTGGTTCTATGGGGTTCAAGTCCAGAACGAACACTTGATTTCCATTGCGCCTGTGGAGACACCTAGAAAGAAAGCAAAATGCTGGCCATAGATCTTATATACCATTCACCACCATCGCTAAGCTCTACGGCGATGGATGTGTATGGGGAAGCTCCCATCCCCACATCCGTTCTAACGTTGTCCTTCCCAGGTGGCTGAAAGTGGGCTCCAGTCAAGAACCTGCTGTTGATGTGAGAGGCTGGGTGCCGTGCCCCTGCTGTGTTTGAAAGAGTGAGGATGGGGGTCCCATCCCATAGCAAGGGAAAGTGCCCTCCACAGCTGGGGGTGAACGGCACACCTCTTAGCACCTTCGCAGCTTTAGAGGGCACGATGTAAACAGAGAGGCATACAATTTGTCTTGCATCCTTCAATGAAATCAAACTGGTACGTTTCAAACTCCAAAGCCAAGAAAACCAATTATATGGCAACAGAAGAGAAAAGCCTCATCACTCACAGAAGAGGGCGTGTTAATCAGCCAAATTTCTAATTTTATTCATCTGGAACATGAGGCTTTAGTTTTAAAGAGATTATTTTGAAGAATATTTTTTTAGTCTAAAAGCTTATTGTACTTCTTTAGAAGAATATTATTAGGCATCTTAGCATTACATCTACTGAAATACATCTTCATTTAAGAGAGAATTAAAATTTATGTGCTAGCTCAACTTTAAACAGTAATAGATTATAATGGTCCTTGCTCCTAACAGGGCATATGGGACCCCAACCTTACATAGGTTTTAAACAAATTAACCTCCAAAGATTATTGTCCACTTATTACATTAAATGCTCTGCTTGATTCCCAAATATCTCATCTCAATTGGGAAAACAGTTGAGGAAGATTCTGTTAACTGTGTGAACATGTAAGAGAACCATGAGGCATCACAAATGAGCACTAGCATCCGGAGAGTTGATTTCAATCAACAATCTTGGCACAATGTCAAGGATGCTAATGAGAGGCTGAAAGGAACAGGACACTGACTCCACTTTGGAGGCACAGAGAGGAGCCAGCTTCCCATGACACCTGGCTCCTTTCTGAAGTGCCGCTCTGACATGGGCTGAACCAATGCAGGGAGAATAACATTAAAAAATGACTAGATCAGAAAGAGGGAGATCACTTTCCCTGTGTAAAGCAAAGTGACAGAAGCTTAAAAAATGCCAACTGTATCAATGTGCAACCAGATGTCAAGGTGCTCTGGTGACAGATGCAACAGAAATACAGACTCGAAGGGCAAAGGGAACATGCAGAAAAGTGGAACTAGAAAGCACCCCACAGCAGGCACTTCTACCTTATCAATCTGTGGATGCTGCAACATGTCTTTAGACAACGTGGAAAATATGAGCAAGATGCTAATAACACATTTAATTCTCTGGTGTGTATTTGGTAATCTCAACTGCTACCTTAAAGTATTTGCATCCTATCTCTGTGGTATGGTCTTGATGTACAAGAATATTAAGCTCAGTTGCGGCTCGCTGCAATCCTCGGAATGCACTGAACCTAATTTCACAAATAATAGTTGAGTGCCTACTAATTGGGGGGAGAAAGACCTGAATACAAATCCCTGCGGTAAAGGCTAAAGCAGAGCTCAGTTCCAGTTGAGTCACTGAGGAGACACATTTGAGCGCAATGTGTAGGGTTTCATCAGCTGAGATCAGCGGGGGATATTCCAGCCAGAACAAAGCAGCATGATTCCGGTTCTGCTGCTGACCAAACACGGCGTGGCTGGGGCCCAGGGTGCTTGGGGGGTGACGGAGAAAGGCCAGGGAGCTCAGAGGGAGCTTGATGGTGGCGCTGACTCCTCTTTGATGTCCCCCATGTAGTGCTGCTTTTGTGTGAAACTGAAATTGGCTTTCTTCATAATCTTTGTGTTTTTGGTGTCTGCTTTTTCTTCCCTTAGACCTCCTCCGATCGCTGTTTCCCCTCCCTGTGAGTCTGGACAATTCTACACGGGAAAATAATTCCACAGAACGCTTGTTTCCATTAGAGTCAAATTAAAGAAAACCCAAACCCAGTTATATGCTTGATTCTAAAGCAATCTGGTTTCTGGGTCTGTAACAACCCTCGTTGGCGGTGTGGGCAGCGCTGGAATGTGCACGGAAATTCCCAGGGAGGGCTCTTTGTCTCTCTCTCTGTTTGCTCTCCCGAAATCTCTCTGGAGGACAGAGCCGGATTCTGTTGCTGCTGCTGCAGCAGCGAGGCCCTAGTTACAGCTCTTCAGTGGTCTCAGGCGCCTCTCTGGATTGCGGCCTCGAGGCCCCGCAGAGAAACCTGATCAAAGTTGTCCTTTTATGGCATCTCGAATCGTGAAACTGGGCCTGTGCTAGCCTGTAAAATAATTTTGGGGCGGGGTGAGAGAGGGCTGAGGAAAAGCCTGCCACTTTCCACATATTGCTTGAGCCTTTCTTGCTTTGTGGTGGTTCCCTGCAGTTTAATCTACTGCAAATGAGATCTTAAAAATCAAGCGTCCCCATATGCTCAACGAGGATGTTTGGAAAATCCCACGGGATGCCAACCTTGAAACCACATGATCCAGGATGAACATTTTTGTGGTCTTGGCTGAAAACCTCGAGTGCTCTGGTTTTCTCTCCTGGGAAGAAGAATGCTAGCCACGTAGCAAATGCTAATTATCCTATGATTAATGTGATGTAGTACATTTAATTTGATGACCCATACATTATTTTGATTAGGGAAAAATATTTTTGTATTGACTTGTTATGTGTTATAGGCACTTCTCTTTCTACTAGGAAGCCCACCGAGGGAGATGTCACCTACAAGGCCTGCAGCACAGAGACCATGAGGCTTGTATGAGCCCCATGGCAAAGAGGAAGCAGGCAGAACCAGCAACGCCGAAGCGTCTCTACGACACGCAGTGACCTACTGTAATGAAACAAACGTTAGGGGCCCAAGTCGCTTGACTCTTGGTGGGTGTGCAGTGTTAGCACAATCCAACGTTACTGTCTCTGTCCCTCTACCTGGCACCTGTCCTCACGACAAAAACAGGCCTGAGCAGAAGGTGTGCTCCACATTCCATCTGCTCAGAATTTTCAATTTCACCTGCTTCATTCTTAGAGCGAAAATGTCCAACCGATTTCCAGCTGGATTGTCTCAGGTCTGGTTGGTGGAGGCGGGAGACTAGCCATCCCCCAACTCTTCAAGGAAGTAGCACTTCCTGTTCAACCACCGCTGAATTAACAACAGCCGGCATTTACTGAGTGCTCCCTGCACGCCAGGTCTCTCCTCTCAGAGCTTTACATGCATTGGTTCTAGATTTCCTATGGCACCCCTCTCTCACAGCTACTATTGTTACCCCCAGTTCACGGAGGGGAAAGTCACACGGAGAGAGGGCAGGTGACTTGCATGAGGCTTCACAGCTAGCAGATGGCAGAGCAGGTCCACCCTGACTCAGGGCCGGTACCCGTACCTGTGATGCCACGCTGTCTCTCTCTCTCTCTCTCTCTCTCTCTCTCTCTCTCTCTCTCTCTCTCTCTCTCTCTCTCTCTCTCGCCACTGCTCGGCAGGTGGTCTTGCGAGATGGGGGCAGAGGGGAGACAATGTCCAGCACCTCACACTCCCTCCCAGTCCCTCCAGGACAGGTGGTGGGGCAAACGCCAAACTGACAGCAAACTCAGAAGCAGCTGTCTGAGCGGAATGGATGGGAAGCTGGGCGATGGGGACTTGTGGCTGAAATATTCCTACCACAATTAAATGCCAATATAGTCTCACCTCCAATGCTAACTCTAAAACCTGTGATGGATAGAAAGAGGCTTTTGGGGAAAAACCTGTTAGTTGGGTACAGCACTGTCCTTTGGAAACTTAAAAACAAGTCAGCTGCCAGGAGAAAAAGACCCCGGCTCTCTCACAGTGAGGCCTCCCTCACTTCCGAGGGACAGCTGTGAGCACAGGCTACGTGGCTTTCCTTGAGAAAGCACACCAGTCTCCACGCCCTTGGACGCCACTCCACTGACTCTGGGGGGAAGGCCCTGGTAGTCTGGACGGTGCCACAACAGCCAAGGGTAAGCGTTTCAAGGGCAGGGGAAGGACGGTGGTTAAGAAGTCAATCCTACACTAATTGATCCACCTGGGTTAAGGTGATGATCCAAAACTCATCCTATTTTTTAAAGTTTGTTTGTTTGTTTATTTATTTATTTATCAGAGAGGGGAAGGGAAGAGAAAGAGAGGGAGAGAAACACTGATGTGTGATGGGTTGCCTCTCACAGGCCCCCCACTGGGGACCTGGCCCGCAGCCCAGGCACGTGCCCTGCCTGGGAACGGGTGATCTTTTGGTTCGCAGGCTGGCACTCAACCCACTGAGCCACACCAGCCAGGGCAAAACTCATCCTATTTTTTGAAGCTCCTGTCTCTTTCCTCTGCTTTGCTCCACTTCTCTGAGCGTCAGATCCCTCCCTCCTGGTTCCTGTGAGAACTAAACACGGTGCAGGAAGAGGTCCGTCTTTGCTCCAGGGAGACTGACTCGGGAGGTTTCCCCAGAGCACCCTTCCCCCGCTGGAACCCAAAGCAGAGCGTCCCCCGGATATTTCCCCAAGCCTGAGCAGGAGTGAGCGCGAGTGCGAGCTCACTGGGAAGGTTCTGGCCAAGTTGGGGCGTGCATCTCCTTTTAGGGAGCGTTGTGAATTAGATCCATTTCTGCACCCTGCTGTTGCAATGGAGCAGACTGTGAAAGGGAAGATTCTCAGAGGAGCTGTGTTTTAATGTAGCAATTTGATTCAATTTTCCACTCTATAAAATTACCCATCACTGCTCGTTGCTTTCTAACAGACACCTTCACTCTTAATTTAACAATCCTATCGAATTCTGCCAGGGAAATTGGAAAAATTTATCACCTGTGAAATTTTATTTTCCTTTGGTTGTATCTGTTTTTGTAAAACTTCATTAACGACGATGACTTGCTGAGGAAATTATCATTTTTTTTTAACTTCAGACACAAGAAATGGCTCGACCTCAACCAAGATATCATTTGCATAATAAAACACAACAGAAAGGCTGGGGAAGTTGGGACTGGCAGAGGCTGGAAGTGCTGGGAGAAGAAGCAGACTGCTTGGTGGGTGGTGGGTGGTGGGTGGTGGGTGGTGGGTGGTGGGTGAGGTCCCAGCAAGGAGAAAATGTGTGGCCACAGCCCTGATCCTTGACTCTGTAAGCAATGCTGGGTCTCTTCCGCCCCAGGGAAGAGACAAATGCAGCGTTGACAGGGCGGGGCCCTCTTCTTAGGAAGCGCTGAAATACAAGTTGTTTACTCAGGGTGCTGTTCAGCGACCAGCCCTGTGTTCAGGAGCTGCAGTGTTAGATTCACCTTAGTTCCTAAGTGTATCTGGGATTGAAGTTTAAATTGCTATAAATTTAGGCTTAACTTGAATTTCTCAGCAGAGCACTGAACTCCTGGCAAATTTCCACAGGAGCCATCTTTCTGAATGGACTTGAAGACTCAGCGTTCCTGCGGTCTAACTACCTCACAATTAAAAGGCGCAGGCTTCGGTTTTCTACAGTCCGACCCCCACTGTGCGCTGCACCGTTCAACAGCTGCTGCTCTCCCCGCAAGAGGTGGCTCCGCGGAAGCAGTGATGACTATACATTTTTTGAGATGCTGGTTATCATGCCTTTGGAACAGAAGAAATACGTACAGTGGACCTGCTGTGATGGTGGGCAAAGGAAACACGTTAGGGGTATTCGTAAGAGACACAGTTTGATTCAGGGTCTATCTGAACTAGGAAATAATGAGCTGGGCTCTACCAGGGTTTTACTGGGTTACAGAAAAGGTCTGTCAGCATTTACCTATACGCCTTCAGACATTTAGTAGCCATCATTTTGGGGCAACTTTCTGTTATTCTCACAATTACCCAGAAAAGAAGTTGAAAGTAGAGTTTTGAGGATTCACACCAAAACTCACAGTAAACCAATGGAAAACCAACTTAAGTATTCTTAACTTTCACCTCGTTGACACAGTTCATACATTCCTTCACATTCATCCGGATGAAAGACCCTTCCTGATTAATCCGCCTTGCTTCCAGGGCAAGGGGGGACTTCTGATCATGGAGGTTCTGAAGCTTCCCTACATGCTCTCCTTTAGAGACCTGGCTTCCTCTGGAGCTTTCAGAGCTATATTCTTCTAGCAGGTTAAGGGTTTCTGCAACAGGAGAAAGATAATCAGAAGATGAAGTTTCTCACCTGGTAAGACTTCATAAATATCTTCTTCTTCTTTCTCCTCTGAGGACTGCTTTAGCCCCATGCTCCCAGGCAAGGTAATGGGTCTGCGTTGGGAACCAGAATTTTGGGAGTCAAGACCATCGATATCATCGTACATCTCTTCCTCTTCTTCGTCCTCTTCCTCCTCTTCATATGGAATGGTTAAGGAACTCAGATCTGCCAAGGTCGAGATGCGAATGAATCAAGATAGGGAGAACAAGAAAAGAATAAGGCAAGGAAGAAAAGAGGGAGAAGGAGGAGGGGGCATGAGAATAAAACATGTCAGGAAAAAAATGAAACACTAGGTTAAGTGCTATTATTTCTAACGTGGGCCTTGGTGGCAGGAAATCTGCAGAAAAGGCCAGACCGGCACTGCATCGGGTTTAAACCATCAACATAAATCCTTCCTCGCAATAAAACTTGATCAGGATGAAGCAGCTCTGAAAAGTATGGGTGTGCGATTGCACGCACGAGGTGAAGGGAAGAAAAGAGGCCAGCGGAGGAAAAGCCAGCGTGCCACGCACCGCTCGCCAAGTAGAAAACTGGAAGGGTGAGTGATGGCCTGCGCCTATCCAGGGCGAGCGGAGCCGTGGGAACGATGGCGGCTTCCGCAGGGGGTCTGAGCTGCCAGAAGCTCATCTCTCCTGTGGTCTCACTGTAGAATTTCAGACAAGTTTTCTTGTAAACAGAAAAAAAGGGCAATAGTGGAAGAGGAAGAGGAAGCGAGGTATGGAAAAAAATATAACAGCAATACAAGACCAAATGGAATGGCTCAGCGAGGTGGTTACCATGTCCTTTTTCAACTGTGCGGTCTGGCTGACCTTAAAGTGGGTCACCGCATAGAGGATGCGGCGACATCGCAGCGCTGGGGAGCCCAGGGCAGGGGAGGGAGATTGGTTTTTCATTTTAATGGGGAACTGGGAAGGTTCGTTCTCCGATGTGCAGTACGGAGTGCTCTCTGAAACCCTGCTGAGGGACCTCTGCAGGATGGGCGAGCGCAGTCAGGGGACTCCAGGGAAGGACGGGACGGAGAGGCATCCGGCGTTCATTTCAAAGCACAGTCAAACCGTTGGGCTTGATGAGGCTTTTAATAAAGATTCCGCAACAATTTTCATCTGAATTCTGGTGCCACCTCATATGAGGAAAGGATCAAAGATACATCTGTGGCTTAAACCATACGTTATTATTCTGTTTGTTTTAAAATAAAATGGAATGAATAATTTCTTCAATGTGGAATTCTGAAAGTACCACAGGGTACAGCTCAATAAAGCTGCTTTGAGTTTTATTGAGGTTTACACACTTAGGGGTATATTACACGCATAAATCTGAGGCACCTAGATGAGTGTACCCTGTAGTCTCCCCATCAATGTTCATGTTTGCCTAGTTCCAGTCTATTATACGTGGCGCTCTTGGTAGAAGCGATAGTTTGTTTTTGTGATAGCAAAGGCATAAACTGGGTAAAATAGGCAATTCTTATAATTAAAGCTCGGGTGCTCCTTCCTTTTTACCCACAATAAAATCTTGGAGCAGAATGAAAAACAGAGATGCAAAGGCTGGGCGGTTTTAGGCGGACGGGCTTCTCCCCAGGTCGTGGGCCATGCACGAAGTTGGTGGTTCTGTCTCTGTGTAGAGGCAGGGTCCTGCCATGATCCGTACTGTCACGAGGGTCACCTGATGCCAAGCGACAGACTCCAGGTTGGCTGCTTCTACCTGCCAGGCCACACCCAGACAAGGCTTCCCGGGCCATGGCCACTGCTGTGCCTGCAGGCTGGCCAGCAGAGGGTACTCTAAGAGCAGTCATTCAACATCTTCAGGCAGGACTCTCCCCATCCTAAGGCAAGGAACGTTTTATCGTGGGCTGGGGACAGCAGTTTGTTTTAGATGTCCGATGTTGTTGAAGGCCACCTGGATGAGTTTAGATTTCTACTTCCTACTAAGACCAAAATGGCAACTAGATGACCTAAGTTTGATATCACAAATTTCCTTTCCAGAATATAAGGGCTTAGTAGACATTAAACTGACCCGAGCTGGTTTTCAGAATCTCCTTTTCTAGAGATTAGGACTATTACAGACTTGCCCGTAGGTAGGTGGACGCACTGGAATAATATCCATGGTCATCTCCAGGTTGATGGTTTCTTTACCTTCTGATTTCTACATGGCACCATTTGTTGTTAGAATATAAGGGGTGTGGTAGGGAGGGTAGAAGGGAGCAGGAAAAAAACACACATTCAAACATGTGGATTATATTTATGCCATGTAACTTCAACTGCAAATCCACTAAGTGTTGTTTCTATAATAATGAAACTTACCCTTTAATAAGAAACTTATTTGGTCCACCCAGTCTCTGGCTTCAGCGGGATTAGTAGCTGTGAACTAGAGAAAAATTAATGAATTAATTTATCATCTTCACTAAAATTTCCATGAATCCTACTGGGAGGTTCAAGGGAGGGAACTTGTGAGTGAAGTTTCAGAGTCATGTTGAAAGCTCAGGATTCTCTTCCTGCTTAACATTTTGAAAAAAGACCAAAATATTCAAAGTGATCTTTCCCTTCAGCAATTTTGTATACCCAATGTTGGCAGCTATCTGAGTCCAGAATTCATGTCCGTGTGCATTCGTTTGATTATCCATTCATTGATCGCCAGACATGTATTTGATAAGAGGTTATAGAAAAGACAGCAAACCACAATCCCTGACCGCAAAGAGCAACACATCCATTATGGGGACAGCACACATACTGGAAACGGGAGCACTGCAAAGCAGGTGCATTTGATGACAGCTGAATGTTGAGAGAAGACTGGGAGCCCTTGCCGCCTGGAGTAAGCAGGGACGCTTGCGGAAGTAATACTGCTCGGGCTGGACTTTTTATGTATATATTGATTTTGAGATGGGTGGGGGGAGAGGGAGAGAGAGAGAGAAAAAGAGAGAAACACTGACCCATTGTTCCACTTATTTATGCATTCATTGATTCATTGGTTGCCTCTTGTATGTGTCCTGGGTGGGGATCGAACCCACAACCCTGGAGTATTGGGATGATGCTCCAACCAACTGAACTACCTGGCTAGGACTGTTCTGGTTGGATTTTAAAAAGAGTTATTGGGAGCTGGTGGAGGAAACCAGACAGTTTAGGGAGGGAGAACCATGTGCAAAGTATTAGGAATGAGACCATCATGTACAGGGAAGGCAGGCAGATAAGCTTGACTGGAGAACAACCACCGATGAAGCTGGAGGGTTGAGGGTTGGAGGAGAAGTGATGAAACCAGGAGTTCAGGCTCACGGTGGAGGCAATAGGAAGCCGCTGTAAATTGTAGCAAAAGGGGCGAGGGACTCAGTAGTTGCGGACAGGAAAAATTGGAATAGGGAGGAACTGGAGACTGAAGACCCACCAGAAGGCTATTTAACTGATCCTCCCGGTGAAGTGATAAGGTCTTAGCCATTGCGATGGCTGTGGAAATAACAAGGGAAAGATCCAAAGGATGTTGCAGGGGAAGAATCCAGAGACCACGGTAATGACTTGGATTCAATGGGCCAAAGAAAAGAAGAAGTAAACAAACTCTACATTCTGATGCACAAAACAGGCCAGTCGGGCATCAACGCTTTGTGATTTTTTATTTTAAATGAATCAACTTGAAAGGACTGTTCCTGAAAATGATTTTTATTATCTGGCCATTAGGGTAAGATAAAGGCATGTGCTGTATTAGAAACCTATATTCCTACTTAATACTTATTAATAGATATTGTTATTCTTGATTTCTTAAAAACACACTTCTATAAAAATGTCTAGGGAAATGGATTTAGACTTGTCACATACATTTTTATCTGGATGATGCACCATCAGAATGGAATAATAAAAATAACTTAGAAACATTTCCAGGGCATACATCTGTTTTATATATATCTATACATGATTCTACAGAATAATTTAAATTAAAAAAATTAATATTATATAATGAAGACCTAGGACATTAAACAAAATAAGGGTTAAACATACAAGGATGAATGTGGAGAAAAACTTGGAGTCAGAGGGTTACATAAATGGTTAATAGTAGCCTTAGCACAGTTTTTCTCTTTTTCACAAGTTAGCTAAGGGTTTTCTAAATTGTCTCAGTAAAATTTTGATGAGATACAAATTACCAACAAGCAGGAAATAATATGTATATACATACACACAAATATATTTTTGGTGGAAATCACTATATTCTCATAGCTGGATTTTTTTATTGCTTTAATTTTGTAATAGGTAATGAATACATTACATGTTGTATTATATTTTATATCATATCAAAATATATTATAAATGAATACAGGGAGGAATCAATCTTTCTCACCCCACCCCCCTCAGGTCTATTCCCTCAGCTATTGCTACTACTATTCAGTAATCAATGTCACCACTATCTCGGAAATCTTTCCAGAGATATGCGGTGCATCCACACACGGGAAGATTATTTTGGATAGCAAAATGAATATGGGAAAATAAATTAGTTTTCCCTCGACAGTCAGATTTTTCTTGTTCTGGATTTCAAGGAAAGAAGGAAAGATAGTCAGTTGAAAAATCGAAAGGGAATTAAAGCCCTGAAAGGAGAGGCTGTGAATGAGGAATTGGACTGCGTGCTGCGCTAGACCAGCCTCTCGCCTCCGGAGGAAGCGAGACCACGAACAGGAGGGACGAGGCGATGGAAGGCAAACACAGGCAGCCTCTAGGATGCGATTGGCAACAGGCAGGAGAAGGGAGGGCACAGCATAGCAAAGGGGAGGACATATCGAGAAAGAAGGTCCGGGTGGAAAACGAGCAGGTACCGGAGAAAGGACGGAACCCAGCACAGCAACCGGCTCGCAGGCAACGCGGAAGGAGACGGCAGTGCTAACGAGGACCGCCATCTCCTCGGTTCGCCCTACCTCATAGCTGCGCCTGTCCTGGGAGGTCAGTTCAAAGCAGGACTCTTTCTTGGAATCTTTCCGCAGGTGGGGGGCCATCCGGATGCTGTAGCCCTTAATGGGAAAGGTCCCTTTGGGCTGCTTGCCTGCAAGACAGGAAAGCGCCGTGTTTCCCTTGAGAGACACAACTGCCAAGGGAAGGCATCTTCTCTGGTGTGTAAAATAAAGGCACAGGAGCAGCTGTGACATCCCTGAGGACCCACAACAGTCAAGGAAAGGTTATTAGGGAAGCTTAAGAAGAGGCTGCTGCGACAGCAGGGCAGATATCACTGCCAAGCTAGGGAAATGCTACATGGAAGGTTATTTTGCCAAAAGAGTACAATGGAGACAGAGAATTTATTAGAATGTTAAGATATCTATAATAACAGAAAGAAGGAGTTATTACAGCAGGGAGAGTGTGGCTGTAAACGTGAGGCCCTTGAAGGCTGTTATAGAAATGAAACATGATTATCGGGGCCAGCAGAGCTCACGTTTGAGGGGAGGGTAGCAGCCCAGGGGCATTACACGTTCCCAGGATCCCCTCCTGTGCCCTCTGCAGCAGGTGGGCTGGACCATTCTCCCGCTCCTGCTGGTCAGGTGGGAATTAAAACTCAGTACTTCATCCTCTCTCCAAGAGGTCAGATTGGGAAGTAGCAGAGTACTGTTGAGCATCATCAGATGATGAGGAAGGAGGTAAAAGGCAAAGGACCCTAAGGGAGAGAAAGGAGACAGTACTCTGCCTGTCACTCCTTTAAAAAAAAATATATGGGAAACAGGCAAAGAAGAGGCGGCTGCCAAGGATTTTGTGTCCTCATGGTGAGGTTCAGGCAGAGCGCAGAGAGGACAGGCACCACAGCGTCTGGGCAATGCTTCGTGTCCTGTATTGCAGAATGAACTGCGTACTGAGTGAATTTTGGTAATGACGGTGATGGGGATGGCGGTGGTCTGACAACAATTAAAAGAAAAGAAAAAAAAGATTCGGTCCTTCCCTGGTTGAGCTAAAAGAAATACACAAACATGCTATACTTACTAAGAAAATGTCTGGGGTATGATAAGGAGTAACTGGCGAGGAGGGAGCCATGCAACAGTGCTTTTTGACACCAGAATCTTTTTTGTTAAAGTATCTCGCCTTGTTCTAAGTGGCCACTAAAATGTTTTGTTGTTTCTTTGGTCACCAGATTTTATTTTACCCTGACAGCAAAATGGTCAATAAAAGTCTCCTAGTCTCTTGCTCTTGTTCTCTCTCACCTTGAGTGTAAAGGATTCTGAATAAACGAACGTGATACATTGTTTTCTATCCAGATATGCCAACTGCTTACTTAAATGCAAGGGAAATGATGAACATTTTTACGAAGACATAAATGCTATGTTAATTTGAGGGTTTAAAATAAGAAAATCACAACTGGCTGGCTGGTATGCCTAGAATTCAGGGGAGAAACTGTGGTTACTGGATTTGAAAGTGGGCTGGGGTTGGGTAGGAAAATTGTTACTCAGTTTTTGTGCTATGCTGCTGTATTTCCAAGTAGGGCTCTGCACTTTACCCCTAGGTGGGAAAGACTGAGGAATCCAAGATGGCGAACCCAAGATGAAGGGCAGTGATGCTCGCTATAGGCAGAGAGGCAGGGTGGGGCAATTGCCTCAGAGCCCATGAGCAAATCTGATGGATTTCAAGTCCTTGGAGGTAGCAGTCTTTTCTGCTACCTTAGTGTCAAAGGTGCATACAGTCCAAATATCTTAGACTGGATATCCAGGCACTGGGAGTGGAAAAAGTCTGGGAAAGAAGGAAGACAGGAGAAACAGAAAATGATCCAGAGGAAAGAAAGAATTTACTCCGGATCACTGGCCTCTGTACCAGGACAGCAGAACACAAGGAAATCCACCCCCACCCCAAACAAGAATTGACGTTTCACTTTGCCTTATCCCCACTTTGTCTCGTATAACTATTTCTGTGGCAGTCTAACTCTGTAAGAGGATATCCTATTTGAAAGTTTGCATTCACCCACAGCACAGGTGGCAAACACAAGGCCCCTGGACCAGATCCGACCCTCCGCCTTGTTTTATCTGGCCAGCACCTTGTTTCTACCTGGCAGCAGCGCCAAGCTCCTCGCCCCTAGTTAGGGAGTAGTTACATTTATACAATTCTAAAATTACATTCGGCCCTTTGAAGGCAGCCGCAAGGCTGATGTGGCCCCCGGTGAAAATGAGTTTGACACCCCTGACCTACAGTGATCATTTTTAGCTCGTGCTTCATGTTGTGCTTATATCTTCTGTTCCTTCTCGTGAATGGAGCAACTGTGTTAAGCATGGATGGGGGATCTTCTAGTGACAACTCATGAGTGGCATACTTGATGGAGTCAGTGGTGGCTGGTTAAGAAACTGCTTCTGGCCTGAGTCCACACTTTGCTGGCGCTGCCATCTGGCTGAAGGCTGTCTCGTGAGCACAGCGGCTCTTCGAGCCTCAATGCTCCTTGGCTCTAGGGATGCCCATGGGACTACTTCCCAGGAGTCAGTAGGATAAAGCTTGGAGCACGCTCTCAGAGAGTCCGGACTTGAGAGTTCTTTTTCTGGGCCATTGGTAAGCTGTTTAAATCCTTCTTAGAGTTAATTTAGTTTCAATTTTTAACTATAATTATTAAGAGTTCAAGGTTCTTTAAAAAAAAAAAAAAAAGAATGCCAAAGTGTTCAACCTTGATAATGCTGTTATTAATCATAATAAAAGATAAGCCTTAGATATGCTGACCACAATATCCTAGTGTTTAAGGGGAGATAAATCCTATTTTTAGTTATTTATTTATTGTTTTAAAGTATATTTTATTGATTATACTATTACAGTTGTCCCATTTTTTTCCTCCCCTTTGTTCCCCTCTGCCCGGGGGGAGATAAATTCTAAATTGGCATCTGAGTGTTTGGTGCTAGGCGAGGTATAATTTGCTCAAGCCTACTTCTTTCCCGAGCAGGTCCCTTTGTGGGTGTTAGTTAAGGGCTGCTATCCTGAGATCTCAGTGCTTGAGAATTTACGAAGTGTTTGTATCCAGGAGTGAGGTGCTGCTGTGCAAATGAAGAACACTTACTTTTCTCATTAGCATAGTAGTAGAAGAGGCCTCTGCTGACAACGCACCATCTCTTCTGCCATTCTGATCCAAAGAAACTATGATCTAAACGGAACAGCAGTCAGCGACATAAATTCAGGTAACCACAGCCACCGAAGAGTCCGTAAAATCCAACAGCACAGTCCAGTGTGTTATTGTTTTATTTCCCAGGTTAATGGGCTGTAACACCCTCCCTTCCACTCCCACAGGTTACCCTGCATTGACTCAGGGCCCAGAGGACTGGCTCAGTTAAAGGCCCAAGTCCTAAACAGGGTTTGCCTGCTCTGACCCCTCACAGCTGGCTGTCTACCTTCTTTCATTTCCGCTTCAGATCTCATCTTATACTTTTCAAATTTGTCATGATGTTGTATGTTGCCTTTTAGCAAATCAAAATGATGCAGTAGGCCATGGGCGCAAGAAAGGCTTTCTTTGTACGAAGCCAATATGCCTGTCGAGTGTTAAACTCGGGACTCCGGCCCTTGTGGAACCTAATCTAATCAGACGACAACTGGGTTTAGATTGGCACCCCTCTGAAATTTGAAAGTGGCCGCTTTACATATGATACAAAAATCACACTCTTGGCCATATACTTCCACTCCTCATGGGAGCACGCTGAGAGATGAGAACAAGAACATCACTCATTCGTTCGCTCATTCGCCAAGCATGTATTAAGCTTTTGTTCTGTCTCGGGTGAGCAGGGCAGGAGCAGACCCTGTCTTGCTGAAGCTCCCAGTCTGCTGAAGGTTTTCAGCCATTGTCTTTAGCCTACGAACTAGACTTCTTTTCTTCCCTGCCTTCTGCCTTCTGCCTAACTGGCCCAGTGCTGGGCCCAGAGAAGGCGCCTGCTATATTAGCTCTCTTTTTCCTCACTTTCCTTCCCTTTCTGGAGTGTTCTGAGATCCATGGGTCTGATCAGTACCTTTACTTTTCTTCTCCAAGTATCCTTGCTTGATGACGTTATCAAGCTCTTGAGCTCCTCTTATGATGTCTTCCATTCCTACAAAAAACAACAGCAAAATGCTTTGTTGAAACCTGACAGAATTTTCATTTATTTAGGCTACTGTTTGGCAATCTACATGAGTGAAGGAGTACAGGAGGGCAACTGCTTAAACACAGCACAGAATAAAACACCTTCTAGATGATTGGGGGGAAAAGTACATTTTCTTTCTTCCTAATTCTATCTAATGCTAAAATTGCTTAAAATTATCTAAACATACATTAGTTTGTGCGGGGTAGGGGGGTAGCCTACATATGCACTGATTGGAAAGAAAATTAAGAGTTTGCTGTGGATATAAGCTCCTAGTTGGATAACCCACACTGAGAGAATCAAAAGTCACAGCACAGACAAGTTTTACTGAGTGACAGCGTTCACCATGAACACAGTTACCTCAGGAACAATAAACACGCGCACACTTTTAAAAAAACTAACAGCCACCTTAGTGAACATAAATTTTATTACATTCACACAAAGAAGGGATATGTCAGGTGAACTTGGCAGTGACTGCCAAATCCTGGTTTTTTCAAAGTATGGGAAAGATTGCAAGAATGGCAGAAGCCTTTACAAAGAGAAGATACTGGAAGCGACACCAGTCTTTAATTGCACGCTGCTAACATTCTTGGCTTTCGGTTAGCCTCATTAGGTACAAATTTATTGAGAAATCAAGATCCTAGTCCGTCTCCCACCACTGGAGTTTATATTTATTTAACAGAAGGGAGGGGAAAAGGACAGAGACAAAGAGGAAGGAATTTACTCCTCAAAAAGTAAAAGGAAAAACAAAAAGAATAGAAAAGCAAAAACTCTTAAAACTATAATTTTATATTTTTTAATCAGGAGAAATGAAGGGGGTGAGCTGGTATTATCTGTTGATGTGCCTTAAAAAATTTAGAAACCAAGTACAATACACACCAAATTAAGGCACAACTTATACCAGCAATTTTCAACCTTTTTCATCTCATGGCACACATAAACTAATTACTAACATTTTGAGGCACACCAAAAACAATTTTTTTTGCTGATCTGACAAAAACTAGGTATAACTTTGATTCATTTACACCAATGGCTATTGTGTTGGCATTTGTCATTTTTTTTATTTGACAGTCTAAGGGAAAAGAGGTCAGTGCCCCTGCCTAAATAGTCAGGCATTGCATGGTTTAAAAATTCTTGTAGCACACAGGTTGAAAAATCCCTGACCTATACAATATCTTGGGGCTTCTGGATGGAATAATTTTTTTTCAATTACACAATTATTTTTTGAATATCTCCTACAATAACTAACTTTTACTCAGTGATGGCCACTTTGTTCAGTGCTTTACATACTTTTTATTTAAAAATAACATTTTAAGACAATGTAAAATGCAACTAAAATTACCTCTTGCTTCTAAGCTGTTCCAAGCTTAGTTTTAGATATGGGAATTAGAAGAGCTTTTCTTCCCCCCCCCCCGCCCCCGCCCCACACACACACTGTGTCTAGGTGCCTGACTCTTCATCCTATTGGTCCTTATCATCACCTTCCCTGTTCATGGACCGACTCCATTTCTGCGTGCTACAGTTAGCAGACTCCGTGGCTGCTGTAAATCCTCCCAGACGGGTCTCAGGATGCTCACGTGAGGGCAGCAGCAGTGAAGGGGAGTCTGTCTGCCATCCGTTCACCCTCCAAGCCCTCTGCAAATTCTACTCTCTCTTTGAAAATGGTCTCTAAGAAAACAGAAACAAATCCTACTTTGGGTGGGGTGAGGACCAGCATGTCTGAGAAGGCCCTTTGAAGTAGAGCCCATTCTCTGCAGCACTGTCAAAAAATTGCTCCTAGAGGCCGAAAAATTAAATGAAAAACACAGGAGATAAGACATACAGGATCCCCTAAGCTTGAAGTTTCCATCTCTTCTTCCCATGGTTTTTTTTTTCCCCTTTCTCTATTTTTAAGGTCTTGTTATACTTAGGGACACGGCTACCTGTTAAAGATGCTGAGAGTCTGAATCATAAGAGACATGTTAAACGTTCTATTAGAAGTCAAACCTCCTTTTTAATGCAAATCTAAATGCCATTTTATGGAACATCTATAATTATGAAAATGGGAAGACGTTGCCTCGTGTGCGGGGAGAGTCCGTGAGTATGAATATTACATTAATGCGCCCACACCAGCTCACTGATCCTGCTGGCAGGAGCATAAAAAATGCTTGAGTGAAACTTTTATTTAGATGTTAAGACTCCAGGCCCCAGCGGGGTGACAGAGACAGTCCCTGCGAGTTGCCACCAGAGAGAGAGCTTGAATTGAATTACCCAGGGGGGAAGGAAGTAGTGATGAGCACTGCTTCGCTTATTTAATTTCATTTACTTTCAGTACATTATCAGCGTGAGGCTTTTCTTTCCCTACCAACCGAAACCCAAGAATGCCACCACCAAGAAAACAAAGGCATAATGCGGCAGACATGCCTGAACTTCAAATCGCTAATTCTAGGAGACCAGGGACAGCACCCTCCCCACCGTGTCTCCGCAGCGTCACACTCGGTGTTCTAAAATTGGGCCCTGAACGAGTTGCTGAATTTCCTTTCTCGGTCATTTACCAACAAGATTCTGAACAATAACAGAGCTGGAAAATGTGGTATGTTATATGCTGGGTTTTTGCAAGATGTGCTATGTGGCTTTTCTTATTAGACGAAATCTGTATTGATGAACTCAGCTGCCTGGTTTCTCCTGTGGGCAGTGGAAAAACGTGGGATTATAGGTGAAGTTTGGAATGGCTAGGGAAAAACTTTAGGAAATCCACTCAAATCAATCTCTACTCTCTTGATCGTCTTCTATGTGCAAGGCACTGTACAGTAACGGAATTGTTCTCAATGTAAAGTGGACTCTGGGCGCGATCTCGTCAGCTCCACGACCTATCAGAGGAATCTAGACGACCGAGATGGGAAGCCACTGTGGCAATCAAGCCATCTCCTTTTCCGGTGTCAGTTCACGGTTCTACTGATCAAGAACTGGCGATCCCGAGGACGCACACGTTAGCTGCAGTCCTGGGGCGCTGAGACGGGAGGAGCCTTGTGTGCCTGAATTGACACCTTACTGGTAAATGAACAGATTTGCAGAGCAACTTGGTGCATAATAAAAGTATGTAAATACTTTGCAAGGAGATAATAAGAATAGGAAGAAGACACAAACAATTGCTATTTTAAGGCAAAACCACTTATATTTAAGTATACTTAAAAAAAACCAAGGCTTTTTGTCCATTATCTGCAAAAAAGATATCACCACCTTAATGAAAAAATAGAAATGATTTAGGTTCATTGGGAATAGATGGGCCGCCTGGATAAACCTAAGGGTGTATCACATTATATCAGCACAAAACAGAATTACATTAGTGTCATAATCTCTCTCTACCACTACACTTAACTATAACTGTCAGAATAGCCTCTATAAAGAAAAGATTCACTTAGTCGAAGGATGTGGGGCCATAAAGATAAGATCGACAGAGAAGTGTGTTACCCGGAAGTGATGGCCACCCAACTTTCATGGCAGATAAAGATAAAAGGAATTCTCAGACTTCTTTCTCTCCTCATCCAGATTCCTTTAAACCCTGAATCCCACCCATCCCCAACTCAGCAATAAAAATGACAGAGTAGGGTTCCATCTCTCTGTGCTAAACGTGACTCGTCAGTCAGCTACGCACAGCAACCCCAATGGGGACCTTTGGAGTGCGGTGCATTTCCATAAGGCAGCCACTAAAAAGATGTGGGAGCTTATGTGAGTCACGGCCTATTTAATCAGCTGTGTTCTAGCCCGCTGAGAAAAGAGAATTGGAGAAACCAGTTGGCAAAACCACAGCACACGGCTAATAGCACAAGAGGCCACACAGTTTCCACTGTGAAAAGGCTGCAGCGCCCGCAGGACAGACCAGGTGCCTGCGAACTTTCACTAGAGGTGGCTCGTTTGGTCTCTCGCTAACACCAAGCTGAAGTGCAAATTGGCTCATCTTTTAAAAAAAATCTTTTCTTCAAGTCCCCACCTTCCATTGAGGACTTCTCCCATCCTCCCTTTCCCTTTAATTCAAGTTCTCCATTGTATTAAAAAGGGACCAAATCAACTACATCCCATCTAGAAACTGATAGCTACTAGGGGTGAATTTCAGGCAGGGTGAAGTTTACCAGGTGCCTTCATTAAAGCATTCATGATAAGGGACCTGGGGAGTTGGGTGGATGAGGTTGGAGAAAATCTAATACTTTAAGGCTGCGAATGGTCAAGTTCTAATTCCCTTGCAGATTGCTGGTGTGTGTACACTGCAGACAAGTAGCAAACATGCCTTTCACGATATTTCAAAGGTACCAAAAGGGGAAGAGCTATTTTGGGTGGGGTGGGTAGGTAGTACCCTCCTGTTCTTCCGGTTGTTGATCCCAGAGCTGTTCATTAAACCCTCTCCGTTGTATGATATTTGGTTTCTATGGCCTTCTTTAATGAGTTCATTACTGTTTTTTCTCTGCTTCTTGCATTTCTGGGTTACTTTTTGCTTTTCCCCTCGATTTGCAGGAACCAGCCAATAAATGAGAATTTGAGGCGTCTGGGAGCTGTGTTCACCTGAGCACGATGCTAACAGGGAAGTTGGTTTCGATGACCCTTCCTGTCCTCGTCCCTTGGGACAGGCTTACATATACAGTTCTTTAGGTTCCGTGGTTCCATTTTGATATTCACTGGAGTTTACACGTATTCCTTACACTTATCTGTCATTTTGCTTCCCTTAGTAAGGAATTTAGACCAACACATGTAAGGTAAAAAATTCTAAATCATTAATAGTAGACTTAGGATCTAAAAGTTTCAAAGACATAGAAGCCACTCAAACAGCTTTAATGTCCTGCAGAAATATATCGAATATCAGGTGAAAGGAAGGAAGTGCGTGGGATGTACTTAAGTTCTTCAACAAGCTGTGACATAAGCTAAGAAACAAAACAGGGCAATCGGAGAGAGACTGGAGGACATCTGAAAATGGTAGAAACTGCAGATCTGTAGTGAGCAAACCAACACAGGGGATGACATTCAGCTGACCTCGGTGGACTCTTGTTGCCCCTTTAGTTTTTTAAAGTCTTTAAAATAATGTGTTAATCCAGGTAACAGACCAAACAGTGTAAAAATCTGTGGGCAAAATCTTGTTATACTGAAGATAAAGAAAATTCCTGTAGATTCTAGGTCAGTAGTACTAAAAAGAAAAAGCAGATAACTGAAGAACAAAATAGTTGTAACTTGACTTCCGGCTAAGATGGAAGTGTAGGTAGATACACTGTATCTCCTTGCACAACCAAAATAAGGACAACAACAATTTAGAAATAAAATAAGAAGCAGAACTGACAGAAATTGAACCGTATGGAAGTCCAACAATCAAGGAGTTAAAATAGACACATTCATCCAGACCGGTAGGAGGGGCGGAGTCAGGTGGCATCAGAGGGCCGGGTGGAGAGGGGTCACAGAAGAAATGGTGCCAGGCACGCAAGACAGCAGCTGACAAACTCCAGGTGTGCAGGCAGCAGCTGGAAGACCCCGGGCATGGGGTGGAAATGGGCAGACCCAGCGAGGTGGCGACTGTGAAGCCCGGCACTGCGTGCAAGGTGGCTGGCTGATCGGGCGGCCCCACATTCGAGCGCAGGTAAAACAGGTGAAACTGGGGAGTGAGACAGACCGCGTAACCCAGGGCCCCAGCTTGGGAAAATAAAGCCTCGAAACACTGATTGAAAACACCTGCATGGGTTGAGTTGCTGGGAGAACCAGCCTCACAGGAGAGTTCGTTGGAGAGACCCACAGGGTCCTAGAACATACACAAGCCAACCCACCCAGGAATCAGCACCAGAAAGACCCAGTTCACTTAGGGGAAGCACAGGAAAAACTGGATTCTGAGAGAGAGTGGAGCAAGTGCCATTGTTCACTCTCAGACCCCCCCTCTACATATAGCGTCACAACCCAGCGACTGGGTTGCCCTGCCCTCATGAACGCCTAAGGCTCCGCCCCTCATATAACAGGCACATCGAGACAAAAAAAAAAAAAAAAAAAAAAAAAAAAAAAAAAAAAAAAAAAAAAAAAAAAAAAAAAAAAAAAAAAAAAAAAAAAAAAAAAAGGCCCAAACAAAAGAACAGATCAAAGCTCCAGAGCAAATACAACTAAGCGATGAAGAGATAGCCAACCTATCAGATGCACAGTTCAAAGCACTGGTGATCAGGATGCTCACAGAATTGGTTGAATTTGGTCACAGATTAGATGAAAAAATGAAGACTACACTAAGTGAAATGAAGGAAAATGCACAGGGAACCAATAGTGATGGGAGGAAAACTGGGACTCAAATCAATGGAGTGGACCAGAAGGAAGAAAGAAACAACCAAACAGAAAAGAATGAAGAAACAAGAATTTGAAAAAATGAGGAGAGGCTTAGGAACCTCCAGGACATCTTTAAACATTCCAACAACTGAATTATAGGGTACCAGAAGGAGAAGAAGAAGAGCAACAAATGGAAAACTTATTTGAACAAATAATAAAGGAGAACTTCCCCAATCTGGCAAAGGAAATAGACTTCTAGGAAGTCCAGGAAGCTCAGAGAGTCCCAAAGAAGTTGGACCCAAGAAGGAACACATCAAGGCACATCATAATTACATTAGCCAAGATTAAAATGAAGGCGAGAATCCTAGAAGCAGCAAGGGATAAGGAGACAGTCACCTACAAAGGAGTTCCCATCAGACTGTCAACTGATTTCTCAAAAGAGACCTTGCAGGCAAGAAGGGGCTGGAAAGAAGTATTCCAAGTCATAAAGTCAAGGACCTACATCCAAGATTGCTCTATCCAGTGAAACTGTCATTTAGAATGGAAGGGAAGATAAAGTGCTTCTCAGATAAGGTCAAGTTAAAGGAATTCATCATCACCAAGCCCTTAGTATATGAAATGTTACAGGGATTTATCTAAGAAAAAGAAGATAAAAAATATGAACAGCAAAATGACAGCAAACTCACAATTATTAACAACCACACCTAAAACAAAATAAAAACAAACCAAGCAAACAACTGGAACAGGAACAGAAACACAGAAATGGAGATCACATGGAGGGTTAGCAACAGGGGAGTGGGAGGAGGAGAGAGGGGGACAAGGTACAGAGAACAAGTAGCATAGACGGTAGGTAGAAAATAGACAGGGGGAGGGTAAGAACAGTGTGGGAAATGTAGAAGCTAAAGAACTTATGACACATGGGCATGAACTAAAGGGGGGAATGTGGGTGGGAGGGGGTGTGCAGGGTGGAGGGGAATGAAGGGGGAAAATGGGACAACTGTAATAGCATAATCAATAAAATATATTTTAAAAATAGTTGTAACTAGTGTATCTTACTACAAATGGTAAAAAAAGAACAAGTTTTTAATCCACATTTTATTAAGCATTTTTACATCTCATTTAAACTTCACAATAACCCTATGAGGTATGTATTATTATCAGCTGTACTTTGTAGAACTGGAAACTGAAGCTTAGGGGAATCAAGGTACTTGCTGAAGGTTGCTGGGCTGGAAAAGCCCACGCTCCTTCCACCACCCTGAGCTTCACGTCAGGAGATACTTGGAAGTGGCTGAGGAAAGAAGGGGTCTTCCCACCTTGCTCTACCACAAGAAACCCCACTTACACATGGAAAAAGAAACAGATGTGATGTATGGTTATTCTAATGCTACAAGTAAAACATCACTTTAAGACCTTGTATTTCTTCTTTACTTTTTAATGTCCAGGCTGATCTACCTGTGGGGTTGCTTTCCAGAGCAAGGTCTTCCCAGAGGTCAACAGATCTCAGAGGTCAACAGATACACAGAGCAAAATGAAAGAAAGGATGAGAATGTAATCAAAGGGTACAGAGGATAGAAAAAATACCAGAGGAAGCTACCTGAAGCCCTCAGAAAACGCTGCTTGGCCACCGAAGTTTATAAAACCTCTTCTGACACAAGAGTGGTGTCTAGAAAAGTGTAGCCCTGTCTGGGCGGAGGGTGCACAGGTGTCTTGGATGTAACGTTGACTCTTTAAGGAAGAAGCTTAAAATGAGAAAGGAAAAAGTTAAGCCAAATATCCAAACTGGTTTCTTTTCATACAACATTCGATGAGTAATGCGCAGCTGCAAGGTAACATCCAGAAATCATTACTATCCCTGGAGGATGAAGGTGCTTGTTCCTATACCGAGTGTCTCACAGGCTTGTGGTCTTAGAGAAAGCTCTTCTGCAATATTTTCACCTTCAGTGGGACTTGACTTATAAGAATTGAAAGGAGCAGAAAAAGGCCCTTCCAGTTCCAGGTGTGATAACTTCTACCCACTACTTCTGGCATCTTAATAAATGGCAATAGCAATAGCATCTGGTAGGTGTAGACAGTTCATCTTACAGAATGACTAACTCAGTATGATAATCAGTGACTCTCAATCGTGGTATCATGACTCATTGGTGTCTTTTGATCAGTTTAAGGTGTTGATTTAAAGGGTGGAGGCTCTGGATAATTCACTTTTGGAATAAGAATGGATTCAAAGTTTTTCTTAACAATAGCATTCATTTGTGTTCTGATGTGCTTTCTTAAGGGGAAAAGTCAATTAAAAATGACTTTCAGCTTGTAATATTTATGCCACACTCTATGATGACTAACTACATCTGATGTGCTATTATTATTGTGACAATCAAGAAATCTTGAAGGCTGCGGCCTGGCCAACAATGGGGAGCCAGGTGGGGCTTACAGCCGGCTGCCCGGGCTTGTGCACGGCTGGTTGTGCCAACGGGTGATGCACCGAGGTCATGTGGGCCAGCTGGTGAGGGGTGGCAGGCAGGGAGGCCTCCAGGCCCAAGGCTTTAGGACTCTATCCTGAGGCTGGCGGACAGTCTGAGGCTGCACTGCAATGCAGGAGGCGACCGTGGGTAGGCACTGGCACTGGCGCTGGCCTGGCAGCAAATGCCCTGTTCACCACCAGTAGCTGCTGGCCAGGGTGCCCTGCGTGCTGGAGCCCTGGGAGCGGACTGTGTTCACTTCCTTGCTGGTTCCATTGCGGGAATGGCACCGTGCACAGGATGTGTCTCCACAGCTCAAACATCATGGCGATATGGCACTGTTTTGAAATAGTACAATGACCAAGATATGACCAGAAGCGAGAGGTTCCTTAGAGAGAATCACCAGACTTCACCAGATGTTCTAAGAAACTACTAGGTGTCATGTAACCAACCCTATGAAAATGAAGAGTAAAATTCATGCATAGAACAGGAAAATAATCCTGACTTGTGTA
Source organism: Anoura caudifer (assembly GCA_004027475.1). Taxonomy (NCBI): domain Eukaryota; kingdom Metazoa; phylum Chordata; class Mammalia; order Chiroptera; family Phyllostomidae; genus Anoura; species Anoura caudifer. Next base: position 98,963 of record PVKU01002738.1, read on the forward strand.
TCTTGTATATTTTAACGTTGTAGTCGTATGTACTTTGATATTAGTATTTTCTTAACCTTCGTGACTGTCTAAATATCACCCTGTGAAAGCTTTTCTTAATGTAACTTTGAGTACCTTCTAATGCCTTCTATTTCTAAAACACAAAGTGGTAGTTGTGCTTTACTGTTCTTGCCGTTGTGTGGCATATACATCTGCCCGATATAATTCCACCCTTGACCAAAGTTTTCTAAGAACTGGGGCAGGGGGATGGGGAGGGAGGATAATTTATTGAGAACTATTTACAAAAAAAACTTATCTGTACGTTTGAACTTAGGAGTACAGCTTTAGCTATCTAGACTCTATTCTAGCAGCTTCTGCTTTGTTCACTTAAAAATATTTTATTGTTTATGTTATTATAGCTGTCCCAATTCCCCCCCGTGGCCCCCCTCCATGCACTCCGCCCCACTCCCTCAGGCAATTCCTACACCGTTGTCCGTGTCCATGGGTCGTGCATCTATGCTCTTTGGCTAATCCCTTCACCTTCTTTCATCCAGTCCCCACCTTCTCCCTCTAACAGCTTCTGCTTTAAAACTATTAAAGTATATCTTAACAATGAAAAAGGAAGAGCTTGCTGAAGTTAAAAATAAGGAACATTTTTATCAAGAATTAAATATTTAATTCTTATGTCAATTCATTTCCAGAAAACTTTGATGATTCTTGTGACAAAAGGTGGTTAAGTAGCATTACTGTGTAAAGCTTATAATACCATAAAGTTTTTAATAGGAAGTAAATCTGTGTCCTCTGAGGTTCATTATTAACAATATACTTCTTAATTTTATGTTTGTAATGGGTACTGGGAATGTATTTGAACATTGCAAAAAATATGATGAGATAAATTATTAAAAGCTATTGCAAAAAGAAATGTAAACTTTGTTAAAATCCTTTCACTTTTTGTATTTTTTAAAAAAGATTTTTATTCCTTAAATGTAAAATGACTGATTTTTTGATATAAACTCAAATTCAGAGAGAGGGAGGGAGAAGTCCCACGGTGCTTTACTTCCTGGAAAAAACTGTGTCTCTTCAAACTTGTGGGTGTTCCGTGTAAGCAAGTCACCGGACATGCATTACTGTGGGGAAAAGGCTGAGAATTCATGTAATGTCCACACAAACTGCTTAAACCCAGGAAGCCTCTGAGTCTTCTGAGTTCATTAATTCACCTATCTGTGGCCCAGCACCCTCAGCTTTATTTTTATCCTAGAAATTCATCCTTAATACAGAAACACAAAGATTTAACTACCAAATCACAGTGAGTAGCAACAGAAAAAGTGAGAATCCTGATAAAATCTAGTCGGCAATGCTTCAGATGGCTTCGTGGTTCTAAAAAGGAGGAGGGGAGGGTTTAAAATACTAAACTGTCTTTTTACACACCTTGAAGGGTCACTGTATCCCTCCCTCATCTTGAGGCAGACCAGCATTATACGTGTGTCACTTGAGAGCCTATCTTTAAAAATGAATGACAAAATGTCACTTTCAAATCTATTTATTACTCCACTGGACTGTGATAAGAACATAGGGAAAAGGAAAGAAAAAGAAAAGAGACTTGCCTGGGTTTGAAATCACTTTTTGACTGGTTTACCTTCTACCTGTTCACACTGTGGCGAGAAATCATCTTTCTGAAACAGATGTGGTCATGACACATTCCTGCTTAAACCTCTCCCTCACTTGTAGGGTGAAATTCAAACTCCCCATCACACAGAAACGTTTAACGTCTGGTTTCACCCTACCTCCCAGTTTCATTTCCTCCCAAACTCCACACCTCCCAATGCTGCAGCGACAGTAGCGAACAGACCCTGCCTTCCGGAGCACGTAGTGTTCTCCACCTTGCATGCCTTTGTTCCTGTTTTTCCTGTCTGACGGCTCCTCTCTCTGTCTCCATTTTCTTTCTTTTCCTTTTTAAAAAATTATTTATTTATTCTTAGAAAGAGGGGAAGGGAAGGAGAAAGAGAGGGAGAGAAACATCAATGTGTGGTTGCCTCACACAAGCCCCCAACTGGGAACCTGGCCTGCAACCCAGGCATGTGCCCTAAACTGGGAATCGAACCAGCAACCCTTTGGTTTGCAGGCCTGTGCTCAATCCACTGAGCTACACCAGCCAGGGGCATCTCCACTTCCTGAGTAGGGGGTGCTCCTTTAAGACTCAATTGAAACATCACTCTCTCTGAATCTTTCTCCGCTCTCTCCAGCTAGAATTACATACACCCTCTCTTGTGCTCTAATATTATTTTCTACAGGGCAATATAATAGCACAGGCTTGGCTCCCAGGGAATCTAAACCCTTTCCCCAGGACTTCCTTTCTTGTCTCTTGCCTTAGGTTTACATAAGCTATTAGATACTATGTAAGGATGCTAGAAGACTTGAACAGGGAAATAGAAAATTATTATTCCTGGGAAGAGGAATGTAGCTGCGGGTCTGGGTGGAAGGCAACAGGGAGGACAGCCTAGAAATGGGAAGGAGGGTAACACTAGCTTCTGCATTTGTAGGAAGAGACATGGCGTTATGGAAGCAGGTGAGTGAATGAGACATCGCAGTGAAGAACCCAATACATCTGTGCATCTGGGGGGTGGCCCAGCGCTTGCAACACAGCTGTCTAGGTCAGAGGAGTAAGAATAAGACTGAGGAGGGACTGGAACATGAGAACAGCTGAGACTCATCACAGTAGGGCTGGACTTTAAATAATTGTTGAATTGATGTGAGATTACAAAGAATCCTTGGCTAAAATATACACAGTAAACTACGGGGAGTTTGGGGCTAATTACTTAATTTCTTGAACCCTAAAGAAAAGCTGCCACTAGGAAATCTGGTCCCTTCGCAGAGGGCAGAGCAATTCACTGTTCATATACCTGTTTCTCTCTGTATCCCCAAAGGCGCAGCACATACAGTAGGTGCCTGATAAATGTGTGCTGAACGGAAATGAAACCACTTCTAGCCTAATGGGACTTGTGATCTAAGAAGGCAATATGGGAGTGAATATTTGTTAGATAAATCATTTTTATCCAAGACATGAACAGTAATTTTTGTTCTGCTGTATATTCACTATTTTAATCTTAAGGTTGGTGATGTGCAATTAAAAAAGGGAAGGAAAGGAAGCTTTGGCCAAGAGAGCAAGGGGGACCTGGGGAGGGTGGACGTCAGGATGAATAGCAGCACTGGGAGCGACAGGAAGAGGGCAAAGAGGACTTGGGGGAACACTCGAGGGAAAAATACTATGAACCCCAACTGGAGAGAACTAAATGTCTGAGCCTACTTCACAGCCTCAACAAGACGTCGATTCTACACACCTCACCTATCTTCAGGAAAGCATCGAAGGACGGGCTTCGGAGGAAGCTGTAAGTGGACAAAGGACTGAGCCAAGCGCTGAAAACTTAAATGAATAATTGAATACTCTTCAGAAAACAGCTGTCGAAAGCGATTTCTGAGCCACAGACCCAGAATGGCTGAGAATTTGGCCACTTCCTGTAATGTTTTCCCAGTCACATTCTTTTACTTCCCTGAAAAAATGGCACTTTTCTCTTTGAACTTCTGCAGACACCTTTGCTGCACTCTCTACACAAACATCCTGTGCGTGTGTGAGCACGTGATGGTGCTGACGGTGGGGACTGTGTGGGGCATCAGCGCACCGGAACCCTGGAGCCTCTATTTTAGTTACTCTCCAAACCAAAAGATTCCAAGGAGGAAGGGAATGACAATAATTTTGTCTTCTCCCTGTCTCTCTAGTTAAAGACATTCAGATATCATCAGAGCACCACATTGAGAAAACTTTAAAGCAAACAAAGCAGAAAATAAAGAAGATGACTCAGAAACTAATTACTGTGACTTTCTGGGGTACTGCAGGGTGAGATCTAATGAGAACTCCAACACCCCAACAGAAGTCACTGGATGGGAAGGCTATGGTCTCAGCCACGTGGTTTTGACCTGGTGTGTACCACCCAGCGGACCAATTGCTACTCCCAAACCAGGCCCCACTCCTGGCAGCTCCTGGGGGTCTCTGTGCAGCAGAATGGAATTGGAGACAGAAAAATGCAGGCTATGATAAGGAACCTTAGGACAAAATCACCTCCTTTGCAGTCACACATTTGAGATGAAAATCTTACTTGATTCTTCTGATCCATCTGACAAAACTCAAAACTTTGCAAGGAAAAAAAATTAGAGAGAGGAAAATGAGGGTGATGTTTCTAGACCCAAAAGTTTCCAACCAAATTGAGTGGCTAATTGCAAAATAAAAACACTAAATCTCAATATCTATTTGCACAGCTCATTAACCAAGAGGGCTCACACTCAGCAAACAGAAAAAAAAAAGAGAGAGAAAGAAAAAAAAAAAAAAAAAAAAACCCTTCCGTACTAAATACATTTGGAAAGTCACTATGGAGACTGTCCTTCTCTAGGATCTGGACTTGGCCCTGTCATCTTCTGCTGGGCCGCTGTCAGATGAATCTGTCTGTCTGTCTTTATTGCTTATTTAGAAAGTAGCAGAGCGGATGAGGCCAAGCATCTTTTGTCAGACAGCGCTGGGGAGAGAGAGAGAGAACATTCTTTCTCCCACGGAGCCCCGTGCGCATTGCGGCAGGCACTCGACCTGCTCTGCCGCTGGGACAACATGATTTACAGCGTGAAAAGGGAAAACCTAAATCACCAAGTAATGAAAACATTAAAGTTAATGCATCACAAGTGAGGAATTTATTACCATTAACTCCAATAAACAGTTATAAAACACTCGTCCTTTCCTGTCCGTGCGCGGGGACACAGACACTGGACTTCATTAAGCTCAACTTTCTTTTCTTCTTCACTAGACCAGTCATGTGTTTGAACCAGCCACCATTTATTGTTAAGTGGACTGGTTCATTTTCCAGGGCTGCAGAAAGCTGAAGGCACATCCATTTTGCTTCACGGTGCTTGGTACAGACGGATGAAATAGCAAAGTTTAGAAGATGTGCAGCTCTGCGTTTCTATATAAGTTTATTTAAAAGTCCCTAAAATGTATGTCCGTTAACAGCGGGGTAGCTCTTCCAGGCAACCCTTCTCTGAGGCAGGTATATAAGTAATAATGCCTGGCGAGGAGGGTGGCATATTGGATGCCAACACACGTTAGGCACATTTAGCTGAATAATTTTTCCCTTGTTATTGTTTGGTACCGCACCTTAGAAGCCTGAGATGGAAACCCATTTCCTTCCAGCATTTTTCTCCGTCACAGGGGCATACCAGTTTATTACCTTAAGGTTGTTCATGAACAAGAGAGGCTGCGCATACGGGATGGTTAAGGTAGATTGGTTCCGGATTCATTTGTTTTAGAGGGGGAAGAAAAGGATGAAAGTCTTTTTTGGAAAGCCAACTCTAATTGGGGAACTGCGTGGGTGCACAAAGCAGGCGGGAGAGGCGGCAGGAAAGGCAGGCTTCCCTGACCAAATAGAATAGTGACAATGGTAACAGTAATACTTTACAGTTGGGCAGCACTTTATCTAGCGTTTGTGAAATGCTTTCAGTCTGGCCTCCAGAAGTTGAAACTGAGGCGCAGCGAGGGTAAGGGACTTTCTCACACAGCTCGAAAGAAAGAATCAGACATAAACTCAGGGTTGTGGTTTTTCTTTTTTTTTAAGGCTCCAAATCCAGTACTGCTTTTTGCTAAACCATGCTATACAAACATTTTCCATAATGAATAATGTCATAATCCTAATGTAAAGTCAAGACGAAGAACGTTTTAATGCTAGATTTCTTGGCCCAAATTTCATGGGTCCTCGCACCAGCACTGCCAGATGGAGCCCGGGCATCTCCCAGCGCATCAGCCCCGAAGTGGCCTCTGATCTTTGGCACTGCCAGGGCAGAGGCGGGCACCTGGGCAACCCTGTCTGAGCTTCACAGGAACGTTTAGCCCCACCTGCGGGGTGGAACTGCTGGGGCTCTCATGGGCCAAACCGTGCAGAACCTATGAAAGGAGGGACAGGGAGAGATAGGTTCCGATACAGACTGAGCTGCGTGTCCCACCTTACCAAAGCCAAGTTTACCATATGTAGGAGCAAGCACTAAAATGTGACATAATTTAAGAACGTGACAATACTCGCCATGGAAATTCTCCTAAATACATTTCATCCCTTATTTTAGCCTCTCAGTGCGGTACCGTAACGAAGGACTCGGGTGGAGGGGTTACAGGGCTCTCCAGCGGGGATGAAGCAAGACCCTGCTACTCATTTTGCAGTTGGGAAAACTAAAGCCCAACCGGCTAGAGCATGTGACTCACCCAATGATGTCATTATGTGACTCACTCAAGCTTGTCATTATGTAACATCATCCAAGGTAATGTGACTAATTTGTTGCAGAGTTGAGAAGAGCAATAGAGTTTTCTGACTTCAGTTCAGCATCATATTACTCTTCCCCCCCACAGTTAACTAACAATCTTTTTCTAGCCCTGGCACGGACGCAGGGAGGGGCATTCAATTTGTGTGGAGAAACTAAACCAGGGAGGTTCCCAATCTTGGGACACGCCGTCCGGTGTAGGAGAAGCATTCTGAAACAGGGGAATTAAATAATAGTCCGTGTCCTGACTAGCGAGGCTCACAGCCTCCTTTTACTGCTTGATTATGAGGACCCTGGTATAGTTGGGGTAACGGACCTCCAGGAGAGTCATCGATCCTTCTCTGGAAAAAGTGACTGGCCTCAGAGAAAAGACTAACAGGTACTAGTGTTTGGGAGAACCCAAGCGAAATGGCTGGGTCCCCGCACCACTTCTAACTGTAGGATTCCTACAGTGAATTGGTGTGCTCCGCCCTGGCGCACGGAAGCTTCAATCTCAGTGCCTTACTTTTACATTTAATCAGCGCCTAGGGACCACCAGACATGTGCAGAAAAGGTTCCAACATGAAAGACAAAGACCAAAACATACAACAGACACAAGAGAACTCAGGGGAAGCAGAGTTAATTTAGGAAGCATAAAAGAAAATTAAAAACCAAAGTAACCAAACAAACGAGCCATTATTTAATATCCCCAGAGGGATGAGAAGACACTATCTCTACGGAATAGGATGCTTATAAAGAAACAAAGCACAAGAGAAGACAGTTGGAAATTAAATATATGATAGAACTGAAAACAAAAATCAATAGAAGAGTTGGAAGATACAGTTGAGGCAATCTTAAAGAAACAGGGGAAAGAGATCGAGAAAAACAAAACACAAAACAGAAGAGATGAAAGTATTGGGACATAGGAAATAAAAGGAATGCAATGATGAAAGAAACAATACAATTTCTCGAAATGAGGGACATAAGTCTTCTGACTGCAAAGGTGCTCCATACACCTAGCGCATGAATGGAAAGTGCCGTGCACCTTTGTAATCACCGGGAAATTTCAGAACACAATGGATATCGGGGAGCTCATAGATGCTGAAGCAAGGGGAAAAGTGGGTCATACGCAAAGAATCCAGAAGCTGGAAGCCAATGAAGCAAAACTTTCTAAATTCTAAGGGGAAATGATTTCCATTGACATTTTTACACCCAAACTATCAAGTGTGAAGGTAGAATAAAGAGGTTTTCCGACGTGCACAGTCTCAAGAAATTGACCTCCTAGGCAGCCTTTCCCGGGAGGCCCCCAGAGGAAGCGCTCCCCCAGTCTGAGGGTGTTCACTGAGAAAGAAGCTGAGGCTGGGCCCAGGCATAGCTCCGACAAAGGAGCAGGACCAAGGGCAGCCCGGGGTGCCAGCCGGCCTCCGGAGTGGGGAGGGGGACGTGGGGAGGAGGACGGAGGTCTCCAGGAGGCTGCTCCGAGAACGGAAGGGAACTGCTGGGTCAGCTGCTGTGTCTGACCACGTGGAAACTGGCGGTCAGAGAGAGAGGGACAATGTCACGATCCTGCTGCAAAGTTTGGGAAGAATTAGAGACGACGCCTTAGAAAACTAATCAAATGAAAACCCACGGCATTTGCCAACTCTGGAAAAAACAGGAAATAAAATTTAATTATAGAAGTTTATAAGGGTTGGCAGTAAATACAATTTGCATAGTTAAAATCCTGTAAACCCTAACATGAAACTAACTAAAAATTATGATATAATCATGTTGGGAAGATGAAGGGAGGAGAAGTGAGGGTTGGGATGAGATAAGAGTATTAAATCCTCCACTGCCATTATATGAAATCAATAGATAACGTCTGAAATTGATAAATAAAAAATCTCTGTATAGTAATATTATTCAGGAGTGTGGAATTACATGCCCGAATGGAAAGGGGCTGCCCCTGGAGAGCGTCACTCTGGTTCTGGGAAGTGATGACTGCTTGTGGCACTACTTAATTTTTAAAAACGATATATCTATATTATCTTGACAAAAATAAAAATATAATTAGAGAGTGGAAAAATACAGCTTCACAACTATTTTACAACGAAGCCACATGTCTCCATATTTACATAATGATGTCCATTCTGAGTGGCTTAATATACAAAATTCCTATGCTTGGCATGAAGGGTATATAAAGCAAAGGAATCTAGAAAAGAAGGAAGAAATAAATGTAGAATAAAGAGAAACGATTTTGTTAAAACACTTACACAAAGCCGTATTTGAATTCGGTGTTGTTTTAAGACTATCTTAATAATCTATCATCTTTGTGTAATTTTAAGACTCATTTGCAATGTTATACTTTGTTTTACCATTGGTGTAATTCTGCTTAAGCTCTTTCTTTTTTGAAGCAAGATTTTATTTATTTATTTTTAGAAAGAAGGGAAAGGAGAGAGAAAGAGAGACAAACATAGATAAGTTGCCTTTCATACACCCCCATTTGGGGACCTGGCCCACAACCCAGGCATGTGCCCTGACTGGGAATCGAACCAGTGACTTTTCAGTTCACAGGCCGGCACTCAATCCACTGAGCCACACCAGCCAGGGCTGCTTAAGATCTTTCTACATTGCAAGGGGACCTACAAGAACAGGAGGACTCTTTACACTGGAGATTATTTTATTTCACAAGTAACAAGGGATATGCAATAATCTCATTGTGAAATTTGGGGTCAGAAGCCCAGGGTATAAACTTGGGCTGCAATTTGCAAAACAGCACCGTGTCACTGAGTGTGACCAACATTGGATAAAGCACCTGCAGATTAAATCATGTCAGGAAAAGCTTATTTGGAACCTACCATGTAGGAGGCATTGGGCCGGAGAGTGCAGAATCCCTAGGATGTCCTAGGGAGACAACTTCAGATCGGAGCAAAGACGCAGAGATTGCAGACACGGTTTTAATTTATGGGGTTGGGAAGGTACAAGGCCATAAAACAAGACACCTGTTGTCCTTCGTTTATGTTAAAGGGTTTGCCTTTTTAAAAAATAATCAGAAACACATAATCATTATTCTTGACATAAATTACACTTTAGATTGGGGGTGGAAATCGTGTTTTAAGAACAAGAAGGGAAGGGAAAGTAAAACCAACTGCATGTAATTTTTCAAGTGGAAACAACTGCAATATGAAGATCTATGGGTGTCAGACCCGCTGGTAGAGGAAGGAGGCTGTGCTCTCTTACCTCTTATGGTGTCACTCCTGTGACCTCTATCATTAGAAATGCTTTGATTCCACCTTGCCCAAGGGACCTGTGAGCACGGGGATAAGGGATGAAGGATGCCCATGCCTGACCTCACCTTTACATTGTCTAACGACTGAAGGTATAAATCAGCTTTCCCCCTTGAAGACCAGAGTGTCGGAAACTCGTGAAATGCTGGAGATACTAAATGATGCCCCTGAAGGTTTTACTGTTACACGGTTTTCTCCTATAACTGGGAGGGCTGTTCACATGAAGGATACTGTCCCCCAGGACCTCAATTTGTATATAAAATGAAGTATGAAGCTCCAACAACTTCTTGTCATTTTGGAAAGAAAATAAACAATTAGAGGAGGCGGCACGCAGCCCGCTGTCCTGTAAATATTTCAACGATTTCTCTGCCTGTTCCCTGAGCACAGTGAAGGCCAACAAAGGTGTGAGAATACCCTCATTACAAATCCTGTTTCCAGGGCAATAAATCTGCAATGGTTAAAGAGATCTCTATAGGCAATTCAAGGTGTTTTTGTGATGGGGAAAACCAAACACTCTTCCTTTTATCCTACGTGGCAGAGGAAGTGTGCTAATGATTAGAACTGGGAATCCAGTGCCTAGATGCCAGGGCTCCATTTCTTGCTCATCATTGTGATTTTGGGCTGTATCTGAACCTTCCTTCCAGATTCTCTCTGCAGGAGTTTTCTAAATCTATGGACTCTGAAATCTTCTAACACACTTTGATTCATTAATCCTGACCACTACCCCTATAATAAGAATAATTATCTGGAGTAAGAAAATGATCGTTTCTCTCTTGATGGAGAATTAAAGCGACTTGCTCAAGTGTCCCAGTTGGTAAGTGGACAAGGTTGGAACTGAACTAAGGAATCCCTGTGCCAATCTTTAGCATTTCTCTCTGGACATCTCTCAATTTTCCTCCCTCTTCTCTCCATCAAAACTTTGAAGTACAGCTACCCAAAGAATATATTTCCTATTACAGAAGTATTACTATGTGTTTGTATAGAGCTTTAAAAATTTTAGAGCACTTTCAAACCTCTTGTTTAGTTTGATTTTTACAACAGCCCCATGAGGCAGGTTTTACAGAATCTGGAATAAGAGGATAAAAATAAGAAAAAATAGCTGAAACACTTAAGAGAAGTGAAATATTAAGGATTACCTAAGATACTGTAGAAGCTTAGTTAGATGCCAGGTCTGTAAAAACGGGCCAGATATATGAAAATACCGATTAGCCCGCCTGATTCTGTACTATAATAGAGGACTGATCTCTAAACAGCCCCTGCTCTGTGTTCTAAGATCATCCTCCAGGCATGAAAGGATATGTGGAATGGTGTAGTGTGCTCTTTTAACACAGCTCTCTTGCCCTCTAACTATGGCTGAATGACATTGCCTCTCTAGGGGGCAAGAGAAAGTGTGAACTGAGGGAGATTCCAAACTGCATGTTGAGGGGGGTAGGGGGGACAATGAGAGCAGGCCTGAGTGTGTGTTTTCTCCCCAGAAGCCCAATCTTCTAAAACCAAGTAGAACGGGTGGGTGTTCAAGGGAACCGGAAAGGGTCTCTCTTCCAAAATATCTTTTCTACTGACTTCCTTAACTCCTGAAATTCCAGCACTGGAAGGAGCCCACTCCCTGAGAGTAAAGCATTATTTCCTGTTGAAGCACAAATGCCTTTGGAGAGGGGGCACGTTAAAGCAAGGCACCCTCAGCCGCAGCGTGGTGCCAGACTGGTGCGTCCGGGTTGTTGGGGGAGAGCAGCCCAAAGCTCATGCTCTCCCAGGGACAAGGCACAGCCTCCTGTGAGTAAGCGTGCAGGGGACCACTGAGTAGAGAGAACCGACAGAAGCGTGTCCAGTGGTGACACTCGTCCACGAGGTGTGCGTGGCCGAGGATGCCGCGCTGAGCCATCCCCGGTCACTAGCACCTTAGAGCGGTGGTTCATGACCCTGGCTGCACATGAGAATCACCTGCCAACCTCCCCAAAAATGTAGGTGCTTGGACTGCACCCTAGATAGGCTGAATCAGGATCATCTGGGAGTAGAGTTGAGATACGTTTATTTTTACAGAGCTGTGTGGATGTTCTGATGCTCAGCCAGAGCTGAGAATCACAACACCTCAGAGTGACTTTGTATAGTAGGTCCTTGTCAAGCTGATGGCTTGCAGGTAGGCTTTGGCGAGGTGGGCCCCCAGGTGGTCGGGGGGTGGACCTGGACGCTGAGTACCAGAATAGGTGGTGAGAGGCAAGAGAGGTGTCATAGGACAAAGTAACCTAAAGTGACCTGGACAAGAACCAAGAAAACTTGTCTACATCACAATTTCGACAAACTGCCCAGGAGTATTATTACCAACATCTGGAGAAACAACATTAATGTGTGAAAGTAGGGCTTTTGCATAACAACATTTATGCAAAAAAAATGCCAAGGGAATTATTATCTAGGCTCATATAACTTAGGCTTACTTCATTATTTCAAATATTGTAGTCTTTTCATTATTATAGTATCTTTCCCCATCCCATTCTTTATAGTCAGCTCCCTAAGACTTAACCCTGCTCAGCTTGTCCTTGGTTTTCCTTAGAGGGGAATCCCTATCAGGTAAATCAGGAGGAGTTCAGCCAGCGTGAGAGGAAACCCTCAATAACAGAGGACTTAACAAAACAGAAGAGAAGATAATTTCTTTTTCTTGTATAAGACTGGGAGGAGGCAGGCTGGAGACAGGACACTCCGTGTGCCCAGGCTCCTTCTAGCTTGCCTCCACCACCTTCAACATGCGGTTTCTTCCTCACGGTTCAAGCTGGCTCCAGCTCTAGCCAGCAGGAAGGAGAGAAACGGCAAGGAAGAGAGTATCCCTGTCCTCCCACCAGCTTAAGGACACTTGTGTGTGACCCTGGAAATTGACACTTTCCTTTTACATTCCACTGGCCGGAGCTTAAGTCACATGGTTACATCTAGTTGGCAGGGAGGTAAGGAGGCAGGGAGTTGCGCTGGGCAGCCGTGAGCCCATCCAGAAGCGCAGAAGGGGGGACTGCATCCTGGGGGTTAGTTAGCTGTCTCCGCCACACCAGGAACAATGCACACAGCTAAACAAGTACTGGCGGTCACCTTGTGAACCTAGAATCCCCCTGGAATGAAAGCAAATGAATGCAGTAAGAGAAGACTGCTTTCATTCCAGGTGTTGGGTAATACGTGGTGATGAGCAGAACATGTTTTACACTAATGAAGAGTGAGAATTTGTTGAAAGTACTCATCTGTGGCTCAGGAGTCAGAAGAGAGTCCACAAATAAATGACGTGCTTGGTTTGCCCTGTGAAAGCTTGTTTGCTCTCAGAATCACGTGACTCAGAAGTCCACCTCTTGCCTTCGTGAAGGACTGGAAGGTGAGCCCTCTGGCCTGAGCCCCAAGAGTCAGCTTCCGCATCTGCCAGGAGCAGAGCCCCGTACTAGGGGTGGATTTCCGTCCTAGTGGGTTCTTGCGATGCTAACTAGGAGAAATGCTGATACTTACTCCACACAAATTCCGCTTAGATGTGCTTAAAAAAAGATTCTGATCAATGAAAAGGCATACTTTCTCCTGACTCTGAGAGCCAACTGCGTGACTCCCGGGTTACAGATGTGTCAGTACTAATGAGACCAAGGTCACAGGGTTCACCCCTAGACAGAACTGGTTGGTACACAGAGTAAAATTTTGTTCCATGTCTAGGTGATTTCTTCTCCTTGGCTAGCTGATCTGATAGGATGCATGCTTCTCAGATGGGGGGCTGGGTAGGAAAGAGTAGGCATCTGTGCAGTTGGAAAAACCCTGTAAAGGCCCTCGTGCAGAATTGCTGGTTCAGAGGTACCTCTATACGAAGAGGAACAGAAAGTGATATGGATATGAATGGAAATCGCACTGTGACATCAGGAATGAATAAAGAAAGCTAGAGCGGCAAGAACGACAGTCACTCATCTCGTCGGCTGGGGCTCAGAGCTTTTCAACTCCTGCTACGTGCTTGTTCCGGACACCACATTCTGTCTCCCATTTCTAACCCCACCTCGGTGTTCCCCACCCCATGGTGAGGTGTCATGATGTTGCAGAAGAAAATCACCTCCAACACAGGAACAAAATTTACTACCGCTTTTGCTTGTTCTAGATAGAAACATCGCTTCTCAACACAGGAAGACCGCCCCCACCCCCGCCCTTATCAGAAACTTGTCAGTCTGTCCACACCACCTGGAGAGCAAATGTGTTTTTTCATCCCTCCGTGAACAAACAGGCTCAGCACCTGCACAGCGCTCAGGGGTGGCTGGCCCTCATCCTGACTCTGAGCCGGCTGCTGCTCTTGAGGAGAGAAAGTAAAAATGATTGATTCAACATCTTAATTAAGATAAACAAACACAGAGGAACATCAAATAATGGACTTGACAGTTTGAAACAAACTGAAACTACAGCTTAGCATTTCATAAAAGAAAAAGCGTTTGATGTGAGGATGGCGGTTTAATAATTTGTAAATATCACTGGCTTGGTATTATAGCTAATCCAAATATTTTTATTTCTCATCATAAGTTACTCTCTGCTGATGGCTTGTCCTCTTCAACTTACAGCTTTCACCCTGGAGCCTCGACAGGGGTGGAGAGGGGAGGAAGAGAAAGGGTCACAGGTTCTCCGTGGAATGTGAATTATATTGTCAACTTCCTTTCTACTTTCTGACTCAAATATTCCCTGGAAAATACCACTGACTAGCCCAAAGGATTTACTGCCCTTTTCTTCACGCCCCCTAAAATGTATCAAAATTTAATCATTATAGCTCTCCATTGGCTTCTGACTGTTTTACTAATTAAGAAAGTCTGAGCTTTTCCGCCTTTCCTAAAATGTAAAGAAATGGGGAAATGCAATGACCACACTAACGCCCCTGCAATGCTGTTTTTATCTCATAATGAAGTGGTTAGCCGTCGATGTACACCAAAAATGTGTGTGAATGCCTTACCGCCCTACAAAGGAGGGGGGCTGGAGGGTAAGGGCATCCTTGTTAACACCTGTGTCTCCCACCAAAACACCCTCTGGTGGGTACCGGGGACGAGCAGGGAGGAGTCGTGAGGACAATCGTAAAAAGATGAATGTGGGAATCTCTATGTCAGCCCACAGCACTGTGATTTAGCTCTTGTGAAAAAAAGTTCAGAGAAAATTTAGGCACTTTTACCAACTTATTTGGTATTTCCAAGGGTGCAAGTCAGAACCTAGGTCCTTGAAAGCAGAGATGAAGAACAGCGTTGGGCCGAAGGAAAACCTGGGCTTCTTTCGAAGTCTGTGAAGTGGGGAAGGGTGAGGCAGCAGGTCCGCGGTCAGACACACCTCTGCATGCGGGACACGATCACTCCCTCACGGCTTTTCTGTTCTTTTTGCTCAGGTTCTTAACAGCAGCAACTTTTTCTTCTTCTTCTTTTTATTGTTCTCAGATGACAGCAAGCCCAGGCCGGAGACCACACTGGGTGGGTGTGACAGGCAGGGGCCCACAGAGGGAAGCTGCAGTTCTGAGGCTTCTCCACAGGGAAGCAGTATGAGATCAGGGTTTGGATAAAGGTGGCCCCAGCCCCACCAGCTTTCCCGGAATCTGATTTGAGACCGTTGTTCTTCTTTCCTTCCACTGTGGACCAGGCAAGCACCAGCAGGGCCAGCTCGCTTTTCAGGGGAGCCCCCAGAGCCTGACTGTCGTCTTCTACATAGTCCTTCACCCCCGGGTCTGTTTCTCCCAACTCAAACAACGGGTTCCTTGAACATTGCTTTGTCGATTCCATCTCTGGCCTACGCCTGATCTGAGGGATGCCAGAGGACTCAGGAGACCCTCTTACCTGAAGTGGCCTTATTTTATTTTATAAAGATTATTTCTTTATTTAATTCTAGAGGGAGGGGAAGGGAGGGAGGGAAGGAGGGAGGGAGAGAGAGAGGGGGAGAGAGAAACAGCGATATGAGGTTGCCTCTTGCACGCCCCAAACTGGGGACCTGGCCCGCACCCCAGGCATGTGCCCTGACCGGGAATTGAACCCATGACGCTTTGGTTCACAGGTTGGTGCCCAGTCCACTGAGCCACACCAGCGAGGGCGAAATGACCTTATTTTAAACTGCTAGGTTCACATCATTGCCACAGAGAGGAAACCTGCTGAGGGGACCTTAGCGACACATCAGGCATGAGTTTCCCATGATAGTCTGAATTCTGGCAGCCTCTCAATGGCTGGATGACTCTTAACATTTCTCAAAAGGGAATTGGCTCTGCCAATTGATGGCACTCGGAAGGAAATGGTGCCAGGAACAACTGGATTTTGTTAGAGTTATAGGAAGGAATATGACATTATGGGAAAAACTCCTAAATAGAGAGTTCATCAGTTAGGTCCTACCTTGACCCTGTCCCACTGATACACTGTGGGATAACAGTAAAGCCGCTCCTTATCTTCCTTGCATATAAAATACAAATAACATCTAATGTTTATGTTAAGCCTGAAGAACTATACATTCTACATGGACTTTGCACAAAGTACTCAGTACTGTGAATATTCTTAAGATAGAAATTTTTTTACCTTTCTTTTTTTACATATTTACTTCAGTTGACAAATTGACAAATACTACGTGTAACAAATTTAAAATGTTCTATGAAATTTAGACCTTACAAAATCTCCCAACACAGTGAGCAGAAATTCCATTTTCAGCATTTTGCGTGGTTGGCATGAGAGGGGGGCAGGGAGTGAAAAAGACAAGAGCTGTGGTCTGGGTTTCCTAAAACAGACCTCAGGTAGCGTATCTCTTACCGCGGATTGTATTTCTTTGTTTCTGCCAAGTTTGAGAAGGGTGGGTGGTACTGAGCTCTTCACACTAATCTCATTTTGCCCCCTTTGTAGTCTGTCCGAACCATTTCAGAGCCCGAAATCAGTTACTTCTCCTCGAGGGGTGATCAATAGAAAACAAGTAAGAAGCAAAAAGAAAAGACCTGTCCTCTCAGTGGTGGCCCAGTGACTTTGCCTCCCAGACAGCGTGAGCAAGCCGGAGCCAGAGCGGATGGAGTTTCCGAACGGGTCTCTGGTAGGACTGCCCTCGGACGGGGTCAGCTGCAGCGGTGCGGGATGAAAGCTGCAGCTGCCCGGCTCTATCCCTCTGGGGCATGAATTGGGCCAGAGAGGTAGAGACTAAGACATGTATAAAAAAAATGGAGTACACAAATAAAATATTGATTCTCTTCCCTGCATTTAATTTCCAAAAGATAAGTAAGGCAACTCACAGTAGGAAGAATGCTATTCTCATAATATCAGGCCATTTTAATTTTTCTCTTTTTTAAAAAATTAAATCTATACCTGAGGATATGTTTATTGACATCAGAGAGAGAGGAAGGTGGAGGGAAGGAGGAAGGGAAGAGAGAGAGAGAGAAACAGACAGACAGGCAGACATTGATCTGAGAGAAACATTGATTGGTTGCCTCCTATAAGCACCCCAACCTGGGATTGAACCTGCAACATTTTGGTGTATGGGACAATGTTCCAACTAACTGAGTCTCCTGGCCAGGGCATTAATTTTTAATAAAATGCAATAATGTATAGTTATCAGTATAGATACCATGCTCTCTCTCTTCTGACCTGATATGACCAGGAATTTCTAGGTTTAGATGATTCTATGTCCAAGTGAGTTTTAATGTCAAGGTTAGATGCTGCTGCTAGGCTCTGTGCCACCCGTGATTTTGTGTCTGTCTAGAAAAGGTTAGGTAAAGGTAAAAGTGATTCGGAGCCCACTGAAACATCTCTTATCAAAGGGAAACTTGTTAAAGAAAGACTTTAACAGCTCAAACTACCTTGGAGGCCAATAAAAGCACCAAAACTGATTATTAGAACGTGATCCGAGGTTAGAAAAAGGACTCCGGCACTGACTGATTGGAAAGCTATTAGAAATAAATAAAAAGGCTACATTATGTGAAACGGAGGGTCACAGCACCGGAGCATCTGAAAGCCATAGGTGTGCGGATGACATTTATCATGACATTAGAGAATGCTTTGGGTATTGCTTGTGTTTGCAGGTCTTTTGTATAAGATGGTTTTAGATAAACTGATTTCACAGAAGAGGGGAAGGTAATAAGTGTCACATAGTGTTAATACACAAGGTGTCTACCTTTGGGATCAAATTTGGTTTAGGGCACAAGTGAAATGAGTTTGGTGGCCTCGAGCAAGGCTAACACCAATAGTTATCCTTAAACAAAATCACAAATCATTGGCTGGCAGCCGGAATCAGAGACCCGGAGCTGAGACAGCAAGAGCGTCACAGGTCAGGGGGAAGAGTTGGGCAGGAAACTGACCATCACTTCTGGGTCTCTGGCCTGGCTTCAGCTCATGCCACCAACCAACCCTTCTCCTCCGTAAACACTAACATTCACAGTGATTTTACGACCTCTCTTTGCCTGCCAAACCCAACATCAATATTCTCAACAACATTTCACGAAACCTCCTGTTACCTAAGTCCTCATCACTCAGTCAATTCTAATAATAGTAATTTCACAGTCACTAGGAAAAGGAGTCTTATTTTTAGAATGCTACATGCCCTTATCAAAATAATGGAACTTGTTTGTTCCAGTGAATTCTAAATGGAAACACTGCTCGCTCTCTACCTCCACTCAGGGAAGGGCTTCTGTGCTACTCTGTTGAAACACAAAATTATAAAACAATGGCTGTGTAAATGACATTTATAGAGATCTCATACTGGAAAGGGCACATTTTCTTGTGACTCTTTGTCAAAAGTGTAGTTTTCATCAGAGGACGGGAGGCAAAAGAAAAGGCAATCAATATTTGGGCCTCTGGTATCTGAACTGAGAAAGAAAATCATTATCCTGTTACTTTTATTGTGGCATGATGCTTGAAATACTGCACCTTGTTTCCATAACAATCCAATATTTGGGGGCGGGGGTGTTACACCCTGTGAGCAGATTAAAAAACCACTCACAGGGTGAAATCAGCACATAAAGCAGAGAGGAATGTACATACATACATCTTACTGTGGGAACTTGGAGAAAAGCAGATTGAGAAAAAGTTAACCTTTTAAAAAAATATAATAATCCAATTTCTGATTTGTACTTATCCAATAGCATATGTTTAATTTGTGAGTTTCCAGAGTTGCCAGTAAAGGGTTCTTTGTTTTCAAATTTGGGGCACAACGTACAGATTTCCAGCAGTAAGAATCCCCTCAATTTATATGTGCTGCCGAAGTGAGCACAGAATCCCCTCAATATTAATGAAGTTATTTGGACAGCCTTTGTACCTCTATATTTATTGAAAATTTTATTCCACTGTTAAGAATCTAAATGAAATCAAGGTGGGAAGTATGTGGAATTCGACATTTGATTTTAAAGTTAGCTGTGCTATTTGCTTCTCACTGGCAAAAACCTGATCATGGAACTGGAATTTCTTGCTGAAAAAAGGAGAGGAATTATCATTCACAAACCTTTTAAAAACTCTTACGTGTCCAGGTTTAAGTACTGTACTGGTTCTGTCTAACTGCTCCTGATATAACTGTTTATTGGTTAGTATTTTCAAAACACTTCCAGATGACCCGCCCCTCTCTAAATTTCAGCATCCAATTCAAAACTCTGAGTGTATATTGTGGAGCATGGGATCATGTTAGGCATATGTATGTTGCAAAAGCAAGTACAGCTGTTCTTAACCTGACTTTCATGGGTTGGTATCATCATCCAGTTATTTAAATTCCGTCTTTTTCTCTTTGAACTGTTATTGATGAGATTAACATGATGCAGTCATACAGTCATGGCCTGCTTTCCTAGGCTGCCTGCGGCAGCCCCATGAAGAGCTAAGTGGGGCCTTAATAAACAAGAGAAGGTTATCAAGGCTGCACGTGGTGTCTCCAGGTCTGCTCTGGCTAGAATCTCCAGCAGCCACAGATAACAGTTCAAAGTCATGCAAATGAGGGCGAGGCTATGGCTTTGCTCCTCACCGGCCTGCTGTGGATGTTCCTGGGATTCATTGGCAAAAGCACAACAGCAGGAGGAAAAAAGGATGTTCTCAGAGACCTAATCCATCTGGGCAGCTGGTTTATTTCAAGTGAACAAACTACTACAGCTACCCACAAGAGTCGCTAAAATTAAGAAAAACTGACACCCAGTGAGGTGGGGAGTGACTGAGATTTTCACATACTGCTGGTGGGAGCACACATTGGTACAAACTCTTTGAAAAACTATTTGGCAGAATCTACTGAAGCTGAACCCTCTGATTCAGCAATTCCTCTCCAAGGTATACGAGGTCTGTCCAGAAGGTATCCAGCCATATAATATGAAACATAGAGACATGTATTGAAGAAGATAGAAGATACAAGGAACATTGTGCGCAGGGCAATGATGCCTCAGTCCCCTTCAAAGTAGGCACCTTGGGACCTCACACAGTTCTCCTAATCACTATGAGCTGCCCTGTTGTATTTCCCTGAGTCTCATCGACAGTCTGAAATCTCTTCCCTTTCAAAGGTGATTTTAGTTTTGGGAAAAGCCAGAAGTCACAGGGCACCAAATCTGGCCTGTAGGGGGGCTGAGTCACTTGGGTGATTTGATGTTTTGCCAAAAAACTCTGCACAAGACGTGATGCATGAGCAGGCGTGTTGTGATAAAGCTGCCAGTCACCAGTTGCCCATAGCTGTGGCCTTCAGAATCATCTGAACAGTTTCTACAGAGGAATGTTCAAACTTAATGCAAAATTTGATTTCAGATTTGTTGCTTTACTTGCTCAGTCATTTTGAATGTGACAGCCACACCGCACACATGACTCAGTGGCGTCTACTGCTCCCACTGACTAGTGCAGTGCGGTTGGCATTGTTCACGCATGCGCATTCCAGTCTACTCTCCTTGGCTGCCAGGTTACATCGATGTCATGCAAACCATTCTCATTATACCAATGATGGCTGGGCTTTTTCCGGACAGACCTTGCATACCCAGTAGAAATGTCAACATAATGTGCATCAAAGGCCACATACAGGAACATTCACAGCAGCGTTATTCACACTGTCTCCAAAGTAGAATCAACCCAAATGTCTGTCTACAATAGAACGAGATGAAATGAATAAGTGAAACACTATACAATAATGAAGGAAATACTGCTACATGCAAACACATTGATGGTTCTCACAAACACAATGCTGAGTGAAAGAATCCAGACACACAAGAGTATATATTGTATGACTCTGTTCACATGAAGTACAAATACAGGCAAAATTAATCTCATAGTAGAAGTCAGAGTAGTAGTTACTTTTGGGGAGATAATAATGGGGAAAGGGCACAGAGAAAAGCTTCTGGGGTGCTGCTAATGTTCTATATCTTCATTTGGGTGATTACACGAGTGTGTTCACTTTGTCTAAAAAAAATCATTGAGCTCTATGCTTACGATTTGGGCATTTTTCTGTATATATGATATAGTGCAATAAGAAAGTCAACAAAAAGACACCAGTATCATTTATTTAATGTCTTTGTCAACTTTTGAAATATTAAGAAACAAAGGAAAAATGACTAAGGCAGTTTCTCTTTCAGTGAAATTAACTACACAGTCATAAAAAATTTCAGAGAAAGTACCTAGGCATGGTTTTTAAAAATTGTGTTTTTTAGCTTGGAGCTCTTAAGGCTAAGTGGTGATTAGGTTTATAGCTTCAAGTGTTGTATAGTGCGCACTATATAAGGAGGGTGCTGACCAGTTATTCTGTTTGCGCAGCAAGAGGAAATAGGCTTAAATGAAAACAGAAACAGTATCAGCTGGACATTGGAGGAATTTCTGGACCAGGAAGTTAAGTAATTGTGGAATCAGAATTACTGGATATTTTTAAGCAAAGCAAAGCAAACCATCTGGCAGGTAGGCTGATCACAAGATTCCTTGAGATGTCTTTTCAGTAATATGTTTTAGTTCAATGATGGAATGGTAGAATAGTTTTAAAAAACTACTCTTCGCAGAACTTAGTACAATGCTTGATAAGAGTAGGTTATCAAAAATATTGCCTCCACTATATTATTGTTAATAATACTTACAGAGAGCACTAAAAGTTTTAGGGTTCTAGCTCTCAGCTTACTTACTGGTAGTGAAACATCCGTAACAGTTTCTCTTTCTGCAAATCTCTGCTGCCTTCCCCTCCTGATGGTAAATGAGGGAGAAAGCCCAACTGGTTAACATCTGTAAATCAAAGTGATTTTATGATAAAACATGATATGTAAATATAAAGATTTATTTTAATAAACCCAACCAACTGCAACATCAAGGGTGCCAGAAACGTTGACTTAAATGGTAATTTGAAACTCTTAACACTGACTCAGGTATGAAGTTGCCACAGGCACCCAGGAGCTTTGAGAAGAGGGAGTGAAACTGAGGTAAAAGGAGGTGAGTGTAGAGGAAACCCTTAGCAAATGTGATAAAAAGGTTTTCGCAAGCAAATGCAAGTCAATAATAGTTTTGGCTATCATTTAGAGTTTTCTAGAATTTTTTTTTGCATTGATTCTCTTCCTTCATATTCCTACACTTGTTCTGCCATTAAGAAAATCCATATTCCAGAAAAGTAATTGAACTGCCTTGCTTTTGGGTGGGGTTGAAAAATATAGTTAGCTAAAATAAGAAATGCATATAGAAGAATATTTTTAATGCTTCCTCTTGAAAGGTGCATGGTTTGAAATCAACCTCTTTTGTGTTAAAATGCTACTAGAGTTTTAGTTTAATTCACATGCGGTTTTGGAGATATTGGCATTCTAAAGATTGCAGAATCTTGCTTGATAAATGGAAACTGAGTTACAGCAATTAAGGTCTAAAGAATCAGAAACAGATTCATGTGTCACAAAGACCTACGCAACAGAAATAATCACCATATGTGGAAACCTAAGGCCCTTACAATTTCAGGTTTCCAACGTCTCCAGAGTGGCTTTCTGGCACAGCCAGGTTCCCGGTGCTATTATAAGCAACACCGCAGGTCTCTGAATTATATGACCAATCCCGTATCTTCTGCACACTTTCCCAGTTACTGCTACATTTATACATTGCACACTGCACAGTATACAGCAATGTCCTTTTGGCACGGACCTACGAGCTGCTGAAGACTGAAGTGTAAGCCAAATGTCCCTTGTGCATATATGTCTGTGTAAGCCAGGCCACAGAACTGCTGAATCAGTCTCAGAAAGAAATTTCCACAAGTCGAGTCTAGAACAACTATCACATATATTTGTTCTACGAGTACAAGCGCTGGGCTAGAGATGGAGAAGAAGGGCAGATGGCCAGTAGGAGCTGGCCATCATGTGATAAGCTGAATATCCGAAATTGTTAAGAACAGCACAAGGAAGCATATGATTAGGTACCATAATAAACATTTAAAATTCAGAGAGGTGGCGCTCTCAGACCGTGGAGAGGGGTATCTTGAGCTGGACTGTGGGGGGGGGGGGGGGGGGCAGCACAGGGAGGGAGGGAGGAGGAGCTTCCCCAGACTGGGAAACAGCAGAGCCAGGGCTCAGAAGCCCACACTGAGCATCAGAAGCCCACACTGAGCAGGGCGTGTCTTTGACCAACAGGAACTTGGTGGAAGCCTAGAGTTTTTGTTGGATGTGCAGGCATTGTGCATTCTAGAAAATAAACTTGGCACTTATTTGATAAGTTTAGGATGAGCTTGAAAGACTTCAAAGGTCACGCTAAGAAGTTCTAATAATAATTTAGTTTCCTTTCAGTTACACAGAGTCATTGGAAGTTTTCAGGCAGGGAAAGACATGACAAAACCAGTGTTTTTTCTAGCAATGGAGATGACTTATATATAGTTGTGCTACAACTATTCTATTGACTGAGTGATTCCATTTTTCAAACAGAATAAGAATTCTTTTTTTTTTTTAATTAAAAAATTTCACCCTGGCTGATGTGGCTCAGTGGATTGGGCTCTGGCCTATGAACCAAAGGGTCGTGGGTTTGATTCCCAGTCAGGGCACATGCCTGGGTTGTGGGTTGGGTCCCCACTGCAGGGCATGTGAGAGGCAACCACACATTGATGTTTTTCTCCCTGTTTCTCCCTCACTTCTCCTCTCTCTAAAAATAAATAAATAAAATCTAAAAAAAATTTCAATTACAGTTTAAATTCAGTATTATTTTGTATTAGTTTAGGTATACAACATATGGGTTAGACAATAATATACTTTACAATGTGTTCCTCCTGCAGAATAATAATTCTTTACAAATAAATTAGTTCTTGCCTTTGATTCTTTCTGGAACAATATGGCATATCTATGCCTAGTTAATGGGGAGAAAATGTTATCAAATTAAAATTTTCTTCCATAATTTTCTCTTATAGCTTGGGTTATTTTTTACCACTTTCCTATAGGAGGCAAAACAAAACAAAACAAAACTAGAAAGCTAATATATTAATGGCAATTTTTGGAGACCATACTGATTATGCTTAGTTCAGTGGTCTTTTTTGGGAGAGAGGGGAGATGGGTATATTCTGTTGGAAGTTTATGTTGCAATATAAAATACGGCCATATTTTCTGTTAGTAGAATTGTTTATATAAAGGAGTTAAAAATACATTTAATGAGGTTTTGCCCAGTCTACTAAAACACATTCGAGAATCACTGCTTTTATGTATCCATATTTGAATCTGTTCGATTTCAACAGATTTGAAAAGAACTACTAAGAACATTGTCTTTATCGCTCAGGAATTTATAATTTAAGTGAGAAAGGCAGTCCACTACGGCCCCTGGCTGAATCGCGGTAAACTGGAATAGTACTTGCATGCAAATCCTCTGAAGTAAAGGGTGTATTTCCACATACTTCCGCTCCACTGGCAGGGTGAAACGGGATGGAAGGAGTTAAGGGCTGCTACACAGAGGCTTTCTGTATCCTCAGCTCTTGGCATACACAGTAGGTGCTTAATAAACATTTTATAAATCAGCAAATTAAAGGATTTAATATAGCAGGGAGTCAGGGATTTTAGGTCCTGTTATTGATTTTGCCATACATTTATTTATCAAATAGATTTGGGTCTATAGCCCTTCTGTGCTCATTTTTTTTCCTCTGAGAAATCAAGATGATAAAACTTCTTTTCCAGAAATATAGTGATACGTGAGATACTGTGTGCAAAATGATTTGTATTCCTTGGAAGAAAGGGATCTTATAAATAGAAGGCATTGTTCAGGTTCCCCCCACCATTCAAATTTAATTTGTACCACATGGAATATGTGGAAGGTCCATGACCTCAGTAATGAAAGCTGCTGAGCCCTTGATGCCCACGGTAGGAAGGCTTTCCTCCTCGTTTTTCTGGCTGCGAGAGAGTGACTGCTGTTTCTCCTGCCTGCCTGTTCTAACTGCGATGCAGTGATTTTCTTCAGCCTCATCCCAGTTCCTCATTAGGAATACTAACGCCAGCAGGTCCTTTAAATTGGAGAGGGTAGAAAGTGCATACATCTGAAAGAACAGTAATAAGGGCCCTTAACTTAAGAATGAAGAGTTGAGAGAGATGGTTAAAGAACACTGACTGGGACGTGCGAGAAAAGACAGATCAATCCCAACGATTCATCATGCCAGGAGCTGTCCAAATAATCAAAGGTATCAGCCAGCGTGATGTATAGCTGATGTCACTTGGCGAGACCCTTAACAAGGCAGCTAGTACAACAGCTGCTGCTGGTCAGTGAGTATCACAGCACATGCCAGGCCAGGGCAGGGGAACGCAGACCATCCATCATCGACCCAACCTAATGGCCAGGCTTATTAGTAAACATTCTCTGAGGCTGACAGCCTGTAATGGTACAGGATGTTCCCCTACTGTCCCCCAAATAAACCGACCCACCTGACAGATGTGTGAAATCTGTGGTCCCTCTTCAGATGGTCTGGGTAAGTATAATTTATTCTATTTTATTGATAGAGGCAAGAGTGAGGCTTCAGGAAGAATAAGAGAAGGGGGATATGTCTGAAGCCCCCATTTAGCAAATGCATTCATAATCTATTCTTCCTTCAAGATGTTTTTTCTCTTCTTAACCGTAAATCAGAAAAGTGACAGTGTACGTTGACATACATGCATTATTCCATAGGCACTACTGTAGGTAAGTTTCATCTATATCTCTCCCTACTATGGATCAGAAATTCCCAAAGTGGAGATAAAATCCACTCTCTGTACTAAAGATACCTGAGTCTACTTTAACTACATTATGTTGTTGGAGAGGATATCTTAATGGACTAAGTATGAGGTTTGAAATATCTAGACTTCCTGGAACCACAGGTTCAATTCCCAGCTGAATCAGCCCAGTCCTCCAGTCTTCACTGGCAGATAAATTAAGATACTGAGAAGCTTACTGTGCACAGATCTCTTAGATGAGTTGCAGTAACCCATAATCTCATCTGTTGTTTTAGAATGGACATTAAACCTGGTTCTGGTGTTTCTGACCTTGTTGAAAATTCTGTATAATATGCATGGTAAATCTGATACTTACTATTCAAAAAGGATGTACCATTTAGGGTGAGGGTACATCCTTCCCACAAGTTCGAGATCTTCTTAAGAATCTGGGTTTTAAAATGGGCAGCTTATTGCAATTCCAATTACTCCTTCCTAACTTTTCACCTTTTATTTGCCTTGGACTTGAGCTACCCTTCAGTGCATCTTCCTCCTGGCCTGGCCTTGGTTTGCCTGTCTAGTTTTGGCCATTGACCTTGCTTTGATTTCTGGTAGAGGCTAATTCTTTTTTTTAAATATACATTTTGTTGATTATGCTATTACAGTTGTCCCAATTTCCCCCCACTTTGCTCCCCTCTACCCACTTTTTCAAATGCTACTTAACAACTTAGATTCCAGATTTTCTTCTACTCTGACTTCTCAGATTGGTGTGATCCTTCAGGTCTTACTTCAGTTTCTGTACGTGAAGAGGAAACATGGTATAAGGAAAGAACCCTTGCTTGGGAGAAAGTAAGACAGTTACCAGCAGAACTGTTTCCTCAACTGTCCCTATTCGTTCCTTGTCCTGTGCTCTAGTACCAGCAGGGCTCCTAAGTGGTCCTCCAATGCTGGGCAAGTTGTTTGAACTACCTGCGCTTTGATCTGTAGGAGGGGGCGGGGCCCCAGGAGTGCACGGCTCCTTCCCAGTTCTAAACTCTCAAATCCTCTTTTGTTCCTACCTGGGACCTCCAACACCTGGGCTTCAGCTCAATAAAGACAGGGACTGGAAAGCATTTGAAAATCTAAATTTTATATATTATCATCACTAATAAATGCTGACCAAGCATTAACACTCTGTGCTAAGAATTTCGTAATGTTTCACAATGCAGGGAGTTTGACACTTCGGACATTCATGTCAACTGAGAGGAGACTTCATAACACAGTCTCAAAGAGAAGTGTGGTTTTATTTTTTTGTTTTGAGGACTGAAAGAGGTGATGTTTATTGGTCAATAGAGTGGTGGTAAAGAGCATGGACTGGGACCGAATGGTTCCAACCCTCAGTAGCTGTGAGATTTGAGCAAACTGCTCTCAGTGCCTTGGTTTTCTTGTCTGTAGGATGGGGTAACAGTAATGTCTACCTTATAAGGTTGTGAGGAGGATAAAGTGAGTTTAGAACTGTGCCTGACACACAGTAAGCACTACACAAATGTCAGTTTGAAGACAAATACAGGAGCTAAATTCTCTCAATCATTTCAAAGTATGTTTCTATGTATACCCTGGCATTAATGAGTTGCAGAAATACTATGAGCCATATTTAAAATCTAGAATTAAGTTGTAGGACTATGTGTACAAAAACATTGATATGATTCCATATCACTAAGATTGCTGGAACCATTACCATATAAGTTGTGTGTGTGTGTAAGAGAGAAAAGAGAAAGGAAGGGAAGGGAAGGGGAGGGGAGGGAAGGGGAAGGAAAGAGAAAGGAGAAATCTTCCTAACTCATGAAGGGGAAATCTGTCTATAAATTCCTTTAAAATTTTTCCACTGGTGTGCTGTGCCTAGCTCAAGAACAGAATACAGAACATTTGTGTTGTTAATAAACCCCCCATAGAGAGCACTGACACTTCAATAGCCCTAAATGCTTTCTGACATCTGGCTAGAGCTAGTAACAGATGCTTCTATAGGTTGATTTCTGCTTCTGGAGCATCATTCAGATACTGCTGCAGGACTGGGTTAGATTCTCAAATTGTGTCCAACCAGTAGACAAAGGTAGGCATAACTTAGGCCTTGAACTAGGTACTGTGCTAGAACTGGGGCAACTGTGCTGCTAACATTTATTAGACTCCATTTATGTGCCAGTGGTTGTTCAAGTAATTTACATATATCAGCTCTTTCAGTTCTTGTAACAGCCACATGAGGTAATACTTTCCCCTTTGACAGATCAAGACACTGAGGCATAGAGAGGTTAAGTAACTTGTCTAGGTTACACAGCCAGCGGACTTCAGAGGTCATAGTCAAACTTTTAGCTTAGTAGCTGGGGTTTAAGGCCAGGTTTCAGGCATTTTAGGAAGTTGAGGGGAGAGCTAGACACAACCGATCTGGACTGAAGGGGAGGCTGGCGTGGTGGGATCCCCAGGGGCGGCAACAACGAGCAGTTTATTCCTGCCAGGCATGCTGCAGGCTCCCGGTAAGCATGTGGACAGTATGACCACTCTCTTCGGCTTAGGGAGTTCTGAAGTTTTAATATGAAAGATTTATTTTATTTTGGGTTTTTATTATATAAGTTTGGAAATGAAGAGAATGATGAGCATCAGTTGTTTGGAAGGATCAACTCAGTCGGCAAAAAAAACACCTTTTTTTTGTTGTCATAAAACATAAAACATTCACATTTTTTTAGCGACAGCGTCAACACATCACCTCAGCTCCCCGCCCCCTTAATCCCAAGTATGTATTTTGCCTGTTGCTGAACACCGACATTAAGCTCCTAAATTAAAAGACCAGGAAGACATTTTAACCTAAATACTATTTTTCAGATTAATGAAATCCAATAGCAACTCTTTCACCTCTGGGCTATTCCAAGCCAAGCGCTAATGACCAAAGACCATTCCTCATCTCGCACTTGGATAGGGAACTCTGCGAAAAGAGTCTTGGGCTCCGTCCAGTTTGCAGTGGCAAGTGAACACATCACAAAACTTCGTGTCAGAATTCACCTCCTTGCTGCCCGTTTCTGTGGGAAGGGGAAAACCTCCAGGCTCAGACCCCAAACTCAACAATCCTTCTCATTTTTCACCGATGCCCCTTTGGGTTGGAATACAGGTCACACACACTTGTCCAGCCGTGGCCACCACTGGGCTGTCTGCTCTAGGGCTAAAAAAAGATGCCGATTTCCTGGAATATCTGCCTTGCAATTCTTACAGGAATAAGCTTCATTAAATTAAAAATAATAAGCCAGGCAATTTTCTGGTTGAAACCTGTTTCTTAGAACTTGCTGTCCCAATGGGAGCCTTCCAGGATGTCTCCTCATGTCCAGGCCAGGTTACAGCATCAACCGAGCTTCTGTGTGTGTGTTAAATTGGAAGATCTCCTTCTACGGATTCTTCCAGAACTGCTGGATGGGGACAGGCAAGATCATGCTCAGCAAAAGAATGATTTGCTGATTGACTACTCTAAACAAACACACACTCATATACACAAACGAAATAAATAATCATCTCTTAAATTTGTTCTTTGAATGAATAAACATATAGGGCTTTAAGATCCTAAATCTTTATTAGAAAAACATATATCAAATGGAATAGAGTAGAGGAGTAGTAAAATATTCACTTGACTGATTCTCATATAAAAAATATTTGTATGAAAAAGATATTGTGTAGTCCTTGGTGATCACCAAAGGTCTTACAAATATTATCCGATGTGGTCCACATGATGGAGCGCATGGATGTGGTGCAGGTGTTGAGGGAGGAAGGCACTGGCATTTAAGTGACATCCACAGGTCTCACTCTGGCTGAAGGACAGATGCGGGTAGGGTTTAGGTTTCTCTGTCCCAGATTCTTTAAACCATTTAGGGTTCTCAGGTTAGTCACCTTAAATGTGAACTTCCCAGAGCCTCACCCCTGTTCCATCGGATCTCAGAATGCATTTCTGGTTGAGGTAATTAGAAATTTACATTTTAAAACAAACTGCCCTAAATGATTCTCTCGAGTAGCCATGTTTGAGAGGCATCGTGCACACTGTGTTCTTTTGGACCAATACTTTACCACTGTTTCAGAAATGACTAAAATTCAGTGGGGCTTATTGTGATAATGGCTGAAAAAGCATGCACTCCACAGGAAAATACCCACTCCCAAAAGATCCCCCAAAACCCTAGCATTCTGAAGACAGATGGCTGAGAAAAAAACAAACAAACAAACAAACAAACAAAAACACAAAAACAAAAAACCCCAAACAAACAGGAAAACTCAGGTTCAGAAAGAATAAACAAATTAATAACCAGCATCATTTGAGGAAGGGTACTGCACAAATCCTTTATATGGATGAGAGGATGTCAGAAAATGAATTAATTGAGGAACAGTTTAAGAAAGCAAGAAATTTTAGCCTGAGACATGCTAACTGTCCACAAATACTTGAAGGGCTGTCCCATAGAAACGGGGAACAGCAGGGGTACTAGGACCTGGGAGCGGAAGCGGATGAAACGAAGGGTTAGGCTCAGCCCGAGGAAGATCCGTTAGGCCCTGGAGAGCTGTCCCTACCTCCAGCCCCAGGACAGCGGTGGTCCTGAAGCAAGAAGCTCCATCTCACACAAGGTTAAGCAGTGACTGGATGACCTCAGGTTAATAGTATCCTACACCGATTGGGACGTTGGCTTTATTCTTTATAATTCCTTGTTTTCTCTGTACTCTCCTATTCATTCTTCTCAAAATTCATGTAAAATAAATAAAGCTATACATTACTGATATGAATTTTATAGCCAGAGGAACTGAGTCAAAAGCCAAGGTGAGTTGTCAAAAGCGAGCTCCCGCTAGCAAAGCTGAGAGCAGACCTGTCCTTCCTGGCCTTCCCTCTTGTCCCTCCTTGCCCTGCTCTAGAAACCACTTAGGCGCTCTCAGGAAACCCTAAGGCCACACGAGATGCAGCCTGAAGGCTGCTACTCTAGGTCAGCCACCTTGGGACTGAAAGTGTAGATTCCTGGGCATCCCCCCAGATTAACTGGATCAAAACCTGTGCGAATGGGATCCAGGAATCCGTATGCGCAGCCAGGTAGGGGCGCCACCATTTTAGACTTCCTCCTGTCTGAAGTAGGGCACAGGAAGTCTGACAATTGTGTGTTGTACGTACTATTCTTTGTAGCTGCTGATAGATTTCTATGAGTCCGCAAACATCACCAGGTGGGGATCTTTCCATATAAATGTTTCATCATCCTTGCTTTATATTTACATAGGTGCAAATATTTATTTAATGATCATACATTTATGTATTTACAGAAGTAGCAGATGGCTGCAAAGGTGATGTGAATGTATTTGAGTCACCGGTAAGGGTTCCCTGTGTATTTTCCAGGCCTGAGTAAATGTCAACTTTTACTGAAATTAAAGCAGCATAGAGTGTACGGATATGGGAATAGCACAGAGTTAGAAAAAAATTCCCTGCCCTTCCCAAAGGCTCTGAGTAAGTATCCCATTGGATTAACTGGAGTCCACTTGATTGCTACAGTTTCAATAGCTTGTTCAGACATCGATCGCTGTCATGTCACCAGGAAAAAAGGATTAATAACAGGGTGCTCAGGTTGGCTCAATACTGCTGATAGTGCCTGACAAAAGACCGTTAGTAGGACTCCCTGGGGATGCCGCCTGCATAGGAAAGCTACAAGCAACATCATTCAGGATTCCACAGAATAATGATTAACTCCAGAACTTCGGCGTGTGAAACCCAACCGACAGTTTTTGTTGTTTCTAAATAAATCCACTTCCTGATTTTCCTCTTCATAGGTTCCCAGGTGGTCCAGAGCCAGAGTGCCTAGTGGATACCCACGACTGTGACAGTGTCCTTGTGTATGTCATTGTGTCTTATTCTCAAGAGATACTTTTTCGCCATTCCCAATCCTGGGAAATAGCAAAATACTAGGACTAGAGAAGCTTAGTTTGGTGAGTGCTTCCTGAGTACATTTTACTAAGGAAATGTTCCATCTCCACGGGGAACTCTGCAGCAGTTGTGGCTGGAAGGCGTCACAATCTGGGGAGGCCACCGATTTGGGCCAGTCCATTTAAAAGAAACCCCATTTCAACTACAGAAAATTAAATTGGGCTACTTCACAAGGGAGTTCAATGTTCACTTGCAATGAAGAAGCAGGATATTGAGAGGAGATAGATTGACTTCATGTAAAAGAAAGTGAAGGAACTACAGTGCTAGGGTATGTGGCTTTACTTGCCCGTGTCTTCCTTGTTCAGCCAGGTTTGGAGAAAGGGACTAGGAAGATGGGCACTTCCAGTAAAAAAAACCAGAACAGTTTGTCATTTCAACAGACTGAATATAATACTACAAAGGGTAAGCCCAACAACTTTCCGTCTGTCCCCCCCCCCCATCATCCTTATTTGACAGGAGATCCAAGGTGCTGGGTTGGTTGTTTTTGGCAGCGGGAGGGATTAAGGGCATTTGTCTCCATAGCTAGCAACTTAATAACTACATGACTTCTAATTCAAGTGCATTTAGGTAATTTTCTGAGTTTTCATAACAGCTTTATTTATTTATGCTTTAATGCTTTTCCTCCTAAGAGCCCAAGAAACTAGTTATTTAACATTATACATCCAGACATGAGAATTAAAAAGGCACTGGGTGTCATAGCGCTGTCTCCAATGATAGCTCCACTAAAAATAACACAATTAACTTGGTGTCAGCGCTCAGCTTGTTCTTATATATAGGTTTCTAAAAAAATATCCAGACTACTTTAATTAGAGCTACAGACTATTTTAATTATTCCTAGAAGACTGAGTATACTCCACTGACTACAGTAAATATATGAGACAGAAGAGTTCTCTAGGAACTTATATATGCTAATGACTATGTTCTTTAGTCACATTTATGGGAAGACATTCGGGATGAAGTTGGTACAGGGCTACACACAGACAATTGCTAAGATAACTAAGGCCGCACGTCACCTGGTGTGAGGGAAATAGCACCCCAGACATCATCAGAAATGCAACATTTTGAGATTTAAGTCAAATACATTGTTCAATTCAACTCAGTTGTAATGCCATACAATCCAATCCTGTAAACCTTTATTCAGCATCTGTTATGTGTCGAGTAATGTTCTGAGAGCCCTGGGGGTACCAAGATAAATAAGAAATAAATTTAACTTTGATGAAGTTATTTTTTTCTGGTAGGAAAATGAATAACACCAATAGATGTGATGAATGAAAAGCAAAACTATGGACATATGCTTTAATACAAAACAGACAAGGAAGATGAGTAGAGGTGTGACATGAAATCACGTGGACCTTGGTTTCAATCCTAGATCTTTCAGTTGCTTGCCATAAAGCTTTGGGGAAAATATCGTAACTGTTTTTAGCCTTGGTTTTGTTTTTGAGAATAGGGATAATGCCTATTTTGAAGTACTTTGTGAGGCTTAAGCTATGTAGGACTTGTAAAAGTATCAAAGAGTTCCTGGCAAGAGTTTCCTAACAAGAGCTCAAGAAATGTCAGTTCTCTCTCTCCACCCGCCCCATTTTCTTCCCTCCCTATCTCTGTGTGTCTCTCTGCCTGTGTTTCTGTGTGTGTGTGTGAAGGCATCACAGAGGAGACAAAGACAGAATCGGGTTTAGAAGGATAAATAGGAATTCTCTAAGAATAAGTTACAGCCCTGGCTGGTGTGGCTCAGTGGATTGAGCACCAGTCTGTGAATCAAAGGGTTGCTGGTTCAATTCCCAGTCAGGACACATGCTTGCGTTGCGGGCCAGGTCCCCAGTAGGGGGCACGCAAGAGGCAACCACACATTAATGTTTCTATCCCTCTTTATCTCTCCCTTCCCTTCTCTAAAAAATAAAATGAATAAAGCACAATATATGGGGAAAAAAAGAAGAGATGTAAAAAGTGAGGAATATCTGGTATTGTTGATACAATGAGCAGCAAAGGGAGATGAAGCTAAGGAGATAGCACTGATCTATAAAGAAACTGAAAAATTAACCACTGCTCCGTAGTAGCATATTCTGTGATGCCCCTCAGGTACATACATTTTGTTAAGTAGAAGGTTGTCCTAACTTGTCATGTCAATATGGAGTTTGAACAGAGTCTCAATAGTTAGCTTTCATTCTTCTAGTGAGTTCATCAATGTTGCTCATGGGCTCCATTTAGTAGCAAACTCCAGAGCAAAATCAACTACAGCAAAACTCTGGAATGAAAGAAGGGGAGAGGACTAGACAAAGAACATGTACGCATGACCCATGGACATGGACAACAGTGTGGGGACTGACTGTGGGAGTGGGGGTGGGATGGGCGGAGGAGGGCAAACGGGAAAAATTGGGACAAATGTAATAGAATAACAATAAAAAAGGTTTTAAAAAACCCTCTGGAATGCAGAATGCTCAGGTAACAAGAGCCAAATATCTAAGATGCCACCGATAATGTGATATATTGGGATAAGCATGATCAGAGAGATTCTTAATTGACCGTAAATCACAGCCTTCAGTGGTGCGGCAAAACTGAGGGTGGCTGGGAATAATGTTGTTCACCTCCCAAACCTGAGAACATATTTGCAAATGTTAGACAATATTCTACTCCCAAAATAACATCACCCAGAGGCAAGTCTCACATGTACTTGGACCAGAAATCACAATTCTTGCCCTTGCTTTACTCATTATAATCCTATAGTCAAAACACTGAGTTTATTACAACAGTCTGATACATAGCTCAAGGGACCACACATCTTTTTTTTTTTAATGGCTCAGGATGACTCATTGATTTAAGAGAGAAGCCACCCCAGGCTTTCGCATGGAGCTTCAGACACAATTTGAATGACAAAATTCATGTGGACCCACCAGAAAAGATGTTCAGCCCCTTCTAAATAGTTACAAATGCATGGAATGATGGTATTCTTTCAAAGTCAAGGACAATACAATCAACCACAGAGTTAGCAATGTTCACCCAAACTCTTGAAAGGTGAGAATGTTGATATTCCTTTATTTATTCAATAAATGTGCACTGAATGCCTTCAAAGTTTTATGTTTAGGAGAGACAAAAAGGAGTAAGATAATTGCCCTCAAGAAACTCAGTCTAGAGAGGAAGGAGACAGAATGTAGCCAAATAATTATAACACAAATTATCATTTGTATTAATATTCTACAAGATTCCACAGAATGACAGAGAGACTAACTCACTCTTTCCAAATCTTGGATATTGCATTGCTGTTACTGAACTACGCCATAGGCAGAGGTGTATGTACCACAGTGGTTCTCAATAACTATTCATTGAGTTAATGAATAAAAAGCAATAAAGCCCTCATATCAATTTCTCTATAATGTTTTTATTTAATCACTTATTGAGATTAAAGAAATATAACAAATATTTAGTATAATTTTGGCAATCTACAAAATGTTACGGGACCATGGAAGATGTTTGCCAATGGAGGGACGACTAGGGATGCCGAGAATGAAATTTGAGTTGACTGAATCTTAAAGGAAGAGTAGGACTCCACCAGGCATACACGTACACAGAACGAGGATTCCAGGCAAAGAAAAAAGCAAGTACCAACATGTGCAAGAGGCTGCTGGGTCCAGGGAACCACCTGAATACACTTCTAGAGTATCTGTGGGCACTTATAGGGGAGTGATAGGAGATGAGGCTAGAAGGTCCAATAGTAATAATATTGCCAAGTGCTTACTATGTGCCAGATGCTTTATATGCACATATCATGTGATGTTCAAAACAACATTACGAGGTAAGAACTGTTACTATCTCTATTTAAAGATAAAGGAACTTGAATTTAGTTAGGATAAGCAACTCGCCCGTGATTGTACATCTATTAAATTGTGAAGCTGGATTTCAAATCCAGCTCTTTCTGATTCTGGAGACCAGCTACTTAACCAGTGTTAGTCTACTTTCTATATTAAAAAGGTACTCATTGTGCCCTACCCACTCCAGGTTCCCAAATACAACTATAGAACATCATAAAGTTTTTAGGACTACAGTGAAACGAGAAAAATAAGGACCACCGAGTATTTTTTTCATAAACATGTAAGAGGCTTTATTTTGAACTTGTGTTCTTCCTAGTTTCTGACATCAAAATATTCTTTCATAAAATTGTTGACAGAAGGTGATGGTTGTTTTAAAAATATTCCTGTCAAAATAAAAAATTGGCAGTCCCGTGATACTACTCCAAATCTGGGAATCACTGCTCTGAGCTACGTAGCTACTGCCTTACTAAAGGTGGTATAAGTCACGCTACAGCATTTAAATTCGTCTGTAATCAATGGAGAGTCATTTCAGTATTTTTAGCAATAAAATCGTAAAATCTGCATTTTATGAGAGGGTGGACTGGAGGTAGACAATGAGAGTAAAGACAGGGACATCAGCTGGAGGATGACCGTAACAGTCGACAAAGAGATGACTGAACCTTGAACTAGGACGAAGGCAGGTGAACAAAGAAAAGGGGATGGTTGGAGAGACACTGATGAGGCGGAGTCGGTGGGCCTTTGTGACCAGGGGACATTGGTTCGCAGGAGAGAGAGACTATAAGATACGCCCCAGCTTTCAAACCGCAGCAATTTGAAGGGTGGATCCTCTTGTCTAAGACTTTGTACACGGGAAGAGGATTGGGTTGATAATGAGGGAAGAGACAGATAATGACTTCAGGTCAGACACGTTTTGATGTTAAGAACAATTAGATGAATACGATTTACAATTTTAAAGTATTGATTTTTATCTTGCCAAGCTTCTGAAAAAAAAAAAAAAGATTATGTAATAGGTATAACCATGAACCTTGACATAAGTTTAATACTCTAAGCCTAAGAGATAGATTTTGCTACATGAGGTAAACATTTTAGTAAATGTATAAAATTAACCTTACGCCTGGGTGTGGGGCTTCATCACATGACTACTATTACATTGTGAACACTGTCGCACGTCATTGTTAAGATGAATCAGGGAAATGTTAGCGAACCGGCAAAACGTTTGGAGGGCTAGTAGGTTATTTTGGATCTATTGGAAAGACTAAAATAATGATTATGAAGTGCTTTGAGGTCTTCAAATGGAAGATGCCCAGAAGAAGACAGTATTAATGTCAACTATAAAAATGTAGAGAGAGGTATCTTTAGTTACCCAGAAAAGCCTGTAGATAAAAGGTAATGACTTAGTGACTCAGAAATAGAAATACCTGACGTTATTTCTGAATTTCTATGAGAGTAAGCAGTAACAAATCAAATACATCCTTTAAAAATATGAACACTTGGGGTGACTGCAGCTTTCTAAAGACAGAAATGGATTTAGCACAATATCCATCTCTGGACAATGAAATCCACATTCCCTCCTCATGTCACCCCAATTAAAGGGAAAGAATCTCAACCTGACAATCTGCCCTTCAGTACCTCAGACCGGGGCTTAGGGCAGATCTAGTGACCTCCTCCTGAATAAAAAGGAAAAGGGGATTGGGCAGTAAATTCTGTCCTGGCGAACATGAGCCCGGCAGTAAATCGGAATCCTCTCCGTGCCCTCTTTATTATCACATTCACAGCATGAAGTTATGAGCTTCCTCACAGCTCCTGCTATAAAAATGTGATGGATGTTAGGGAAACCTCAGGGAGTTAATCTATTCTTCCATTAAATTTTACTTTAATTGGTCTGTGAGTCAATCAGAAGCTCACTAGACAGTGAATTAAGAAAGAAAAGAATGAATAGAAAAAGAGCTTTCTTTTGCAGTTACTGTATTATAATGCAAGATTATCCTTCCATTGAAAGAAAAGAAAGACCATTGGTCCATACAAATAATCCCTGGCCCCATAAAGTAAATGAGAGAAAAACAGGCAACTATGAATCCTGCTCACTGGGGACATTAATACATGTGACATTTACACACACTCACACATACCCCACCCAGAAAAAGCAGGCTTCTTAGACCTCTTCCACCTCCACCACCAGTAATTAGTAGGAGAGAGAGAGAATTGCTGCCTCTAGGAAAATTAACACAAAGAACAATAAGCTGTTAAGAATCTCTGTTATCAGTAACATAGCTCTGTAGGTACAAAGAAGGTAGATGCTAAAGACCAAGGATGGATCAGCTGAAATTTCCATGGGTTCAGTTAGTAAAATGTTTGTGCAGTATTTAAGGCCATAATGGGCCCTGATAAAGATTCTCAGAATCTAATAATGGCCTCTCTGGACTTCTTGTCTAATTAGTAGAATAAGGAGCGAGCCAGCTTGGAACTGAGCATTGCTGGAGATGAGGAAGAGGGGAAAAAAGCCAAACCTGAAAGAAAAATAAACCAGAGTGAAGCAGAAGAAAAACAAGAGCAGCTAGGGCTTTAAAAACTGTGCTCCCGAGCTGACAACTGAAGTTTATGCTCTGAAATATATGATAATAAGGTTTTATGGGAGTGAGCCCGAGGGACCCAAATGTCTCTCTGTAAACAACGGACTTCAGGGAAAAGCCAAGGTTTGAGTAATGTACTCAGTCTCCACTCATGATAAAAAAAAAAAAAAAAGAAAGAAAGAAAGAAAGAAAGAAAGGGCGAAAAGCTGTGAAGACAGGAAATAACTCCCCTCCCTTTATTCTAACTGTAGAACCCTGAACTGCAGCAAATGCCCTCTGAGGGCAAAGACAATTGACAACCAGTGTAGAAATACAGTTGTCCCATGTTAAGAAAAGGAATTTAAGCACACAGCTGCCTCAAAAACTGGAGGTTGTATGAGAAGAACATAGTAAAGTGCTGCCGATCCACCGTTAACACATGGGCAATATACGTCCAGAAACCAAACGGTTTATTGTGCAGGGTAGTTCCAGTGGAATTATGGGAGTGATAACAGAATGCTCGAATCCTTGAAGCGTGCACTCTTTATCCCCAGTGCTGCAAAGGGTTAAATGTGAAAGTGCTGCCTGTCCCCACTGATCCACATCTCAGGCCAGGTTACCTAGAGGGATATTACCAGCTGAACTCCATACATAGCATGATGCCACAGCACGATGCTTTCCTTTGGAGACTAGGGTCAGGCAGAGCTCAAAGGTAGCCTTAAGCAAATCCTAAATGATCAAAGTCCCCAGTGGACTTTGAGACTAAATCAGGTTGCCTTTAAAATTCTTTATCCTCAAAGACAACAGCTCTATCCTCTTTATATACATGTAAAGCCACGGGACAAGTGAAGCGCTATTTCTATAGACATTAGTTCCACCTTATATATTAAAAAGGTATTTGTTGTGCCCTAATCACTCCAGGTCCAGGATCATAAGGGACCTTGTGTCTTGGTGGGAGGCTATAGTGCGAAAGGTTACTTAGTTATCGCTAGCCTCTAGCGATGCTGGAACACCACACATGGGGCTCCTCAAACAGGAAGTCAAAGCCAGGCAGGCCTGACCCCTGGATGAACCCAGTGCATTTTCGGCCAAGGGGCCTGATGAATCTCCAGGGACAGGGCTGCTCTGTGCCTCTGTGTCTGTATGTACTCCTCTGTGTGCATGCGTGGAGGTGGGTGGTACCGAAGGGAAGGAGGGTGTGAAGGTTCTGGATAATTATGAAAATTAGATCTTTTACAGCAGCCTTCAAGCTCAATTTGGGCTGACAGCTCATGAACAGATCATCTGAAGTCTTAATAGGCCAATGCTGGTTCAATAGTCGTGTGGTTAAATCATGCACATTTGTGCCGCAGCTGACACAGAGAGCAGACCCATGTGCTTCAGAGGGACCATGAGGATGAGTCTATATTTAACATTCTTCCTCTCTGGGGAAGGCTGAACAAAGCAAAACAAAACATCTAAAATCATGGTTATAACTTTTGCCAGCCGAAGAAATATTCCAACATTCTTCTCATTAGAAAACATCTACTAGTATAAATGATACATGATTAATAAAGACAGTTGTAAATATATTTAATTTTGATGTCTTCTTGAAGTATTTCTGAATTCAGCAGTAACATATATTATCTTCCAAATTGCCTATATTCAAAAACCAACTGGCTGGGTCAGGGTGAGAATTCTTTTTTTTTAAAATTTTTTAAATTGTCTAGTTACCTGTCCTCAAAGCACGGACTCTCCTGCTTTCCATTCTCTGGTGTTAGCTTTGTACAATGATGTCAAGATATCCAGGTCCCTGACACATCCTGAATTCTGGAAGAATGTGTTTCCTGCATTTCCTGATAATGGGCCTAGTACTAAAGGGGTTAATGAGGTTGGGCAAGGCAGCATTTCCCGTTTGAAGGAGAACCAAGTCCAACAACATTGGAATAATTTTCTTATTTTTCTCTGTGTTTGCAG
Organism: Anoura caudifer; assembly: GCA_004027475.1. Taxonomy (NCBI): domain Eukaryota; kingdom Metazoa; phylum Chordata; class Mammalia; order Chiroptera; family Phyllostomidae; genus Anoura; species Anoura caudifer. The sequence continues at coordinate 138,817 of PVKU01002738.1, forward strand.
TAACGGCCTCTCCTTGCAGCTTCGCATGGGGGCAAGGATAAAGCCGTATCGCTAACCTGCCTGGCATCTGGCTTCCAGCAGGGAGAGAAGCTCATCCACCTCACCCCTCAGGCTTCTTTAACTGAATTAGCCGTATTAAGTGCCTTGGTAGCCCAGGGAATGAACGTCGTCGATCAGTGCCTGGGAAGGCATGTTTGGAGGGTATAATTCTGCCCGAGGAGAATGGACTCCCCAGCACATGGGCCTAAACTGCAGAGTAACAGAGCCCTAAATCTCCAGTTGCAGATTTACAGCCTCCATTCTCCTTCTTTACTGCAAATACAATCCGGCAGTAATGGTCTAACACAGCAACACCATCACCAACTGGCTGATGGCTCGCATAAAAGCAATGTCAACCAAAAACTATGAGTTTATAAAAGGGAACAAACCCTCAACAGTGACAAGAACATGAAACCCATTAACAATTTAAACACTCTCCATTTTTTATTTCTTACCTTGAAGCTATTATTGCTGATAGAAAGCTTCTCCGTGGAATTAACCACTGCAAGGGAGGGTTAGGGAGCTAGTTTACCCCCTAAGACAGGAGGTTATGTGGTTTGAACCACCTGATGGTGTGGTGTGAACCTTTGTTAATAAGAATGCCACTTGGTAACCTGTAACTCAAACGAAGGTCTCAGAAAATTGCAACTGTGATAGGATCTCCCCTAGTAGGCCTATCAAATTACTCTTGGGGAATCACACAGAATAAATGTGGTTGGGATTGGACTGGCTGGTCTACTGAACAGGCCAAGACTTGGACCTGTATTATAGAATGGATGGGAGAATATTTTTTGGAGGAAGTTACATAAAAATTGAGGATTGAATCTTGGCGTTATGATATACAGTGTTTATATGAGTTTTTATCTCAGTGATAGCTCTAATTCCTTGAAGGGACATTGACACCAGGACATCTTCACTTTGTGAACTGGCTATTCCTGGGCTATAATGTCAAATGTAACTTGTCATACACTATTGCCTTCCAGTCTTTAGGTAACCAGTTACAAACATTATAACTCATTTGCTCAACTTAACTATAAGACTCTCTCATTAAAAAAATATTACTACGGAATTCTCTGGGGGAAAATGCCTGAGTAGCCATCTTCTCCCCCACCCTGCACCACCAGTGACAATAAAGAGAGGACCTTAAGGAGACATATAATCCCATCACTGGGTGATTATCCCCACACAAAAATTCTTCCCTCTGTTCTTTACATCAGACCAACCCAATGGCAATGACAAAGTCATTCCTTTTGTAATTCTGAGCTTTATGTATACATAATTTGGTAAACAATTCATCCTTTAGAAATAGGACCTTAACACTAAAAGGAAAAGAAACCTTGTTTTTGCTGTGTTGAAGATGGTCGCGTATATCTACACAAATAGTGCCGATGAAGTTAAAGCTCCTGATTTACATATGTTGTGCTAATTATTTGAGCAATTTAATATAAAATTTAATCTGTTCTAATGGGCCTGAGGGAAGTGCAAATAAAACTGAGGGAGAAATACTTATTTTGCAGTAAAATGAAGACCATCAATTTATATATATAAACACCAGTTTCAGAGATACATGAGATATTGTATTGTAAGCATGTTCCCACATGTTCAGTGCTTTAAAAATGCATTACCTCGCAAAGGAATATCAACCAATCTGCAATGGGCTGGTTTTAAGAAAGGGATCATTGCAGGCTGCTTTTGTTACAACACATAGATTTTTGAACTGGGCAGACACAACACCTGTTGGTTAAGTGTCTCCTCCTCCAAAGTGGGCGGGGGGAGGGAAAAACATTGAAGAGAGGAAAGTAAGAGAAGTTAAACAAAAGACAAGAAACAAAGAACTAACAAAATAAAAGTCATTGATTCCACTAGTGGTCAAGGAAATCAAGCTACAGTAATTCTTGTTATAACAGTGTTAGAAAATGGTTAGCCTTAATGCCTGGTAATGACCAGAGCTAACACGGTTTTGCTTTAAGTGTGTATAACGTTTAAGGAAGTAGCAGAATGCGGGGCAGCTTTCTGGACCTATACAATCAACTCCAATGAAGCCCTTTCTCTAGCTTGAGTCATAACCATAAATACTACCCATCCCCACATTCCAGTAACAAAGTCCTTCCTTCCTCCCCGGCCCCTAAACAAAGGGGACAACAGTGTGTTCGGTGGGAACATCTTGAAATAAGATATCGCTCCCCAAATGGAAGGAAGTCACAGGGGAGATTGACGCCATAAAGGCAGTTCTATCCTATTGAAACGCCAGCAGATGGGGTCATAAACATTTCCTTCTCCCCTTGCTAACAGCCACCGAGTCAGCTTCATCTTTATCTTTATCTTTATCTTCCTGTCAGGTCATAAATACCTCTCACTCCAGCCTCACACACAGCTGGGCCATGCCAGGCAAGTTTACTTCCTGTTAAGGGTTCATTTCAGCAAACATGTAGAAGTAAGTGAGGATAGAAAACTGAGAACTTTGCTGACGATACATAGTCATAGTGCAGAAAAGGAAGCCTGGGAATCTCAAAGAAGGGGTTTGGTCAGACTAAGAAATGACCAAACTGCCTAGCAAAAAGCATGAAGACCCACTTAGAAGGAGATGCTTTCACAGGGAAAATCAGTAATTAGTTACAAATTATACCGGTTACAGACAGACAAAAGAGCTGAATAGCGTCAATGGCTTTTGTGTTTTCTTCTAGAACCTCCAAAATGCTGCCTGGGTTCTTTCCACTTGTTCATGGGTCTTGAGAATGGACTGTAATTATACACGATGGGGAGAAATTTCCAGGAATAGGTAACTCAACACGAAGTCCTTGCTTAGCCAGAGGCTGGAGAAAGAACGCACCCTTCCATTTACAGAATTTGGGTACGTGAAGAAGGGGTGACTTTCTGACTCTCCTTTCTTCCTGGGGAGCAGTATGATGCTTCAGAGACCATCTGCCTGAGGGGCTCTTGACAGCTCCGAAACTGTGGAATCTAAAGCGGAAACAAACTGCAAGATGGTAGGTATCTTCCTCCTCCACTTGGCTGGAGCACCTGCCCCTCTGGAATCTCTGAGATATTTGTGCTTTTCAAAAATGACTGTAGTCTTTATAAGACACAATCCACACTCAGATTTTTACAAACCAGCATTTTCATAAACCCATTCTGATAAAATAGGCAAGTTTTCTTAATAATGACGGTGACAGGCTGTTGGTGATTAGAAGTTATTTCTTACTCACACTGGAGTTGGGTGAAGTGCACCTACTATGCTTTAAGAACAGATGCTCTGTTCTGGCTTACGTTACTCAATCTTTTGAATTTTACATGTGCTTTTAGCTTCTGTGTAACTTAAAGAGAGAAAAATGAAGATAGTACTAATAAGTTTCCTACAGTGCTTAGAACAAATGAGTTTGACTCCCAGCCCTGGCGCTTCACCAGCTGTATAACCTTGGGCAAGTTACTTAACTTCTCTGTGCCTCAATTTTTCTCATCTACAGCATGGATGCAATAACAGTCCCTTTTCCTTGCTGCTTTATTTTCACTAAAATCTATTTTAAAGTCATAATTTATGTGCATCTCATTTCTTACCCATAGGATTTCATAACTCTCCTATTCTGTTCCATTTCAGTATATCTTTTCTTTTTCCTTCACTGCGTCCAAATTCTTTTTCTTCCTATTCCTTTCTTCATTGAGTATTATGAGGATGAACTAAATTAACCTACGTAAATCACTTAGAACAGAGTAGGGGCTATGTAAGTGTTAACTTGTTTATAAAATGAAAGGCTTAGGGTAATGTAGTCATCGGGATGGCATCTAAAGCAAAGTATATTGACAACATACTCAAAAAGTTTCGACTAAGCTGAATATTAGGCGTCAGACTGGCATTCAGAGTGTTTCATAGGACAGGCTGATCTACCTTTACCGTTCTCTCTCTCAACACCTGTCTACAATTAAGTAACCGCTGTTAGACTGGGCTGCTTAGTGTTTCCTGAGCACATCCTGCATTTTCCCACATCTACACCTTGGTAGATGTGCCCCTTCATTCCCACTTTTACCCCCCACCCCAAGCTCCCCACCTCTACCTGTTGAAATTATAGTGTTGCAGGGATTCTCTCATTCAAACAATAAGGCTTTATTTTATTTTTTTATCCATCCTTTAAAGTCTGATTCAAATGTAGCTACTTCATGAATCATGCAGTTTTGGAGCTGGAAGAGCTTAGAGACCAAAAGCTCCACTTTCTTTTACTGAGGCTGAGGGACATGAAGTGATTTTCCAAAGACACCAAGCTATAGCTCAGATGGCAGCTTGGGCCTCCCGATTGTGCGGAGATCTCTGAGAGCAAATCGCCAAAACTCTTGGCCCTCCTCATCACTCTAATCTGAACCTGACTGGTCTTCTTGGAGTCGCTACGGTACCTACAGCACTTATCACATGGTGTCTTGAATTGTAGTTACTTGGGTACAGGTCTTACCTCCCAGCCATGCCTCATTCACTTTTGACACCTCCATCTCTCTCCCCAGAGGGCTTAGAACAGAGCCTATGGCCAGGAGGTACTTAGTACATATTTGAATAACATATGAATGAACGTTAAAAAGGAAGGAAGGAGTTAAACAGCCTTTGCATACTATTACCTCATATCTTTCATCCTCTCCAAGTTATTTCTAAACCAATTATCTGAACAAAACTATCTATTCCAAGGCACAATAAATAAATATTTCCACATTTGCAGAAACGTTAGTGGAAATTAAGTATCATTATACTTTATACCAATGCACTAATTCACTTGCTTCACAAAAGTTTCTGAGCAATGCTGTGCATTTCACCATAAGGTGTGCACAGGGAATTTTGAACCAATACTTTAAGAAAGAAGTAGGAGACCAAACCCTGCCTTCCAACTGGTTACGATTTATTGGGAAGAACCACGCACAATACAACTAGAGAGCTGTTAGCTAAGCACCACAAAAGCACATACGTGACAATGAAGGCAAATGGCACAAAAGAAGAGGTACAGGGAGGCTAAGGGCGCAGTAGTCACTAGAGGAAGCTGCTGGTATCATGTAGCACGTTTTATGTTGTCTCCTTCATGCGCCTCCATTTGCAAACCAATCCCAGTACTGCTGCTTCGTTTACCTCCATCACTCATTTTTTTTTTTTTTTACTGAATGATTTAAGGGTAACCTTTGCCTTCCTTATTAAAGTTTTCATTGCTGACCTAAGTTTGACAAAAAACTATAACATATGTACTTTTTCAGCTAGGGGCAGTACTAACCACAATATATGAACCGTTTTTATTTTTTGAAAGTGCTTTTCTAGATCTCTTTCCATCTTTTTTCCCCGAACAAACTAAAGAGAGAAATGTCAAGTGCAAGCCAGATACTGTAGTAGTACGAGGTCTGTCCAGAAGGTATCCAGCCATGTAATATGAAAAATAGAGACATGTATTGAAGAAGATATAAGATACAAGAAACATTGTGCATAGGGCAATGATGCCTCAGTCCCCTTCAAAGTAGGCACCTTGGGACCTCACACAGTTCTCCTAATCACTATGAGCTGCCCTATTGTATTTCCCTGAGTCTCATCAACATCAGACTGATTTCATACAATCTCTTCCCTTTCAAAGGTGATTTTAGTTTTGGGAAAAGCCAGAAGTCACAGGGCCCCAAATCTGGCCTGTAGGGGGGCTGAGTCACTTGGGTGATTTGATGTTTTGCCAAAAAACTGCACGAGATGTGATGCATGAGCAGGCGTGTTGTGATAAAGCTGCCAGTCACCAGTTGCCCATAGCTGTGGCCTTCAGAATCATCTGAACAGTTTCCACAGAGGAGTGTTCAAACTTAATGCAAAATTTGATTTCAGATTTGTTGCTTTACTTGCTCAGTCATTTTGAATGTGATGGCTTCACAGTGCACTTGCTCACTCAATGGCGTCTACCACCCCCACTGACTAGTACAGTGAAGTCATCATTGTTCACACATGCGCATTCCAGTCCACTCTCCTTGGCTGCCAGGTTACATCGATGTTGAACAAACTATTTTCATTATATTAATAATGGCTGGACTGTTTTTGGACAGACCTCCCATATGTGATGTACAATAGCCATCCATCAATTTTGCAACATTGTTCTTTATTTTTGGAATCTCTCTTCATGAACTTCCAAAGGAGGAAAGGCATATCTGGGTTACAACACCCTGCTTATTTTCTTTATCATAGTAACCACAATCTGTAATTATTTTATTTATTAGTTTCTTCTTTATGGCTATTTCCCAATAGGATATAAAACCCTCTGAGGACAGGAACCTTGTCTACCTAGTTCTTTCATTGTAGGCTCTCAGTAAGAAATTGCTGAATAAATAAATGAATGAATGATCCACAACACTATTTCTATTAAGGTAAACAGGTCATAATGATAAGAGCCAATGAACAGACCTCCTAGTGCAAACTGATTGGCTGTACTTTTACTCAATTATTCTCTCAAGAAGGATGATCTACAAGGAACAAAGAGTCCCCTAAATTTTTAGTTTTGCCAATCCTTCACCAAAAAATTAGTGAGTGTGTTCTCTGTATAGGGTACTGCATCAAGACCTCTAGGCGATAAGAAGTTTAAGACATAATCCTTGTCCCCCAAGGAGCTCGTGATAGTAATATATGGCAGTAAAAACACATTTAGAGTAAGTGCTGCAGTTGACCTGTGTTCTCGGAGAAGGGAGAAATTGCCTTCAACTGGTGTGATCAGGAAGGGCTGCCTGGGAGTGGAGAGGTTTTAAGTTGAAGAGAAGTTGAACTTGTATCAATAAAATGGGCTCGCTAGAGAGCCTTTTAAAAAAATCCTGTAACTTCATTGTGCCTCAACATACCCCATAATTAGGTAAGTTTAATTACAGAAGAGAAATACTCAGATCCTTGAACAGACTGTAGCTGTCAATGCAAAATAGTTCCGTTAGATTATTGGGTAGGCTCCCTTAGCAGGTTGTCAATGGCTTTATCTATGTTTAATCGCACTCACTTGGTCTAACTCTCTCAGCTCTGGTCCCATTAGAATTTAAAAGGTCAAGTTTCAAAATCCTAAAAAGGTGATTTAGAATAGAAATGCCCACTTAACCTTAACCTTACAGCTAAACTAATGCCGTAATAGTGTTGAAAATCATACCTCACGTAAAATGTGAGCAAAACAAGAATATTAAAACTTTATAATTCTTTCCTGAGGTTATATTTTAAAAGCCAGGATTTCAGTAGAATTTAAAATCACAATTTGAATTTTACTAAAAATTATGGCTCACTGATAACTGTTGACACATATTGCTTATCTGGGAGAGCACAGAGGCCCCATCAGCGAGTGAGAAAGGAGACAAGGTAGACCTAACAACCTGGAAAGGGAGCAATCTTTTGAAAATGACATAGATTTGTTACAGCTCTGAAGGGTACGAGAGGACCTTAGGAGCATTTTCTAAAGCTTGCTGGTTAGAGCCGTAGCTTTTTACCTGAAGCCTCCTGTCCACAGCCTCTAGGCTTTTCCTGGGGCTGCCGTTCAAACATCTCCTACCTTTTCTCACACAAGCATTCCTTGACTACAATTTTATAACGTAATTTATATTAAGATGACTCCAAACTGTTATGATCTATTATTATTTTAAGGATGATACCTTTTTTTTTCTTTCTGCCTTAGAGAGATGGGTTTTTTAAACTGCCCCTTATCACTAACAGAAAAGTCAGAAATAAGCCTAAATATGCAATTCTTTCCTTTTTTAAAAAAATACTTTCTTGGTGTTATTATTTAAAATCATCATTCTTTATCTTTATAATCATCTCTTTTATATTACTCCATCTAGCAGGAATTATAGTTCCATTTCTGATATTTCCACACCTGCAGATATATAGGGGATTAAAGAGTGGATTAAGAAATGTCGCCACAAAGCAAGCAAAGTCCTGAGAGAAATGGCTTGGGAGGCAAGTAACTTAGTATAAGCGGAAGGTGCCAAATGGTAATAAAACCAAAATGGGAAATCATGAAAATAAAATAACTGTGTATTAAAAATATATTTGGACCAGCTCTTCTGTGCTGGTGTTTTGTAATATTAACTGTTTAAGCCTGCTTAAAATGAGAGCTTTGAGTTCTCAAAATCCTTTAATTCGGTTAAACATCCGCTATCCTGAAAGGGCTCCACAGAATCCCATAAAACATTATTTATCTGTGTGCGTTAACGGCACGATACTGTAATTTCCAGAATAAATGCTGGGTGTAAATTGTTGTTTATGTTGGATCCTGGCTGTCTTTACGAGAAACAAAGTGAAAACGGAATCTTCACAGCTTTATTTCTTCCGTTAAAGTCTATTCTGCAGCAGGAAACATGCCTAGTGGAGTTTCTTAATGAACACTTACAAAGCCTGTTGGTTAAAACTAAGTATACAGAATCACCTCCAAATGTACACCCTCTCTTATTCCACACTCTTTTCATTTAAATCAAGTGAAATTAAAGCGAAAGCAGCACCGTTCACACTGTTAGAGTTAAGGGTCTGTCAGCATTCTCATGCAAAGCCTTGTTGTCACAAGTTTATAACGTGGAAGGGACAAGATAAAAAAATTTTTTTTTTTAAAGGAACCTTATTACACAACAGCTTGGCCTGGAAATTTTTATTTATCTTTAATGACTTTTAAAAGTTCATTTTGGGGCAAAAGGTGTGAACATCCTAGTGATTTAAGACATTTATTTAGTTCAGGTTCTTTTGGTTTTCCAACAAAACAAAACAAAACACAGCATTCAAAGGCATTCTAGCTGTAAAATTAATTAAAACATAATATTCTGTACATGCTTAGATTTTCTAAAGGATATTAAATCTTAGATGTTCCATTGTATTACCTCTTGTCACATACACAAAACATGCAACAAATAATTCCCCCCTACCCCCATCTTTTTTTGCAAGTGGAAACTCATGTAAGGGAAAATTAGGAGGGTTCAAGGTCAAATATAGATAGGACTGTGTCAAATTTCAATAATCTCTTTTTGATTCTTTCCCTGAGCACGTGGTATATTTTTCTAAAACACCACTGCTAAATTCTAAATAATATTGAAGAGCCATTCACTGCATGCATAAAGCATTTACTTAACATTTCTCCTGGAATAAAAACAACAACAACAACTGCACAGATTTTTAAGCCCAAGAATTTACTGCGCCTGTGCAGCAGCTGCCCTTACCTGATAAAACTGTGATGGCTCTTTCTGAACCATTATGACTTATCAGGTCAGTGACCAACAAACTATAAAATAGATTCTAACAGCCCCCAAAGGGATGGTACAGACTCGTGAGTAAATAATATATGTAAGGAAGGATGGAAGAGAGAGAAAGAGAAACAGAAAGAGAGAGAACGAGGGGAACGCACACAGGAGGGATGTAGTTCGTCCATTTAGGCGATACGGGGCAGGAAGACAGGGTCTTTGATTTTAACCCCGGTTTTCTCACTCATCAGCACCTCTTGAGACCAAAAATCAGTTGAGGAGACACTTCTTTTTTAGCAAGAGCAAGGGTCCCCTGGCAACCCTCCCTGTAGGATTTTCTGGTACACGATGTTTTGTCCTGGGTTTTATGTAATCCATGAACTAGTTTTTACTTTGTCTGTATTTATGTGTATCTGAAAAGACAGCCCCTGACTCCTGGGAAAATCTACCCATCCCTATAATGAACTGTAAGAGAAGGACTAAAACAATGGAACATTACCATTTTAGTGTCCTGTTCTACTTAAGACCTTAATGAATAGAGCCGCTAGTCAAATAAGTTTACATTGGCTTTAAAGGAATTCAAGAAAACCTTAATAAAATTAGGATATCATGATAAAAATGGCCAAAGCTCTAAGATACTGTGTGTGTGTGTGCGCGTGCGTGTGTGTGCACGCGCATCCATGCCGCTTACAACCACAGCCAATACGAGGGGAACTTTGATCTATATGCTGTACTTAAGTCAAGTTTTCCTAATTGCATCAGCTTCCCTGGAGGTCTCTGCTGCTTTATTGCTGGAGTAGATGCTATAGACCTTCTCTCCAGTTTAATGGCATAGTAAGAGTTGTATTTGCTTTTCAGATCTTAAAAACTGGATACAAATTGTTGCTTAGGTTTTAAGACCACAGACTGAGTGGCATCATTCTGGTCCCCAGGGGGAACATATCACTGTGGTCCCCTGGTCACTCCTCACTTAAAGAACTGCAATGTGAAGTGAGCATGGTTGTAAGTGTCAGGTTGTAAGTAAGCCATTCGAACTAAATGAAAGGCTCTGAATCTTTACCTCTCTGGAGGTTTGCAAGGTCAGAGTAGAAAGAGAGAAGCCTGAGGCTGAGACATGAATGAAATGGTTCCTGCAAGTCCCACTGAGCTCCAGAGTCCAATGAGACGCTTAAGAATCTAAGTCCGAAACTTTAAAGACTCAACTATTTTTTTCTGGGTCACACCTTGGGCCTTCAAGCTGTGTCAAGGCCAAGAACGCAACAGCGGGTGGAGTGAGAAGGAGGAAGGAAAGATAAATGTAAGAACTGAGATGGTTTTCCAGAGACAAGTGTGGGATGTTTGCCAAACAATCAACACTATGCTTGACTCAAGACAGTGCTAGCATTTTTATGAGCAATGGCTTCATTTCCCTCTAAAATTACACAGGCGGCACTTCTTGGTGTGATTTCATAGAGATCATATTATGGTGGTTGTTTTCTCCAAGGAGGCCCACACTAGGAATGGGTTAGGATGGCTACTCGAGACTTCTCTTAGGCACAACTGTTGGCCTCCTCTTTTCCTGCCTACCTGAGGCCCTGCTGTGTCCTGGAATGGACCCTCTTTTTCTGAAGGACTGTGAAAGGGACCTGGACCAATGCTGCCTCACACCTTCCCTCTCTCTCCTGAGAGATCAAGAAATGCATTGGCTGCCACCAAGGGGAGGCAAAGAAGCAGAATTTGGGTAAACTTTTGATAAAGTGCCATAGCAAACCCCTCATCAGAAGGTGGGAAAGGTTACACAGTGAAAAAAAAGAGAGAGAGAAAGAAAGAAAGAAAAGAAAAGAAAAGAAAGAAAAGAAAAGAAAAAGAAAGAAAAGAAAAAAAGAAGAAAATAAAACTGCTTTCTTATGAGGAAAATATTATGAGTTCTTCCCCCTTTTCAGCTTTTATGGAAGGAGATTCTGCCAGTTCCTTCAGAAAAAAAATAAGAAAAAGTAGTTTTAAAATGAGATTATGCACCTTCAGGGTGCCATTAGGAAGTTTTACTGTACTGAGATGACATGAAAGCTCTGGAATTAATATCCCTGAGATGCTTCAAACCTGCAATAGCAATTATTGTACTACGTGTCCCTGGATAAATAATAGGGCCATTCAACTAATTAGCTTCAATGATTTCAGCTCCCTGTAAATTCTCTCTCACTCAGCTATAAAAATAACACTAGGAAAACTTTTGGTAACAGAAACTTCTTTCAGGGAATGTTTTCTTTTCTTCCCCCCCTTCGGTTCCTGAGTCATAATGCGTAAAGTAACTTTCACTCCTAATCATAAGGCTAGAAGGGAACATATGAAATTTGCACCTTACTAATTGTCATTTGCTGCTACTGAACATATTGATTTAACTCTCTAATTCGTGCCTTCCACAAAAGATAGAAACATTTTGAGAAATGTAAACTAGTTTCTCGATACACAGTATAAGCAACCGTGTGTGTGAGTAGGGTATAAACCCCAAGGGCACGTGCACATATGTGTCTGATTAAAGGTAAAAGTAAGAATTACTTGTATCCACACTTCATTACATTACCACCATGCTGTTTGAGAGAATTTTGATGACACACTAGGTTTTTGGTGGTGCTCATGGAACATTAATTAATTCCTTCATATTTACTGAGTGCCTACTAAATGCAAGATGTGACATTTCCTCCACACGCTTTCTTGGAAGAACAGTTGATTTACTTAAACGTGGTGACAAGGATTCCCCTATACCTCTAAAAATACCATTAAATTCTAGAAATCCAAAGTGACGAGAATGTGAACTTCAATCATGCAAACAAACACAGTTCTAACATGATTGGCAAGTCTGCAAATCTATGGTGTGACCCCCAAAGACCTGGATTTTCTTGAAGTTTTGAGGTTTTGTTTTCTTTTTCTTTTCCCTTTGGGTAAGCTATTGAGGTTTCTTTTTGTGGAGTTCCTCTACACATTGAAACAGAAGCTCCTCCCCGGCATGGGCCGGTACTCCCCCTCCGAAAGCTATACGTCATCCCAGCGGTGGGACCGACCGTGAGGCGGATGGGGGTGAGCTTCATCCTCGGTGAAGGAATGAAGAGGAAAAGAGTCTGAAACCTCTTCTTGGGCTTCTCTTGTCTTTAATTAACAGAATATAATTAAAATTAAAGCCAGGCAAAATGACCGCATCTTAAATCAGAATTACGTCTAATAGCGGAGCCTGCAGTCATCTGTCGGCACTCATTAGGGGTGACCTGCACTATTTCTGGGTCTCCCATTTTGCTCCACTACTTAGAGGCAAGCTCGTTTCAATTTCTTAGTCACATAAACAAAGATCCTTCTTCTTCTTCTTTTTTTACCAATACTCATTAAATATGTATATAAAGACAGATGTAGTGCACATCAGAATGAAAAATACAGTAATAGACAAAAAAGCATGACCTTCTTCTGAAGCATTATGTAATTATTAAATTCAAAGCAATTCCCCTAAAATTGACAATTATGTAATCTGTCAAAAAAGATTAACCTTCCAGTCAACAAGTTGAATGTTTAAAATTTTCCCTAACTTAAGCAAAATGTGGCTGGCCAGAGTTTATACTTTTTGCTCTACAACTATTCCATGTTATTCAAACATTCTAGTTCCCCCGCCCCCAACATCTACACCCTAAGAGCTACCTAGGAGGTTTGTAACATCAGCCCTCATAATTTTCCTTCGAAGAGATCTGCAGCCTCAGCTTATGAGAAATGCAGTCGGTTCACCCTGGGAGAATATAAGTCATAACGTTTGTTTTGGAAATCTATTTTATCCAATATTTCTCAATGAAATAAATTGTATAAATGAAATAAAACTGACACTGCAATATTTACTAAATTGCTACCGTCTGCTCTCCGCTTAACACCACGGCTATCATTGGTTTCTCCTTCTTTCCAGTTTAGCAGGCAAAAGAGCAGAGGCAAAAGGCTGCTGCAAAGGATGCACTTTTAAATCAATATAAATAAGGTTATAAAATGGCCAGGCTTAGCATGGTTTTCTCCTTGCTTGTTACCTCCACCCATTTGTCACTTTCTTCATACCCATGTGTATTCCTCAGCTCACCAAAATGTGTGTGTGAGTGTGTGTGCATGTGTGTTAGGAGTTTACACATGGAATGAGGTCAGAAGGTCCAGAGAGTAGAAGATGAGAGAAATATTCAAAGAAATGAATCCCGGATAAACACTATTAATAGTCTGACATTACGTGATGAAAATGAAAAAAAAAAAAAGTAAAAATAAAACTCACAGTTGAAAATACTATCAATGAGAACTGAATAAAGATGAAAACACTTAACCAAAAAAAAAAAAAGTTTTTAACATCAAGTGTGCACACAAAAGGAAATAAAAATATTTCCAGGGTTCCATAACGGTCTGTTTCTTTCAGTCGGTGGCATTACACAGTCGCACTTTTTGCGCTGATGATGACGGAGACTAGACTTCCGCCGGCATCCCAGTCCTCTACCTTTCAGGGCAGCTATGGGGAGGCAGGGTTCTCAAAGCCTCGCGAAGAGAAATTCCCCTGTACTGTTTGGAGGCACTATGGTCCGCGGAACGGTGGGACTGAGCTGTTCATCGGTGCTCTGAACATCTTCCCAAGGACAACGCCTATGGTATGAGGGAGGGAGGGTACAAACGGGCAGGAGGCTCTGAGGGCTTCTTTGGCAACTGGAGGTGGGGAAGGAAGGAGCCAAGCTATAAATAAAAAATACTTCCAGAAATGGTATGGGGTGGATACATTATTAATGATTGTGAAATATATCTCAATATGGAGGGGAGAGTAGCCACATCTCAAGATGGAACAGAGCCAATGTCACCAGACACGTGGTCCAAACATTGCTGGCACACTTGTGATTTTAGAAGGATTCAAAATATCCTCTAAAGTCAACATGGTTTTATTGAGTGTTTATAAGTCTACTTGATTAAGCACAGGGATGATACTGAAGAATCAATATGCAATAAAGGGATGACAAAACAGAATGTTATTTTGACAATCTCAATTTTTTTAAGCTACTAATAATAGCTATGAAAACCAGAGACATTGAAATTAAGAACACACTGACAGTAACCAGAGGGGAGGTGGGAGGGAGTAATGGGGGGAAAAGGAGGAAGGGTTTTCAGGAACATCTATAAAGGACATGTGGACAAAACCAAAGGGGGCTAGGACCAAAGGTGGGAGGTGGGGATGTCTGGGGTTGGGGGGAGTTGGGGGAAAATGGAGTCAACTGTACTTGAGCAACAATGAAAATTTAAAAAAGGAAAACTTAGCATATTGTAGTTTTAAAAATATGTTGTTGTATATTAAAATCTCTTTTTTTGATCCTCACCCAAGGATATGTTTATTGATTTTAAAGAGAGATGAAAGGAGAGAGAGAGAGAGAGAAATTGATCCATTGCCTCCTGTATGTGCCCTGACTGGGAATTGAACCTCCAAGCTTTTGGTGTACAGGACAATTCTCCAATCAACTGAGCCACCTGGCCAGGGCTAAAATCTCTATCTTAAAACATTTTAGAATAGGTCTCATTTCCTACAGAGTCTGGAAAGCACCATAGCTTGCTGCGTGTCATGGAACTCAAGGATTCCTGACTTCACGTTCCTTGTTTTAACCGCTGGCTGTATCATTGGCCTGTTTCACGTATTCTGGGGCTCAAAAGTCTTTGCCTTTTCATATTCATCTGCATTCACAAATATGTAGCCAAAGAATATTTAGTCATTTTATTACAAACACAAATCCTACATGTGAAACTACATAAGAAGTTATAACTACAGTAGGAATGCAGGCTATGGCTAAAGAGGAGCAAAACAGGTGACAGATGGTCACCAACAAGATTTATAACTTTAACATGTAGTTTCACTTAGAGGGATATATGTGGGACATCCACGGACAGTGATAAAATTCGCTAGGAAGTCAAGAGGGAGGGAGAGAAGTAGCAGGTTAATATACACTTCTCTTTGCTCTCCCATTTTTTTGCTCTCTACATGGGAGATTTAGTCCTGCCGCCTCAATTTGAGGGTCTCTCACGCTGCTCATCTGAACAATCAATTTTTACTGCTATAGAAGATAATAATGGTAATAACCCTGTAGAAAAAACTACCATGACCCATAACTGTAACTTATTACTGTCTTTTAAAAATAAATGTAGTATATGGAGCTTCTTCATTTCTTGAAAAAAAGAAGCAGACAGTAGGAGCCTCTGAAGCTGCCCATATATCTCCTGAATGCATGCAAGACGCTGATCTGCTCGCAGAGGGAGCTGCTTCGGGTGTGGGCCACGTGGATGAGAAAAGTGACCCAACTCTAGAAATTTGCTGACAACAGTCACCTTCTGGCCTGCCTGTCTCCTCGTACCAACTGCCAGCAAAAAGCTCCATCGGTATGACGTGCTGGTACTTCTTCATCCTACACCAAGGGAGTCACGAATCCTGGCCAGTTGCAGGGACGCTGTAAGGAATAAATTGCCAGTATTCCCAACAGGACGTCCTCTGACCATGTTTTTGATGCGGAAATTTCAAAGCTCTCTGTTCACCCGAAGAACAGCCATAAACAAAATCTCCCATAAAGCCCAATATGTTGCTCTGGTGCATTTATCAGAGAGGGGATGTAAAATATATATAAAGCTTTATTCCATCCTAGTGCACAGATTTCCATGTGTTTAACAAGAACTTACCTGGCTTCTATATTATGTTAAAGGATTGCTCTTATAAGACAAATTATATTCCAGACACTTTCAAATGAAGTGGATTTACCAAGTATACCATTTATCTTCAGATCAGGAAGCCTTCCTTAAAGCATGACTTTGCAACAAAGGAGTTTTAATGCTACTCTGTTCTGTAATGCACTGCATACTAGCAAAATTTATATACATTACTGGTGCCGTTAAGGAAGCTTGAATGACTTGCAGTTTCTCTAGATAATATTAAAAAAAAATCTTAAAAAGGGCGTGCAGCATACAAATGAAGTCAGATGACGTTAGAAGTCATTTAAAAGAACAAGCATAGCACTGCTTGTGTACCAGCCAGGGGACACACAGTGAAGATTTGTTTTACTTCTCCTCGACAACCATGCTATAGTCACTGAACATAAACAACCATAAAGTTACAGCTGCTTTTAAAATGTCACTTAGGGACAAACTGTATAGATGGGAAATTAGATAGTACTGAGTGGTTTCAGAACGGGACCAGCCCTGTACTCCGAACTGCCAGCTCTGCATCCGTGAGAGACAATGAAACAGTTCTCATCATAAATCATACATGTTCTCACATGTAGATGAATACCTACACAATATGAGCCAAATGATTTTTCAGATTAAGAATGGTTAAGTAACACTTTCCAAAATATTCTTAAAAATGGAGTCGAGTTCTTTAATATGAAAACTGAGAAAAATGAGGCAGAGAAGTTAGGGATATAATTAAAATTTTAGGCAGATGCTTGGATGCCCATGATTTTTTTAAAAATGGGAGACTCTACAGAGCGTGTGCAAAAGGACTCAGGCTGGGGTTTCCAGTTAAGTACGCTGAGACAGGGCAGTATAGTTTTAGTAGGCTGAATAAAATGTAGAACAACCTGTATTTAAAAAGCGCATAATAATGTCAAATCTTTAAGCTTCCACCCAGAGGATCTGCAATAAAATAAAATCATTAGGTAGAGAGTGGTTGGTCACTGCTAGGATGAGAAGAAAAAATTACTCAAAATTCTTATACCTGTTATTATATTAGAATAGTTCACTTTCTTCTCTACATAATAACATTGGACATTAAAGAGCCATTTATGCATACCTTATTATTATTTATGAGATTACAGGTACACACAGTGTCTGATAACTCATCTCTCTATATTAAATAGCAGCATACATTGTTTTTTAAAATGTCTTTTGCAATGTGCTAGGTAACAGCTCCCACAGCACAATCATGGATGCGTTATGTAATGTGCTTTATAAGAAGTTATTAAGGATTATGACTACAGCAATGTAAACCTAATATAAATATGAGTAAAGCATTTAGGAATAGTATTTTCACTTAGACTGTTACCTATATAATTTGTAGCAAAACAATTATCATAGGGGAAGCCATACCACATTTACAGAAAAAGCCGTTTTCACGAATGTTAGTAAAAATCCTATAACGTAGGCATTTTTTCTAGCAATTTCACAGAACCCATGCCTTTAAAAACATGAGAAGAATCCACAATGCCACCTACAGTATTCTCAACAGTAATCTTGCCTTGCAGGAAATAAAAAACCCACTAGCTTTAGTTGAAAAGCCAGGTGCATGCAAATTTCCAAGCTGCAAGTAGGTGGCAGTGGAGACATTTCTGGATGATTTCTCTCAATTGGAAATGTAAAAGGAGGAAAAAACCTCCTTAAAAACAAGTTACAAACATCTAAAATAAATAACGTCCTGAAATGCAACCTTCAATAGCAGATCACCATTAAGAGCTAATAAAATATTTGTCTTTAGGGACCAAAACCCTAGCAATGCCTTAATGAAGACATCCATAGCGTAGGCAGTGAGCAGCACAGATAACAAAGTTAGAGAGAAATGGAAAGAGGGAAGGGTTGGACAGTTGTTTTCCACAAAGCTCAGAGCAAGAACTAGGAATCTGATGGAGACAAGAAACTCTGAGTTTGCCAGCATGAAGTGTATAAATTTAAAACTAGTAAGTTAGCATTTTAAGAAGCTGTTAAATCTCCTGTCTGAATGTAAATTCAAGAGGAAGGCAAATGAGTTCATTAAGATCTGCTCTTTAATGAAGAATGTCAATTGAGCCCATCAGAAAACTGCATGCAACAAGAGGCTATTAAACAATGTAGGAAAATTTAAAGTGTGCTCAGTTCTAAACAAACACTAGAAATATTAGAATAAGACCACCTACATTGTCTTTCAAGGTTAATGAGTTGTTAGATTCATTCTGTCTCAAGTTTACCTGCGAAGACAAGCAAGGAAATTAAGTTGTATTATCAGTTCGACCTAATTGATTTGACTTGTGGAAATCATATTAGAAACTGGAAAGTGCCTAAGAATGAACCCTGGAGGTGTGTGTGTGTGTGTGTGTGTGTGTGTGAGAGAGAGAGAGAGAGAGAGAGAATATAAATGGGAAGAAACACGTGGTAAATGGGTTGTGAGAGGAAAAAAGAGAGTTAATGATGTTCTCCATATCAGAATCACCATGTGAAAAGAAAGGAAAGCAAGCAACCGGATCAAAGCTTTGTCACACATGGTCATTTGGAATCAGCCTTTCTCCTTGCTTTAATTGGTTAACCAAGCAGTTGGCAACAAAGGCAACCAAGAAGTCAAGAGAAACCAAAAAACCTGCGAAAACAAATGTCACAGCCTCAATACTACTGTTCTCCTTGCCTGGAACATTCTTTTTCTATTCAACTTTTAGGATGCAATTCAAAACCCACCTACTCCAAAATCCCTGATGTGGAATTAATCTTGCCCTCTTCTACAGTATTTTTTTAAAACCTATTATAGTAATTATCACATTCTAGTATTAGAATTATTATATCTGTGTTGGGTTGGGATGACCCCAAGTTTGCAAGTCTCAGGGGTCATTCCTTGATAATTTGGGGGAAATTTTTGGTGCCATGCTCTCCAAGGAAAGAATGCTTCAAGTGTGTTTATCTAAATTAGTTGAAAAGATTACAAAAACCATCTCTCAAAATATGACCTGTTTCAGAGCTGTAGGTAGTGAGAATTCTGTGTTCTGCTATTCAAGAGAAGGGTACTTTTCTCTGAACAGACCCTGATAAAGCTGTAGGGAGAGATGCGGCACCAAACTAAACACTCTCCTTAGACTGATCTATCTATACAGGGGGGTTTCTAGGAAGTGCAGGCCTGAGAATCAATCAGTAGTGCACTAGCCTCCTAGGAACAGTAGGGGGCACTTTACAGCTGAGGATGCTGGTGGAGGCTGTACTCACAGACAGTGATGGGAGGAGCCTGCAGAAAACCCTGTGTCGTCATTTGGGTGACCTTTTAAATGTAAGCAGCAGGGGTCATGAGTCAGATCCTGTAGCAGTCCTCGGAAACCTGGGGTGCGGCAGGGGGGGATGGGGGGGTAGCACATGTAACAAGTTTAAAAGCAGGGGCCAGTCTGAACCCAGAATTTTCAGATTAAGGGAGAAGTTCTTAAACTGAATTAGTAGGTTGTTATATTTTCCATTACCAAAAGAGATTTGGCGTGGTCCTTCCTCACCCCTTCTGTTCCGCCCCTCCATGTGACATTAGGGGTTACTTTTGTTTTATGGTGGGGAAAAAAATCTCATACACGATGAAATAATATTGAAAAAGTTCTGTAAAAGCTCCCCTGAGAGAGTAAAATCTCTGGAAGGCATTCTCCCTCTCTCTCGGAAAGGCGCTGGATCAATTTCATTCTTCTCCAGACAGCGCATAAAACTCAGCGCCAGGCTGTGTAAGTACAACCAAGTTTCTGTAAGGCTTCATTTCTTGCTGCCAAAGACCTGCAACTTATAATTGACTGAAATACTGAACATATTGAGACATTAACGTTCCAAACAACTGACAATATTAGCAGTGTGGCTGCGTATGCAGAAGGTGGAGGGCCTAGCAGAGGTGTCAGAACATGTCAAGTAGCGTACTAGACGCCAAGAGATAAAGTGATCTTGCCAAAGGCATATATTAAAATTGGACCAGGGCGCATATTTAAGAATGACAGAAAACTCTAAGAGTGCAGCTTTGGAATAAGAGCAGCACACGTTTTTTGTTGTTGTTGGAATCCTCTGCTTTCGGATTGCCTTAACCCATAAAATTTTGTTATCCACTGTATTGGGCAATAGTGACATTATATTTTAGTTTATTTTATTATAAAGTATTATAGTATATTTCTGTTTGATGAGTAAAGGTTTGAACAATTAAAAGAAACAAGTATATTGTAATACCATTTCATGAAGATTTGATTTTCCTATTCTATCATACACTTGAAATTTTTTTAGCCTGTTTTAAAAAACCCAAAAAACAGATTTTGTGAACATATGTTTTATGAGTCAATGCCAAAATAAGAGTGGTAAATCCCTCAATTACAGACATAATCTTTAGAAAACGGTACTTAATTATTCAGCCTGTGGATTTTCTGTTTCCTGCCCCTCCTCCTTTTCCATATTTAGATATTTCATTGCCCACGAACACTTCTTTTAGAAAGTGGGTAGACAGATGAAGTAGAAGAAATGAAATCCACACTTGATGATCTGACTTCTAACACCACTGAAAAGAAGTGGGCAAGGAAAAAGAAGTTGAAGCAAAAAGATAAACAAGAATTGGTATCAAGTAAAGATAATTAAAGAATAGCTTTCATTCCAACACAACATTCCATGTGCAATTTTTTTTCTAATGGCTTTTCAAAAGTTTTGGTAAATCAGTGGTGGCTAGGATATTTCAAACTAACACAGTTAATAGATTTGCATTTCAAAAACTTACCTACTTAAAAACATTTAAGTTTTATTTAATATTGACTTTTAGATTGCTTTTTCAGTAAAGTAAGAGCTTGTCACTAACTGCCAGCAGGTGGTGGTGTTCACAAACAGGGTATAAGAATATGGAAAGGGCTGTGAATGTAACCAATACCTGGTTCAGATTTATGGATTATGGATTTTAAAACATTTTTAATGGAGTTGTCAGCACTCCGAAGCCACTTCCACTCCCATCTGTTTCATATGAATGTGGAAACTTGGAAGTTACTCTAACATATGCCTGAAGTTTCAGAACACCAGGTCTCTTTATAAAAGAGAAAATAAAAATTTAAACTTTTTAAATATTTAAAAATTCAGTATAACAATGCACTTCAAACAAGCACAAATATTCAGACTCTTCCAATATGTTGGAAGCATCTAGGCTGAGATTCTGGCCCATTGTCTATCCAGGGCAGGCCTGTATCAAGAAGGAGCACCGACGTGTACTTCAGCCAAGCTAACCTGCGCCAGTGCTGAATGGCAGGCACTGTGTACACACAGTTGCTAGGGAGAAAATATGTCCGTTCGTGTCTCCAAAAATAAAACTCCCAGGTTTCAGAGGATACAGAAGCAACAAGAGGCGGTGAACTCCAGTCATCAAGTCAACAGCTTCAGGGGCTTTAGGAACAGGCTGAAATTATTTGGTTTTGACCGCCAGATGACCTCTGTTGCTGTCCAGTCTGATGGACAGTCGGACCATTAGTTCTTTTAACACACATTCTTTTCCTGAAACACAGACACCACTCTGCGTTCGCACAGAGCAAGAGAGGAGAGCAAACGAAAGCGTCTGAAAGGGAGAGACAGAAATGTACATCCATAGAGAACCTTCTAAACCAGCTGCTACCATTCTATTGGTGTAAGGCCTGGGGCTAGAAGAATGCATTCCAAGCAAAGAGATATCAAATTTTTCCAAAAATCCAACTTAAAAATGTGACTCCCAACTGTAATTAGGGAAGGTTACATTTAACATCTATCCAGGACAAAAACATGGGAATGCTTAAAACTGATTACTTTTTTGTCTTTCCTAACCCTATTTGATTTCTAGCTTGAAAATCAGCAATATTATTTTTTTTATATACATATCAGAAATGAAAAAGTCTCACTATGTCCCTCCTAATGTTAGTTCAGGCTTAATGCAATATTGTTTTCCACTATATATTACCCAATTTTTTGGTAATCCACTTAATGAGTATAATTCCCAGGGCACTTCACTGTGGTGTTGAGATTTAAAATACATTTTAGATGCTTTTCTGGGGGGGGGGGTATGCACGTGTTTTGATGTGTGTGAATAAGAACTAACTTTTGATCTTACTATTTTTGCAAAACAAATCAGGAGCTAAGCTTTGTTCTTAAACAACCTATTAGTCCAAAGCAAAACTGAAAAGCATAAAGATTGTACTCCAAGAAGATTCATCAAAAATACTGAACTTTGCCAGAAAGAGGGGAGAGATAAGCGAGTAAAAAAGGAAATTTAGGTGGAGGGTAAATTTTTCCGTAGATGAATTCTTCTATCTTTAAATAAAGCAAAGTTTAAACTCGTATTTAATCAGATTTAAAACACACACACACACACACACACACCCTCTGTCTCCATTTTCCTGTGGCTTGGCTGACAGAATTCCGCTTGTCCCCAGCCTCTTCTGATTTTCCTCTCGGGATAAGTGATGAGCTATGCTGCAGTAAACGAGGAAACATCTGTTTGACTTTCCGAAGCTGGCATGGGAGCTGAAGTCTGAATCACAAATGCCACTTTCACAAACAGGTCTCCCACAGGAGCCTTGCTTAAAACATGACTCTGCTGGGGTGAATCACGGCTCCGGTGAGTGATGGGTAAAGCTGTTCTCCTCTCCAGCTATTTGAAACAATACACACTTTTTAAAAAAGGATTTGTGTGCAGTGGGATTTAATGGGTCCCAGTGTGTTAAAGAGGAAAAAGTACCTGGATCCAGTTTTAATTTGGAAAGTTAAGATGACATTCAAGCCCCAAAGACTTTAAAATGAAGTTTGCTTCTAACAAATTGGGAGGCTTTTATTAGCAATAAACCTATGAAACTGTGATGTGTGGTTACTCTATATTTAGAGAAGGCACCCAAAATTTAACTATTTTTTAAGCATATTGACATGGTAGTTAAAAGTCAGCACACTGTTTTCATATTTTATTTTATTACAGTGTTGTTCCCATCAGCGACAGTGAGAATAACTTAGGAACATCAGTCTGGCTAGAGGTGTGTCTAAGTCACCTGGACAGTAACATTTTCGCTTTTTTCCTTTCTCAAAGGAGGGAGCTGCATCTGCCCAAAGGCAAACTCCTACGGCAGGTGGGACGTACTGCTGGCCACACTCCCAAATGCCTCTTCCGTTAGAATCTTACCATCTGCACCTCTTTTTAGACTGTCCAAGTTCTCAGTTAAGCTTATTTTTTCAAAACCTCTTTTCTTTAGTTTAGTGATTTTTCTCTTTATGAAAAATGACTGCTTGCTGTTTGATTCCTCTCTTGGGATATTTACTCATCTCTCTCTTGAACAAGGCTCCCATTTCCTTGTCAGCACTTGATTTGCCTGACATCATCGTGTGATTATTAACCTGTGAGTGAGCTGGAAATATTTTAGGGCCCATATAAAACAAAGCCAAAACCAAAATCCAGCTCAGTCTTTTCAAAGGAAATGTTTACCAAAATAATACATTTTATAAGACATAATCAGGTAGGTTCTAATGTAAACGAGAGACTGATGCCAACCCCACGCTGCATCTTTCTGTTCGGCTCTCAGAGGCAGAGAGCATCTGTGTCAGAACAGTTTCCTTACCATTAAAGGTGGTTTCCACCTGTCAGCACGGATGGATGGCTGTTGTCTGTAAGATACTAATTATTCTATGTACATCAATAAGTACAGTTTTGAAACTGGTTCTGCAAGAATCAGGTCTGCAGCTGGAAAATCAACTAAATTTTTAAAATCCTGTTTTTTCTTATTCCTTTTCTCTCTTCTTTTAAAAATTTAAAAATTTCTACCTTATAATTACTACTGAGAATGCTTAGGTGGAAGAAATGGAAATGTTGAAAGATATACATGAAATTTTTTTCTTTCTGTGAATACGACTAAGATCAAACATATAATGTTTTCTCTGCTCTGAGGAAAGCCCTCATAGAACATAGCAAATGACAGAATTAGCACATTGAATGTTATTTTACCATGAAAAGAATGTGATGGAGAGCAATCAAAAAAATAATTTTTTTCAAATTTGTTTTCTACATTGCTCCCTACGCTCAGGGCCCTGGATGCTCCTGTAATATCCAGGGTCTTCTTTAGACAAAATTCCAACTTCTGAATTATGAACAGTAATGAGCCTTTCCTAGGATAAAGTGAAAGTCAGACATGAAGTAGATATATAAGTTATTAGGCCTTAGAGAGAAAAAACAAAATTAGATACTTCCCAACATACACAATTTAACCTAAACTGTACCTTAATTTTACTTTGTCTTCACAAGAAGAAAATAATGTTGAGCATAGAAACAGTAGCTGGAGAATTCTTCCAAAATCAATTTTAATTAAACACATACACTTTAATGTTGAACATTCCCATTTAATCAATGATTTTGGCTCAAAGGTGACATGATCAGCATTTATACTTAGAATTACCACTTGGTACTAATAGACGCTCTGTGTACAAGTCCTTAAGGTCAACACCAAATTATTGCCCTACGTTAATCATTAATAACTTAGAAGATTATAATTTTCCAAACCTCACTTATTTTTCTAATGAAGGGGTATAAACACTGACTTAGCTTCATTTGCTATTATTAAAATGATTTGTGATTAATTTAAAATCAATTAATTTAAAACTAGATTGCTTACAAAATTATTGCTCTATTTCTATTCTTTCCCCATTTGGTCTTAAGTATGAAGCCATGGGAAAAGAGTAGGAAATCCCCTAGGAAGGTCAATTATGAAACCAAAGACAGGGAGGACTGACCAAATAGATATCAGCAGAAAAATGGAGGGAAGGGAGAGATGTAACACCATTTCTTGAGTGATTACATAGAGGCTGTTTATAAGTATCTTTACATTAATACCTCACGTACATATTATTATGCCCATTTGATAGATGAAAAAGTTTAAGATCAGAGAATTTAAGTGACTTCCCTGAGATCATACAGGTAGTTAATATAATAATCATTCCAAGATTTGGAATGCTTTACGAAATGAATCTCATAAAATCCTTGAAAGACAGACATTACTACCTAGAGTTTCAAAAAAGAAGCCTCACACCTAAAATAATAAGGCAATTATAAAAATGGGAAGAGGGTGCAAAGTATATGAGAGCTGCATTACCTAACAATTAGTAGCTAATGCTCAAAAGGGCGGACTGAGATGATAAAATGACAAAGGACTACCTAGAAAACCAACGAAACCTTCATCACACATTGAGCTCAATAGTGCAAGGTCCTAAATGGCACAGTTTTCTAATTTACGAACTTTGAGTGAATACACAATCCCTGACTTACCAAACCCTGATTCACCATATATAAAGTATACCTTTCTCTGCCACTGCTGACAGGGAGCTTCTGTGGAAAATACTTAGGAGACTGGACATAACTTGTTGGTACAGAGAGGAGAGATTCAAGTCAAGTTTTCAGTTTCATGCTATACTGACTGAAAACCACAGTAATATTTTAAAGGCACTTGATGAAAAACAATTCTAAAATTTACAGAAAAAATAAAAAGGGGAAAATACCATTTTGAAATTTTGAAAAAGGGAGGTAATGACTGACAGTAATAATTTTAAAACATTACAGAGCTACAGTAAGTCCTTGTACTGGTGCAAAAATACTTAGATCAATGTAACAGAATAAATAACTCCTTTTAAGTATAACAAATTATTATTTGACAAACAAGGCACACAAGTAAAAGAAGGTGATTCAATAAATGATTTTGAGAAAAAGTAGCACTTTGGGATGAAATCAATTTAAATTCTCAGCTCACACTAGATATCCAGATACATTCCACCTGAATTAAATATAAATATATACAAGTCAAACTACAGAAAACTGGAAGAGAATGGAATGTTTAACAAATCTCTGGAGATAAAAAGGACACTCTAAGTTAGAAGTGAAGAGATAAGTAAATAAATGTGACCAGGTTAAAAAACAAAAACTAACTTCCATGCATAACAAGTATCAACCAATAACAGGACTAGAGAAGGTTGCATGAATGGGAAGAACTTCGAGAAGGTGGCCCTGAGGGATATACATTCCCAGGCAGAGTTAATCTGCTACAGGGTCAAGTTCTTGTCCAAAATTACCTTAACCCTCGCTGTCCAAATTATTGTATTTCATTGTTCCTCCACCTTGAATGCCACTATTTGGAGATTCATTTATGTTTTCAGAAAATAAATAAGTTTTGAAGGATAATGGAGATACTAATCACTCACAAATTGACACAAATTAATTTAATCAGCTCAGTGCCTACCTCTAGCTGAGAAGAGCAACACTAATATAGAGTGGAGAGGGAAGGTAAGTGATTTGGGAGTTTTAAACACTTTGTATTACTAAAAATATTTAACTTTATCGTACTTTCTGAGACCTAAAATAGTAGAAAGATTAGTAAAAATTTAAACAATGTAAAAAATTTAAATGAAAAAATATTAACACTTGTAACCTTGTTCAGATATCTCCTTTGCCTACATGCATGTGCTCACACATATACATGTAATTTTAGCAAAACTGTATTGTTCTTTACACAATGTTTTATAACATTCTTTCCCACCTTCTAAAATGCCATGATGACTTTTCCAAAGTAGGTTGTTGTCATTGTGTTTAATGAGCACATTCTATCCATGATTTGTATATGTCATATTTTATTTAACAAGCTCCTCACTGACAGACACTTTGGACATTTCCGGTTTTTCACTATAATAATCAGTGCAGCAAGGATAAAGTACGGCAGGTTTGCGCAGACTTGATTGTTATCCGCCACTGAGGAGCCACTCAGATTTTGGTGGTACCCACCCCACTCTTCTAGCCCAGCCACCCTACTCGGGAGGGAGCACCTCTTTGTCTCTGCCTCGCTTTAGAGACATTTCACTTTCCTGGTTACCCTGCCCGGGCTCAGGGTCATCCCCCCTCGATCCTTTGTCTCCTCCAGATCTGTCAAACTCTCTCTGCCAGTCCCAACCTCCTGGCTCGATCTGAAGATTTGCTGTTCCACTCCTGGGCCCTGAACACATCAAAAGGTATCAGAATACTTAGGTAACTGACATCTTTAAATTCAGCCTCAGGTAAGTCCTTAGTGTTCTTCAGGAATCCCTTATTTTTGCTGGTTCTAGCTCTGGTTTCCCGCAGTGGCTTGGCCAAACCCTTACAACTCTTTAGCTCCACCTCCATCTCCACTTCTGTACTATCTCTATTAGTGATTCTTACCTTTTAGTGGGCCTGTCACCTGCAACTTGTCAATAATGCACATTAAGGGCCCTGCCCTCTAAGATTCTGATTCACTGAGTCTAGGGCAGGCCTTTGGAATCTCCATATTTAATAAGAACCAAGATGACTTTAATCTTTATCTTACCTCTTCTAGTCTGGTCTTCAAAGAGGAAGAGGCTCTACCCCCTTCTAAGGCCAACTGTTCCACCTTGCTACAATTTCCATGTCTCCTTTCCACTCCGAGATTATGCTCCATCATTTACCCCTGCACTGTGCAACATCTTCAATCTCTCCTCCTCTACTAGCTCTTCTGCTGGAAAACACTCCATTTTCCTCTAGTGAAAAAGCCTTCTTTTAACCCTTCATCCCTATCACTTCGCTACACTGCTGCTTCCACTTGTCACCTCCCATTATTTCCTTAGCCACAGGGTGTTGGCTCCCACCTGCAAAGCCACTGTACATGTGTTCTTTCAAAGTACCCAGTGACCCCCTAGCGGCCAAACCCCAATGACTTCTCAGGACTTACTCTGTTTTAGCTCTCTGCAGTATGTGGTGTATTTTCTCCTTCCACCTCTCTGCTACTGTTTTAGGGCATCCTTGCTAGCTCCTATGCCTACGTTTTCACATGTTGGCACCTCCCAGGGTACTATTTGTGTTTTCTTCCTCTGTAGTCTCTCCCTGGGTGATCTATCTCCTGGGCTTTAGTTCTGAGCTTTAATACAAGGGGTCTTCTCCATCTCTGAAAATTCTTTCATTTCAAGTTCTGAACATACAGTTATACATTTCAAGTGGGTAACTCCTTGAGCTGAATAATGAATTTGTTTTTGGACATTATTTGGTCAGGGTTCGCAGCTGCAAGGCGGAAATTGTCTCAGGGTTGGAGTTGGGGGGACTCCCAAGGGCCCTGGGACAGGAACCACGACAAAAATCCTGCAACGCACCCACTATAGATGCTGCTGCTGCCATGAGTACAACTGCCAGGTGTCCTCACACCTTCGTGTCACTTGATCAAGATTCAAGCTCTTCAAAGAGGGCGTGTCCAAATCCTGTGGTTGGACCCTGGCAGCACCAGATTTGGTAGTAGGGATCTGGTAGTAGAAAGGGACCACCACCTCTTACTAATACCACACAGAATAGAAGATAATACAAAAAGGGATCAGAGAGTTCATAGGAAGGGGGAGGAGTTGATTACTGATGGCCACATAATGCAAAACACCTACCACAAGGCACTAAAGTTGCATGGTCCCCAATGTCTTATTGATATAAAATAAATCTAAACTATCAACATGAGGTGATGGGAGTGGATCAACAAAGGAGAAATATCCATATTCTTTACAACCAACCCTAACCTACCTCTCAGCCATTCTCTCTGTGTATTCTCCAACATGCTAAGTACTTTCATGCAACTTGCCTTTGTTTTCCTGGTGTTTTCTCTTTCTGAGGTATCCCTACTTTCCTTCTTTATTTGGTTAAAGCTTACTTATCCTTCAAGAATCAAGTAAATGTCACCTCCTCTATGAAGTCTTCCCTGATTCCCTTGGGCAGAATGAATTTATGTTGTTCTCCCTCCACTTAGGCCTTTTCTGAAAACACAATAAATCTCAATGATTAGAGTTAGCTGTACGCAAGTTTTCCATTGGATTATTAGTTCCTTGAAGGCAGGGACTGGGTCTTATTCATCTTTATATCTTTAGAGTCTACATCAGCAAGCACATTTAAGGGAGATTTAGGTAGCAGAAGAGGTGATGTTGCTATAATGATGAGGTCTCTTCACTTACAGTTTACATTTTTCAGCTTAATTTCTTTTGTTCCATACACTGTACTTTCCTAATCATTTCAAATAGAAGAGTCTGTAGAGTTCTAGGTCAACTTCACTCTGGGTCAGGTAACTTTTCTTGTCTCTTATTCTTTAGCTGAAGGAAGGGGAGAGTAATGTTCCCATTGCTCTTCACAACTCAGGTGTCATCGGTACTTTCAGAGGTCTTACAACCAATTCAATTTTGCTTAATTGATAAATGTTTCTTTCAGAAGCACAGATTGAGCTAGTTGCATGCATGTCTCTGTATCTTAGACACTAGGCTTAAAACTAGGAACGCTAAAACATCTTGTGCAATAAGTACGTTGAGATTTTTATGTGACAGACTTTAGACAGAGGATATTATCTCTAAGAGTGGAAAGAGCGTCTGTGGTTATGAATCAGTTTCCTTAGGGTAAAAATGCTTCTATGAAATGTCTGCAAAATAATATGGTCAATAAACATCATAGGCATAAAAGAGAATTTAAGTTTCCCTTTCAAGAATATTTGTTTCACATTATGGAAATTGTATCAATTGCATAATAAATTTTTCAAAATTTAATTAAGAAAATGATTTTGATTACCCAAAAGTTTGGGAAATAAAACACAATCAGAAGGCTGAATTTTAAAGGCAACTGTTATTGAGTTAAATTTATCAAGTGGACATTCGGTAGCAGCTGAGTATTAAAGTAGCATTTCTAGAAAAGTAGATACTTCATACCTAATGCATGCTTTAGGCAGGCCACAAAACCTTAAAGTGACAGACCTTCTGTCATTTGTGAGTGGTCTAATTCCTCTGTACCGAAATTAAATATTAAAGAGGGTCTGATTTACATGATGAGTATATACAGCATTTTGTTAAGAAGCCAGTTAAAAAGACTCAAAGTCTGAAGATGCTGAATTGATGTCCTTTTGCTTTATTTTGACCTTATTCTACAATTAACAGCTTTTTCAATTTTCCAGTTCCTGGGATATATTTCAAGAAAATGGAAATTTGGGGATTTGGACTGGCCACTCAAAACAAGCAGGCAGATTTTAACACAGGTGACAGAAAAGTACTCTTCATAAAAAAGGGATGTTTGGCCAGCTTTATTGGTTCTAAGAGAAATTATCAATAGCTAGTGGTGCTTATATATGTAACCTCAATGATGTGGGAAACTATTAAGCACCATCTACATATTGTAAAGGAGAATTATGTTTTGGGTTTGTATTACATTTCTAAACATTTTCTAGCATGAAGAATTTAACTTAAAATTACACACACACACACACACACACACACACACACACACTCTTCTATTTATCCTTCCAGATATAATATTGACAACTGTCATGACAAAGCTTTTTCTGACAGCCAAACACAGTGCCAATCACTTTCTTATCTCTGTTCTGTTACAGTATATTTCACCATTTTAAGTCATTTTCTTGTATCTCTGTCCTTCAGTAGGCATCGAGCTCATCCTAGGCAGGGACCAGACCCCTTCATTTTATATTCTCAGCATTTGCCCTGTTCCTGGCACACAGTAGCTGCTCAATAAATGTTAGTTGAATGAGTGAGTAAATGAAGACCAATTTTACGTATAAATCCTAGTACAACAATAGCCAAGAGGAGTGACATGAGGGTGGAGAAAAGGATGAAATCATACAAAGTCTTTCGGATGTGTTAGTGACACTGACTCTGATCCCAGCAGTAACAGACGTCATCGACGATGGCAGCATGGTGACCGCATTAAAAGAAGCTAGGAGTGAATTTGGGGGATGCAGTTAGATGATCAGGAGTTTGGATGAGAAATGGTAGTGGCTTGGGCCTGGGCCAAGCTGGTGGGGATGGAGAGTAATGGATGCCTTCAAGGAAAGCATTTAGTAGGCAGCCCTGTTATAGGGTTTGGTGACTGCTGGATGTTGGGTGGGGCGAGTGAGAGAGCTGGTTTAGGGAGACTGCACCATTTACCAAGATAAAGTAGAAGAAGCACAGGTTTGGGGCAGGGCAGAAAGTAAAATCTGAGGTTCTGGTGAGACGTCCGTGCGTTACACACAGACAACTGAGTTTGACATCGTTTACTCAACTTTCCAACCAGCAGAGCCAGGATCCAGCCCTGCACCTGCCTCCAAAATCTTCACCGTTAACTCCCATGCCATACAGCATTATGATCCTTCGCTTAAAGAAAGCAAAGAAATACATAGCAAGCAGAGTTGCATTCCTCACTGTCCTCCTCCTGAGGCCTGAGCGCGTCTCAGCTGAGGCAACCATGCTGGCGGGCAAAGCCGCTTAGATTCCAAAGCAAGGCAATGGGCTTGAAGCCTTCTTCCTTCCCCACACACCTCTCTGCCTAAACAGATGGCGGAGAAGCCACAGGGCAGTGGAGAAAGACGTGGAGCAGAAAAAAAAATGGAGGATCCTCAGGGCACCGGTAGGAGTGCAAAGGTCCTGTTCAGGTGAAAGAAAATGTGTAATAAAATTCACCGGTTCAGCTGAACAGGTAATTACAGAGTTAATAAAACAAGAATTCCTGACACAATGGATTCTAACACTGCCATGGGTGTCATAGTCACTAAGTGACTTTGTAGTTTGCTGATCATTGATCCACTAGACACTAACAGCTCCAATCGGATCAATGCAGAATAACATATGAGAAGGACTTTTGCATGTTAAAAATCTACTGGAAATTTTACATGAAAGAGTTCATTATCTGGGTAATGTGACCTGTGTCCAAATGATACATGTGGCCCATTTGTCAGGTTTTTTAATGGCAAAAAAATGAATTTTTTTCTAAAAGCTTAATTATGTGAGAAATTCCACTGCCGAGAAATTGAAGCCACTTGGGTGTCATGAATGTGGGAACATGTTAATCTGAGCGCTGTGATTCCTAAAGAGGTACATTTCATCTTGCTCTCTCAGCTTCCCACTCCCCAACAGGGTCACCTCACTCCCCCCTCCTTAGCTGGGGCCAGGCAGCACTGTTCTGGGGTTTTCCTCTCTCTGTAGCCTCTGCCAGCTCCACTTTCCCTGAGTCCTTCTGCCCTGTGCTTACAGGTCCTTCCAGAAGCTTGTCTTCTAAGCACCAGTATTTCACCTAGGATCCTTTGTACTATCGTTTTCTGCTGGTGACCCTATTTACCAGAAGAGAACAGACAGGTAAGAGAATACGCAGGGTAGGACAAAAGTAGGTTTACAGTTACAGTGAGTAGGTGAAACAGTTTATTCTTATATTATTATGTTAATTATTATATTAACATATTTCATGCAAATGACCGTAAATCTACTTTTGCCCCACCCTGTATAATCATTACCAAATTGATACCAAATAGCCTCACCCCTCCAAAAGTTCCCATGTGCCCCTTTGCAGACAATCCACTCCCTCCCACCCCTGGCCCTGACAACCATTGATCTACATTTCAGTGTATAGTTTTGACTTTTTAACAATGTTCTAGAGATGAAGTCATATGGTAACTAATCTTTTATGCCTGTCTTCCTTCAATTAGGAGATTGATCCATGCTGTTACATTGTCTCATTAGTTTATCACTTTTCATTACTGAATAGTATTTCATTATGTGGATATCCTAACATTTTTTAATCCACTTACCAATTGATAAATATTTGCATTGTTTTAGTTTGGGACTATTGTGAATAAAGCTGCTGCAAACCCTCAGGACAATCTGTGTTCAGATGAAGGCCATCTGGGCCTACAGTCCACGTTTTTAAGCATTCCACTCCACCTGGCCCGAGGCACCACAGAGCTCCCCGCCATCATCACGGCACCCTCTTTCGTGTTCTTCTGGCTTCTCCTGGTGCCCACAGTGCTCTCCAAGTGGAGGCTGCCTGATCCCACATCGGGCACCATGCACACATCCAGGCTGGTGCACAGAAGCAGCAAGCCTTCACACTGTGCTCAAAAGAAAGCCTTTTGGAAGAAGCCCAAGTGTCCATACGTAGTGGATAAAAAAAGCTGTGCTACATTTACACAATGGGATACTATTTAGCTATAAAAAAAAAAAAGAAAATTGTACCCTTTGCGACAGCATGGATGGACTTGGAGAGCACAATGCTAAGTGAAATAAGCCAGTCAGAGAAAGACAAGTACCATATGATTTCACTCACATGTGGAATCTAATGAGCAAAACAAACAAAAAAGAAAGCCCTTTGGATCCCCAAACTAATCAAGGAAACTTATTTAAAAGGAAACCCTCCAATTCAGATATCTTTAAAGGGAGGACTTAGAAAATAAGAAATCAATATTCTGGCCACCATCTAGAGGTCCACAGCATAAGTTCTAACATGGTACTGAAAGCTTCTCTTACCCATAAGTGTTGATCCAGTATAATTTACCATCTTTGGAACAGTGTAAATGTATTATAAAAACAATGGGAAAGTAACTGCCAATGGTGTGATGTTACATTCATATTGCTCAGCAAACAAAAACTAAACTTATAAATATTACCATTTACTAGTCAATGGATAGGTAAACAGTTTTTAAAAAATTTCTAGTTTATCTTAGGTATATATTTTTAGCACTGTAATAATAAAAAACCTTTAAGAATAATAGCCAAATATAACCAATAATTGATGTTCTAGAATTTAAAAAATTACAGAAGTGTATACTTTACTCTTTGTACACCAAAGGATAAGAATGGCAAAACCCTCCTGAAACCCAAAGGTAACACAACTTTGTTTCAGTTAAGAATATCATTTAGAAAATTCTTATGTTTGCCCAAAGTCAAACTGCACAATTCTTCTTCTTATGTCTTTCTTTTATTTTAGTAGATTAAAAATTATTATTAAAAATTTCTAACATGTAAGTATAGAGAAAATAGTACAATAAATCTCCGGTACCCACCATCCTGCTTCAATAATTACCAACTCACAGACGATCCTGTTCCTTCTATCCCCCACTCAGTCCTCTCCTCCACCCAAATTATGTCTTCTTTTAAAAAACTTTTCAACTTTGAAATAATTTTCAATTTTTGAAAAAGTCGCTAAAATATTATAGTGTTCCTGTAATTCCTTCACCAGCTCCCCTCAATGCTAACATATTACAAAATCACAGTGTAACCACCCATACCAATAAACTGCTTTTATTTTTCTCTAAGAAAAACTGCTCAATTTTTGTGCTCCTCTGCTGAATGCAAATCCACTCATTTGAGGGAACAATAACTATAAAACACCATCCACCCTTAGCAATTTAGTAATTCCTTGTAATTATTTTCTTAATTTGGCTAAAAAAGAGCAAGTACTTTAAGATCTCTGAAATAGCCATAAACTAATGAAATTTTTAGTTAACAAGATGTTTGGGAGAGTCAAGCTCCTATTTTAGGGACAGAATATGATCTAATAATTATCCGAACACAGAAATACCAATAAAATTCTGGCCCAGACACACTGGCTGTTTCTAAACTATAGATAATTACAACGTGAAGAGACTCCTGATCTGAGTCCCCTGTAGGATGTTCAAGAGCAAATGAGTTTCCGTTGCCACCCAGAATTCCACCATTAACTATGAAATAGAGTAAGTTATCCAAGCCATCAAATATTTGGGATTCTTGGTCTGAGGACCTTGCAGGGGCAAGCTTTCCCGGTTCCCCTCCAACAACGGTTAGCAGACCCTTCAGAGCCGGCAGGGTTGGCATGCCCCTTCTATTTGTAGCTCCAGGAAATAAGTGAACTAAGTCGAGAAACACGGGGAGGCTATTCTGGAGCCCAGTTTCATCGAGGTCATCAGAACAATTATGCATCTTAAGCAACTTGAGAAGAACTCCAAAGCAGCATTAGGGACGGTGAAAAATAAAGAATTTAGAGTCTTTAGACAAAATACATAACTGATGAGACAATACAGAGAAAAGCTGTGATTAGGGTGGAGTACAATAGAGAACAGGAGAAAGGTTCCTAATGGAAGATCTGTTTGCAACTTTACCTTAAATTTACATGCAGGTGACTAAGGGCGCATAACATGGTGGTTAAAGCCGGATCAGCTCTGCAGTCAGATTGCTTGGGTTCAAATCACAGTTCAACTCCCTCTTGCTCTGGGAGCAGGGGTAAGTGATTTAACCCACTCAAACTCAGCTTGTAAAGATGCTTGGAATAGCCTCTGCCATCTACAGAAGCATCGGGCTTGGGCCAGTAAGAACCATACACAGGAGATCAAATGTTTGTTGACCTGGCTGACTGACGATATTTCCTCCTTAACTGAAATGTGGAGGCAGGCAGGGGGCGGAGTCTCATTGGTTCTTTCAACACTCATCCACAGTTGCAAGTGAGGGCTGGTTAGAAGCTGCTGCTCAGGGTGGGGAAGTAATTCAGGTGTCAGGAGAACAACATGCCTAGCTGGCCCTTCCATCTGGGTTCCTTGTACTTAGTTAGCTCCCCAGGGGCTTGATTCCAACTGGAGTGGAAGGGGGAGTTCAGCCAGCCTCCTCTTCTGAGACTACACTCCACTTACTTTCTGGGACTCCATGGGGGAGTCCCCCATGGAACTCTCCAGTGAATGCCCAGATTCTCACCTGTCATTCTTTGAACATCATGCTTACTCAGTCTCTTTTGATGCCATTCCCCGCCTAGTCCTCTTGGGTTGAATGCCTTGGATGTAACTTCGAAATTGTCTGCCTAGCTTGAACTCAGTTCACAGGAAAGCCAGCTGCTCCCTCCATTTCGCATCCCTAAATCTTCCTTCACCGTTCCCCCCCCCCTTCCTGAGTCTCCTTAGCTAACTCCCGCAGGGTCCCTTCTCCTAGTGGGAGCTACCGGAATGTTGACTTGCCAGCCCAACACCATTTATGCCAAGCACTTGTAGTTGTTACCATTTTAGTGAGGAGATCCTTTATAATATTTTAAAAAATGGGTTATAAATAGAGCTACTAATAAAGATAAGTAATAATTTGTAGAGGTCAGTTTTTTAAAAGACATTCTATACTAAATAGAAACTTAATGGTGAGTTCAAAATGTTGTAACAGGCCACTCAATGTAGTTGTCCAAATATGCAGAAATAAACCGTTTGCCACCTTAGCATAGGTGATTCGCGAAATGGCCTTCCTTTCAGTGTACTCAGAGGCAGGTGGGCCTATGGTGGGCTCCGCCAATTCTGCAGATGGTGATCCGTGAAGGAGGCGGGGATATGAGCACACAGGTGACCTCCATGTTCAGATGTGCTCTTCTGCCATGTTCAGAAATAGCTTCTGAAAAGCACAATTGGCATATTGAGGGGAAAAAACATACTTAGATTTGATCTATCCCTTTTCTATAACTAATGAGGGATTCATATATTCCGTGACAATTTCACTTTCACCTTACACTAGAGGCCATGATATCTATGCCAATCAGTATATATTTTAGCAATCCTAGAAGCTTAGAAATCTCACAGAAAATTGGACTTTAGCCAAGTCTGAGAGAACCTGGCTTTCCTGAGCTGCCAAAGAATCTGACATAGACATACGCAATAACATTCGGGTTTTGTCCACAAGTTAACGGAGTTCTCCCAGTGGTTATTAAACTCTGATCAGGTTACCAGATCTGAAGTTTTCAGACATAGACACCAGGCAGCGCACACTGAAATCCTTAGTTGCTTGAGATTTATGGAAGCCATATTGAAAGACACGGAGGTATGGATTAGCCTACAAAGCAATTAAACGAAGAGTTCTCTCACAGCAAGCCTGAGTCTCTTCTGACACAGAGAAAAGGCCATTTTTTTATGCTTTTGGTATATTCACCCTCTAGGCTTTCCAAACCTTGCAGCCATCTCTAAATATTCTTTTGGGGTATGTTCTCAATGGTCAGGATGTTATCAGGGATGTGGAAAGAAACATTTAGCAAAATATTTGGGCTATTTCTGCATCAGTGGTAAATAAGATGGGAGATGTGATTTTCAGAGAGGATCAGAAGGCTTATTTCTACAATTGTCCTTTCTTTTCTTACAGATTTATTGAGATATAATTGCCATATAACATTGTGTAAAGTTAAGGTATATAATGTGTTGACCTGATACACATGTATTGCAAAACGATCATCACTGTAACTCTTGCTATTACCTCCATTACGTCACTTAACTACCATTTCTTTTTTGTTTGAGAATATAAAATCTACTTTCTTAGCAACTTTCAAGCACATAGTACAGTATTGTTGACTGTAATCACAATGCCATGCATTAGATCCGGAAGGCTTAGTCATCTTGTACCTCAAGTTTGGACCCTTTGACCAACCCTCCCTACTCCCCCAGCCCCGGCCCTGCCCTGTCTCACATGGCAGGGATGTTCCTCCGTGTGTGTGTGTGTAAAATCTTTTCTCCGTTTTTCTATTATGGATTCTTAGGTTGTTTCCATATCTTGGCTATTGTGAATAAATGCTGTAATAACATTGGGAGTGCAGATACATCTTCAATAATTTGTTTTCATTTCCTTTGGAGATATATATACATATATACACACAGAGAGAGAGAAATGGGATCGCTAAATCATATGGTAGTTCTATTTTTAATTTTGGAGGACCCTTTATACTGTTTTCCATAGTGCCTATGCCAATTTACACTCCCAGTAACAGCACACCGGGGTTCCCTTTGCTCCACATCCTTGTCAACACTTGTATCTCTTGTCTTTTTGGTGACAGCCATTCTAACAAGTGGGAGGTGATAACCTCACTGTGGTTTTGGTTTCCATTTCCCTGATGATTAGTGACATTGTGTATTTTTCCAGATACCTATTGGTCATTTGTATGTCCTCTTTGGAAAAATGTCTTTGCAGTTCCTTTGCTCATTTTAAATTGGATTGTTTACTATTGTTGTTGTTACTGAGTAGCATGAGTTCTTTATATATTTTGGACATTAACTCCTTATCAGATATATCATTTTCAGATTAATTCTAACTGAATTAAAGATTTAAACATAAGACTTGAAACTGTAAAACTCCTAGAAGAAAACATAGGGAAAAATCTCCTTGACATTGGTCTTGGCAAAAAAAATTTTTTTGGATATGACACTAAAAGCAACAAAAGTAATCATCAGTAAGTGGGACTAGGCCAAACACCTGTACTTGTTTCCAGAACACCACCTGCTTTTGCTGGTCACGCTGGGTCGGTCTGGGGAGAAAAAGGAAGCCCAAGGCTGGTATTACCCGCGAGCCCTTCTTGATTGATCCTGTGGCCCCAAACGAGTGCTGTAGTTTTATTATTCCTCTTTTTCTCCACCAGAAATCATAAAAGCCATCAAGTGCAATTGTGTGGTGAGAATGGACACAGGAATTCTGAATATTTTCCCTCACTCCGTTCCTCCTTTTCTCAGACGTCCACTGTTAGATGTAAGTTAACACTCCTGCTTTGCCGCAGTTGGACATCACAGTCTTGGGAAAGCTACTTAACCTTTCCGGTTCTCAGTTTCCTCACCTGTGAAAGGGGGATGATACCTAGCTTACAGAATTACTATGAGAATTAAAATGAGAAATGATATGGAAAGCAGCGAGTGCAATGTCTAACATAGCACTCTTAACAAATGGTTACAATTTTAATTTTTGATAGTAGTTCCTTAGCTTGGATGAAAGTCTTTTAGAAGGCTGGGGAGCCTTCCTCAACTGCTTGGTGGAAGTAGGGAATATATAAACAAACAATTAACAAGAAAGACAAGTAAGGCATCATTCGTCTTACGGTGAAAAGTTGATGCGTGATGCTAAATTCTGAGTATTTTTTGGTGCAGGGCTATTGTTAGACCACAGTAGAGAAGTCGTTCCAATCATATGGGGAGGAATAACAGAAATGTGAAGCTTGGAGTACATCACAAGACTTATTTTCATAACCTTCAATGAAAAGTGTTATGCAAGTATAAATTATATGCTTTCACTGTTGTAATTATACCTAAACCACCTACTCCCAGAAGATTTCATTATGTAATTCTTCAGACTTAATTTTGTTTCCTTTGTAAAGCAATGTGCCATAAAAAAACCTTCTGTATAAGAAATCATTACTAATCACATATTTACTATAGAAAGAGAAAATGCCCCCTAAATATTCATATTTATATTCTCACATTAGCTTCTCTGAAATTGTTATTGGACAAAATTAATCATATATTCAAGGCAGGTAAAATATTTATAAACATGAGTCAAATTACGTACATTCAGAGACTTCATAAAATCTTTTTCAAATAAATCTCCCTCTAAAAATTCAGAAATATATTAACGGCCATTGAATTGCTGTGCATGCCGTGGGCCGTCTGCCTCCACTTCTGGCTCAGGATGGGGATTGTGCAAACAATTTTTACTCCCAAATTTTCTCCATGTATTGCTACATTTTTACAAGAGCGTTTTCTACAATATTTGCATATGGCATATTTTGCATTGCAATGGCATAAGTACGACTTTTCAGATGGCACATGTACGATCTCTAAATATTTGAACTAGAAAAGCAAAGAGAAAGTCTATGAATTCAGACCAGAGGCAAACAGCCAACTCGGAATTGCTGAGTGAATCTAAGCTGCGTAAACATGCCACAGGCGCACAGTACCTGCAGCCAACAGCGACGACATCCCCACAGCAGACACACGTACCCTTCTTCCCTAAGATCAAGAGTTCTCTTTGGCTTAAAATCACTCTGATAATTGCCTTCTCCCTTTCTTATTATTTCTCTTCATATTGTTCATCTTCATTCACTAGTTGATTTTAATTATTTCAAGTCACATGGCAGGTCATACCAGGGCCACAGCTACAACACAAGGGTGGCTCTCGCCACCCAGCTGCACATTTCTGTCACCTGCAGTCAGCAACACCCCTCAAACCTACACATTTCACAGGAATAACAGAGAGTGGAAAATACATATTCAATAAGCAACTCACATTTTAGGAGAATAACAGGGTGACAACATTTACTGTGTGGAAATAAAAGTACAACTATAATAATTTGTTCCAAGATTCTAACTAAAAGAGTATATACAAAATATTACACTTAAAGGTGTGAGAGAATGTGATATATGATTACTAATAATAACATAGAATAATGGTGTAATTCAAAGCAGAAACAGTTCCTGCAAGCCACAGAAATTTTGGGTATGAGAAGAAAAAAGGGAGCATTTTCTGAAAAAAAAAAAAAAAAAAGACCAGTACACAGCACATGTGTATAGAAATGTCTGAGTACTCATTTTTATGTAGTTTTGTCTATAAACTACTAAAGCAGAGCTAAATTGATTAGCCTATTTGTTATCAGTTATCAGTTATCAGTTGGCTAAATGCTCATCAGATTATAGGGATCATTAACTTATCAATCAAATACAAGCCAGCAGCAAGTAAGGTCTGATTCAAGACACCAGCTTGCATATTAACATATATTTACAAACGCAAGTGGAAAACAAAGTCTATTTTTAAATGCATATTCTTGATTGTCCACAATAAATATTCGACACAACCAAAAGGTTTTAGCATACTCTACCCCTTACTAGAAACAAGATAAAATCATACAATAAAACAACTCAAAGGAGAGAAAACTTAAACTTAAAGCCAATCCATAAACTTGTATTTAAAAAATGTAAAAAAGTAAAAACATGAACTGACTCAAGGGGAACTTGGTATACCTTTAATTACCGTGTGCTTAGTAACAGTGGTATTTAATATGACAAATATTCAATTGTCTTACAGATTATTCTCTAGTCTGTCTGATTTCTATGAATTCCTGGGAGAGTTTAAGCCAAGTGGTAACATTTAATGAAGACATGTTTTGATTGATTATCTCTCATTGATCAGTCTGACATACAGTGAATTATGAAAGTCGTCAATAATTTCCCCTTATTTTAAAATGGTAATAACTCTATTGAAAAAGTTATTTTAATGGGTTTATCAAACTATAACTCTTATCAAAAACAATGAAGCACTCACTTAGATTGCATCAAAATTGTGGCTGACTATTAGATTGAAAATAAATATGTTGGTACTTGAGGCAGATTGCTAAGGTGTCTTAGCTAACTTGTTATAACTGTCTACCTAAAGGCAAGCAACAGGAATGCTGGGAAATAGCACAAAACAATGATTTTAAGAAAATGCGAAAATGATATATACATATAAAATAAAAGTATATAAACTTGTGCGGTGTGTAGCAATATAGCTAGCTACTTGTAATGTAACGTGAACAGTGTGTCTTCAGGCAATTGAATAGAGAAGTGAAGCTGAACGCAGCTATACCAACCAAATGGCGAATGTGACACCTGACAATGCAGAACAGAGGCATCCCCAGGGTGCCATGTAAAATTATTATAAAGTAGTGAAATAACAATATAAAGTTAATTTTATTAGAATTAACAATACTTCCCATCAGCACGAGACAATCTATATTCAAAATTAAAACAGTGGGCATGTTGATCCATTCGAGCATTCTGATAGGCTAAATGTTGTTGACTGTTAAAAGAAATAAAGTTTCCAACCCTTTTTTTCTTATACATTCATAAATACTCATCCTTATGAGCAATACCACACTCAAAGGCCTGAAACTAAAAACATGTTTCCTTAGGAAATTTGGCATATCTACCATGTTGCTTTAGAAATATCCTAGCCTACTATTTAAAAAAAAATATCTTGATATTTTGGAAATAAAAGATAAATTGATCAAATTTTGCACAGCACTTTTCAAGTATAATGAATAGAGATAGGTTAGATTAGTCATTCCACGGTACCTAAATCTTGAAGCTTGCTGATCTCTACAACTTTCTGTTTGCAGAACAGATCTGCATACACTTGCCAGCTGCGAGGGTTTGTGTTAAGTAAAAATATCAATTTCTCATCTCCCTTAGCTTTCAAAATATAATACTGAGATTCCTCATTACAAAAGAATACAAGTTCATTGTTGAAAAAATTAAAAGTGCAAAGGAAGAGTAATTACTCTCCCTAATGTTATGTTATAACCTGTAGCCATTAACACTTTGGGACACATCTGTTCACTATTTTTTTAAATGAAGAAATAAGCATGTATGTTTTTTATCCTTCATAGTTAATTAAAAAATAAACCTGAATGAAGACTATGCCATATCACAAAATGAATTTTACCTTTTCACCTAAACAAAGGAATATCTGACAGCATGAACTGTGTTTTGCCCAAAGAGTAGCTGCAATTATATAATAAACTACTTCTGGTGAAGAACTGAACATTAGTTTAAAATCCAGGAGTTAATTAGTCAGTAGCACCATGGAGTGGGGTAAGGGATATATATATTCTTTGGATTCAGATACATTTCATCATTAGGGGACAGAAGGGTTATTTTACATGGTCCCAAAATTTTGAGGAGCTTCCTATATTTTAGATGTTTGGAAAATCTGTTCTATATGTTTGGAAATCTAAATCTATTAAATATACTATGATAAAGATCCCCATAAGAGGCTAGTTTTATGCCTTGATATTTATAAACAAGAAAACATATATTATGTAAGGTAGAGAAAGGGACAATTTCAGAATGTTATAATTAAAGATAATATACTTTAATTTTTAAAATTTATTGATTTTAGAGAAAGAGAGGAAGGGGAAGAGAGAGAGAGGGAGGGAAAGAGAAAGGGAGAAAGATCAATTTGTTGTTCCACTTGTTTACGCCTTCGCTGGTTGCCTCTTTTATGTGCCCTGACTGGGGATCAAACCTACAACCTTGGTGTACAGGGATGACACTCCAACCAGCTGAAGTACCCGGCCAATGCCATTAACAAAGGAAAGAAACCAAACCATTAAAAAATTTATGTAACACTGTTACATTTAATTTCAGCCAAGGAAATTTAAGCTTACCTTGAACTCATTCCAACTCTTTAATGCTGGCCACTGAGTTGAAGCTATAACAGCAAGTACATTATCAGACAACTCACTAGAATTTTCCCATGGTCGATGAAGTTGATAAGAACTTTCCCAGACTCTTTTATTACTCTACATGATCTCTTTTATGTTTTAAGCAAATCTTAAACTCATGTACTCTATCTTAGCATACTCTCTCCATATCTTCTTGTATCATATCATATCATATCATATCATATCATATCATATCATATCATATATCATATCATAGGTGCCCCCTCCCCAGGAACGTAAACTCCATGAGGACAGCGTTTTTACACTGATGTATCCCAGTGCCTAGAACAGTACTTGGCACATAGTAGATGCCCAATAAGTATCTGTTGAATAGATGAGTTTTCTTTCATTAGATCATTAGAGTTAGCAGAAGTCAATTTAAATCTTAAAAAAAAAAGGAAAGACATTTTACAAGAAAGTAAATATACTTCTCAGAACTTGGGTTTCTCTTACTTTAGAAACACACATTTTTATAACTTTTGGTTTCCTTTATAGGATTATTTTTATTTATTTATTTATCTATTTATTTAATCTTTCCTGTATTTTTTTCCCATTACGGTTTAGTCCCCATTAACTCCCCTCTATAGGGTTGTTTTAATAACAGTAATTACTAGAGCCTACTTCACTGAAAACTTGTGACTTCATTTTTAAAAATTTCTGAAAACACTATTTTTTTTTTTGCCACTGGTGCTAGGAAAAAAGTGACTCCCCTGTCTGTTTCATGTAAAAAATACAGTACTAACCACACAAATCCAGGTAGCTACCTCATTTATTCTCATTTATTCTACCTCATCTATTCTCCTGCTAAGGACCCTCTAGATTATATATTTCCATTGAAC
This sequence comes from Anoura caudifer, assembly GCA_004027475.1. Lineage (NCBI taxonomy): Eukaryota > Metazoa > Chordata > Mammalia > Chiroptera > Phyllostomidae > Anoura > Anoura caudifer. The sequence goes on from PVKU01002738.1 coordinate 182,347, forward strand.
AATAGGACCAGTTTGAAAAATTTGCATTCTAGCAACCAAACTATTTTGCAGTCTGCAAGCAGCAAGACAGATTCCAATGATAAGATGAGTGAGCAGGATGCAAGCACACCTTAAAGATCACCTGCCGCACTTGCGTTTGAGGTGCTCCATGGCTGTTTACACCTAGTGCCATCTGGCTCTATAGATATAATAACAATTATTCCATCGAGGTGTGCAGCTCCCTAAATCATATTAACATACAATGATTCCACTAGTCTTATAGGAGTCGATGTCTTTGTGCGCTCCCATTTAACCTGGGTAATGTGCTAAAACAAGTCTGCCTCATCATTAAGAATTGATTTTTTATTTATGTGAATGTCACTGGCAATCCCATGATATCCCTTTGTAATTCAGTTGAACAGGACTGCATGCTAGCATTAATCTATTTTTATGGCATATCTTTAAAAATTTGCAACATCTTGCTGTATTTGGATATTTATAGAGAGATTTGTGTTCCCGCAGAAAGCTGTTGTTAGCTTTGGAGATCCATTTCATACAGCAATAGGGCAAGTATCTAATATACTTCATTAGCTATTTTATATCAGATAAGGGTTTATTTCCTTAAATTATTTAACCTTGGTAGGACCTACTAAGATCACATAAATTATAAATACACTAATGAAAATGATTAGTTAGCCTATTTTTTTTAGAAACACTACAACAACCAACAGAAATAAAATAAAGACATTTAAAAATCAGCCCTTTGGAAACATGTTATGGAAATAACTTGGTGTATTTGCCACGATCAGCCATTTCTTAACGCTGTTACCGGTCACTTGCTTAGGCATCGACATCAACCTGCTCAGCTGCGCTAATATTTGTAAAAAAGTCACACTGCTTTTCTTTTCTTTTCTTTCTTTTTTTTTTTTTTTTTGGTTAATGCAGACCCTGATTTCAAAAGTCATAGTTATAATTATTTATAAATGTGTCTCAATGACTTTTGCTAATTTAAAAATATTATAATAAAAATAAGCAGTAACAAAGAAAAAGAAATAAATATTTTAATATACAGGGAACAAACAGAACACTGCAAGAATTACACTTTAAGTCTAGTTTTCCTGAGAATACCTACGGGATCACTCAGTAATTACCTCATGGGGAAGTTCTGTCAGAGCGCCTTCCGTACTTGGATGAGTTTTATAGACTTAGAATCTATTTGGAAAAACAATGAGCACCTTCCAAAAATTACAGTATTTGGGGTATAGGGAGATTAAGGTCTGTTACATACGATGTCCTTGACCACTTTACACTGTTGTTTTTTTAAAGGTAGACTCGCTCTTATGCTAGTGAGCATTTACAATATATAACTAGTAGTAATAAAGCAACTCATATAAGGAAGTTGAACAAGTTTCAGGATTTTTGAAGAGATGAGGTTAATACTTCTTTAAATCTAAAAAGATTCTGCAGAAGAATGTCACTGTAAACTAAAAACTACTTTAAGATTCTTGGCCTAGAAAAGTCTCTTGTGCTTTACACGGATTATTTATACAATGTAAAAAAAAAAAAAAAAGAATGCTGGGGGAAATTCATTATTCTAACTTGAAAAGGTATGTCCTAAAACTTAAGTAAGGGCTCAAATTTAAGAAATACACATTCATAAAAACTACATTTGAGCTAGAAGTGTGAAATCAATGTAGCTTTCAAGGTAATCCACTAATACTTATACTCATTAAGCTGTAATTTTTACAAATATGCTTTCTAAGAGCTATGTAAATTATATCCTTTATGTATTATAATGTTATAAATAACAAAGAAGCCACTATGTGCTCTTGTATTCAATAAAGAAACATTTAATGCTGAAATATTTTCACTAAAGATAGGTTCACAAGGAAGCTGGAGACATGTTTGCGTTCTTCAGAACTATGTGTAGTGAGCAATTATCAGGAATAACGTACATGTCTGTTTTGGGGTACAGTATTGCTTCTAAACATTATTAAAAACCACCACTCCACAAAGGTGGTAAAAGGTGGATTAATCACCTAAATGCCTGCAAATTGAGATTTAAGGTCACAGATATTGCCTTCACTGACCCTGTTGTCACACACGGGGTTGGTTGGTCACATCTTATGTCCTGGGACACACAAGGTATGCACTGTGGTTCAGAGTTAGTACCGGGGATTTGGGTCAGAGGGCTCGCAATTCAGATTTTCAAACATAATAATGGTAGTGTCTATATACTATTCTAATGATCCTAATGCTTTATTTTCATGAAAGTAATTCTTTATTTTAGGAAAGAGCCAAGTCAAGAGGGAACAAGGAGTGGGTCTGAAGTCTACTTCAGGGCTCACCTCAGTTGGGTGAGCCGTGACTGCTGTGACAATGACATTCACAATAGCATTGCTGCTGGGCAGGGCTATGATTTGCTCTCTAGATTGTCCCTTTAAACAAAAAGCCCTGCACTCAGCATGCAAAGAAGTTAGAAGTGGGGAAAGGCGGGGCAACCTCACATGTAAGAGGACAGAGAGGAAAAAACTGCAGATCAATCATTTATAATTAACAAAAATCCGATTGGTGCTTTAAATAGAGATCAATGTGTTCCAGGCTGCCTGGATTGTGGGGATGTATTCACCTTCTCGTAACTCTCCAAGCAAGCTGTCACACCTACAGAATCACCATTTGTTTTCTTAACAAAGCTTCAGGGGGCGCCAGGCTCTCATTGAAATTTCATTAATCTAATGGAGTAAAGTCCTATAGAAAAAAATCAAATTCTCGTTGGACGAGATGCTACCTGGGAAAGATAACCTCTGTTTGAACTCTCAGACTCAGATCGCTCTGCTATTAGTCTGAGGAAACAGACAGCAACAACGCTGATTACAGCCACCGGCCTCAACAATTTTTTTTTCTAACTAGCAATTTCGAGTGCAAGTGCCACAGTGTCAGCTAAAGAAACACAACTGCGGGTTTTCTGCAGAGCGAAATGGTTCTGAAATGTCACTGAATAGCTCACAAAGGACGCCAATCTTCGACAACAGAGACATAAGCATATAGGAGAAAGGGCCCACACATCCTCCTTTCGAAGGTATGTTATTTACATGCATGTAATTTGTGAAACCCACAGCTGGGTTCACAATTCAGGGGTTTCACAGAAGTCTAAACCAAAATCTGTTTAGAAAGCAACAGCGAAATTCTTCCAAAAGTCAAAGATTTTGGGGTGTGGGGAGACTGTGATGTGGTGTGCACTTAAGTAGATGTCCTCCATAGTAGATGACAGTCTTCAACTTCCCAAGACAACAGTTATAATTGTTACTTAGTGATCCTATTTCCATATCACCTCCATGTAATTTATTTTACAAGTTTGCAAATGTGCTTTTGTCAATGTGCAGTAGCAACAGGATCTCTGAGAGGAAAATATAGAATGTTGATTCCTCAAAATTCCTTCTACAAATGTCCCCATGGCTCATGTGACACACAGCAAGAGTACAGGGTGGCAGACAAGTGTGTAATAGAAAGGCCAATGTGACTAGGCTGTGTTTATGCAAACTAAAATAGCTTCCCATGCTGCTTGTTTTCCCCTACTTAAATATCTGTTTTCTAAAAATGAAAATGACTAGCAGACCGGTGGCTTGAGGTTCCCTATACAAGAGTCCAAAGAGGAAGTGAAACAACCTGTAGAAAGCCCTCTGCTAGGCTCCTATGTAAATACTGGGAATAGGGAAGTAGACTTCAGTCACATGAGATCACAGTCAAGTTCAGCACTGCTTTCTGATTTCACACACTCCTAAATCCAGAAGTGATTGTGCAGACCTTACTCATGTTAAGAAAGACAGCAGATCTTACTTTAAAGCAAAACAACAAACTAGTACTTTTGATAAAAATGACAACTTGTGTATTCAATTTTTAAAAAAGAAAAACAAGGATCTAAAAATGGTAGCATATAATAAAGAGAGAAAGGCAATACTTTAAAAAGACAAAAGGAAATTCATGACATTCTAGGTAAATGATTGAGATTATTGAAAAAAATTCTGAGTTCATCTTTAAGATAATATTTTCATTTTATAGTAAATATGCTGTTTTTCACCTCACTCATATAAAGCTTTCTTCAGGTCAGGAAATGTCTTCTGTCTCCAAAGTACCTCACAAGAGTGAGTCACTTCCTATTATTTATTTTTTTCCATTTCTCTGTTTATGGATGGACATTTCCTACTTGGGATAGACTGAATATTTTTTCTTCTGGTCTAAATTAATCCACAAAGATGTAGCTTATGTTCATATACAATTTCTTCAGTTTCCTGAGATCCACCTGTAGAATTATACTTCCTGCTCTCCCTCTACATCCTGTTTAAAGATGCCACTGAAAGCCTATCAATTTTTTTTTATTTTAAGCAACAGGAAAATGGGTAAATAACACATAATGTGTCTATGTGTCTATACTGTTTATAGAAACATGCATAATGTATGCAAATCTATATACATTCCAAAGTTAGTTTACTCAAGTTCAGATTATTAAAATTGGTCCTGGGAACAAAATAATACACCTTTTCTAGGCATTCATTCCTACTATAGAGACAGAGAAAGAAAAATTGTGAGAGGGAGACACACGCATTCAGATGAGCCTTCAGGGAATTGTATGAACTTTTGAACCAGAGGCGGAGAGCCAGAGCCCAGCCTGTTCCCACTTTAATAAACATTTTTTTCTTCAATTAATTAAGGTTTGGAAAGAAAAAAATCCACAGAAGAGAAGTAATTTAGCATGCAACGCATACTTTACAGATGGATCCTACCTTCGGATGCTTATTAAATCTATGCATGATTGCGCTGGAGAAAATTAATTGCATTGTTTCTCACTATTCAAAAGGGGGTTGCAAACAGCTCAAAAATAAAAAGGAAAATAAAGCAAGATTGTTGTTGTTGTTGTTTGAAAAAAAAAACAGCTACAATATAAAAAGAATACTTCAAAGTCCTAAAACAAGTAATATCCATAATTGGCAGAAAAGCACAAATGATTTCTTTCAATGTTTTTGATATTTCAAAGCACTGGGTATGCTGCCAAAATATATACAAGTTTATACAGTTTAAGTTTACATATATGCTGGCCTAACTGAAATTTCCTACTCAATGGTGTCTGAACTATTCAATTAAGTGGTGAGTTTTTGTTCAGGTCCTGCCTGCGAAGATTTACGTGAGCAGTCAGGAGCGCACGCTGCCACACAGTCACCCTGTCTTGGTTAGCTAGTGTCCTCTCCATGCCAGTCTTTGGAAAAAGTGAGAAATTCTCAAATCTTGGGGGACAGTGTAAAATGTTATTATAAAATATTCAGAGCATAGGTAATCATTTGCATTTTTATCAGCTTTAATTTTTTTAAAAAGCACAGAAGCTTCAGAAACTCAAGCTTTTTTTTTTCTTTTCTGAAGCATTGCTAGTGGAAGTTGAACTGTAACCTCTCTCTTAGATTGTCCTGAAAATGACCTTCATCAAACTTAAAAGGGCCACTCTCTTTCTAAGGAGTTAAATGAACCATTAATTTCCTTAACTCAGTCATTTCCAGATTCAAAAATAATGCTTGTGTTACTTCATTACAGATGCACCTTTTGATGTGACCCGCCCTGTTGTTGAATAAAAACATTTCCCGCAAGAACTTCTGAACTTATTTGATTCCATGACCCAAAGACAGGGAGGTTTTATTTTATTCTACCTCCCACTCCAAATCTATAAATCAGTCTCTCTAGTGCCTGATTAATGTGTGTAACTATTTTAAAGTATTTATCATGACACAGACTTGGCTAAGAGTAATAAACTAAGGACGTATCACAAATGAACTTTTCCTAGGTACAACAGAGTTAGTAAGATATGGGTAAAACATAGATATATTAACATTAGGATTAATTTATACATAGTGCCCTTCACCAACAGCTCTCAAAGAACAATATAAATGCCCTCATATGTAATTACAGATACTATTGCCCCTAGTTAGGATTGGGGCAAAACAAGGTCATACAGTGGGACAGGTAGGGCAAAACTTCTAAGACAAGTATTCAACTTTTATTCCCTTGCGCTAACTTTAAAAATCAAACCCACCACCCTATTAGAACATCAGCCAATTAAAAGTAGGGTCTCATCAACAATAAAAAACATATCTGCTTTAGCCTGGGCATGACTCAAAAGAAAAGAATACACGCCACCAAGAGAAACTCAGGTCAAAACTGAGCCCATACCTGCTGCTGCTAGAGTTTTTCTAAATGTGACATAAAAATGTATAGTACTTATTTTATTGGTTCTTAAAGAGAACAAATAGGAATATATGGACTGGACACACACATCCTGACCATTACAAAAGGCAGTTTAACTAAGGTATTAAAATAGGGCCAGATGCAGAAATTTTGGCAGTCTTACTTAAGCCAAACCACATCGGTAGGAACGAAATGCCTGAATAACAGGTAGGAAAAAGTCCAAGAAGGGAGATTTCTAAGTTCCAGGCACCTGAATTAATCTCCTCATCCCAGAAAGATCTCTTTTACTGTTTGCTGCTCTGCAACCTTGAGCAGCCACCCCCGCCATAGGGCTGACTGTCTTTATAAACATTTACCTGTGCTTTTACTCCAGATCCTCTCAGATGTTCCCACAATTACCTTTTAAGTTTCTCCTGCAATTGACACTACCCTCCCCACTTCAAATGTGGAGCATTGTAAATGAAAGTCCTGTACATCAGCCATCCCTAGCTATTGGTCACCTAAAGTTCTGGGACATCCTCCGTAAAGAACCTATCACATTAGGCTACTCTATCATCTTTCTGCAAAAGGTCCGGAATGAGCACCGACAAGCTGCTGACAAAGCAGTTTTGGTAGCCGTAATGACTCAGGCTCTGCTTGGACCAATTCCCATTGGGTATATGGAAGGGGTTAAAAAAATGCAGATACCAAACGCAAAAATAATTGTGGCCAAGTACATGGTTAGATTCATTTTCTGCAATCCAAGAGTTTAGGGTAAGTTTCAGATTTTAAGATACTTACTGTATAAGTAAGAATAGTTTCAGAAAATTAAAACTCTTACTTGACTTAATCTTTATTTTATATTTCTTACTCACCTTAAAATGAATACATTATTCTCTTGGAGCAAAGAACTCACTGATGCCTAGGGGATTAGATTTGAGACACTACACTTTGATTTAGCAAATCTCTGTATTCATTTATTACATGGGATCCTGTTTTCCCGAAAGAGTTAAACTCCCTCTATAAGGTAAAGAGCTTAATCACTCTTGGATGAGATATTTTTTCTATTTTCCAATGCAATTACTCTTTGTCTTAAGTCTAATTGAATTCACTTTCCATGTTAGTGGGGGAAGGGAAGTGGGTAGGAGAGATGTAGCATATGTTATAAGACAGTGTAAATTGTAGACTTTTCAATACAGAGGATTTTTTAAGACAAAAACTGTGATCTGATAAAAATGTTTAAATATTTAGTGGTGTGTTAGAAGTGGGGGAGATTTTGGCTGTCGGGAACTGGACCTTGTGTATGGAGGACATCAGGGACATTGCATAAGGACCATTCATACTTACAATTTATAAAGTACCTTGGGATTCTCTGGATGAAACGTACCATCTAAATATGAGCATGTTCATTTCATGTGGGTGATCACAGACTGTTGACATCTGAGCATAACCATATTTCAGTAGTCAAAGGGAAATAAACTCTTACGTGGATTTGGTTTTTCTGCCATTTTCTCTTCCCTGAGTGTAAAATACACAATGGAGCATGTCCTTGTTGCCTGCCTCTGTTCCCTTTTCTAAAGTTCCTGTCCCTGTCATTTATCCTTGTAGTGCCAGTGTACTGTCCAGTATCTGCCTTTGTACTCACAAGCTCTGTTGAAGGAAGTAAACATTTATCTCGAATTTATCTGGTATAGTGTTTTCCATCCTTAGTGTTTCTGGTGTTTAAGGGAGGAAAACCTCCAGGTCTCAGGGAAGGGGTGAAAGAGGGAGGCTGTCACTCTGACACATTAAGAAACATAGTAGAACAAGAGATGCTATTATCTCAAGGTTCTCTGAAGGTTTTAGGATATGACAAATATATATAATTTGAAGGCCTGGATCACATAACCACATTTTGAGGGGTTTAAGTTCACAAACACTTATTGAATGTCTAACATGTGCTGAAACCTGTAAGAAATATAAAAATAATTAAGACAAAAGCCCTGTCCTCTGGGAGCTCACAGTCTGTTGGAGAAGGCAGGATGTGTAAGTGATACAATGCAAGGCAAGAAGAGGTGGTAACAGCTACAATAGAGTTATTGATCAAGTAAAACGCAAGACAGGGAGATGTTGAGTCTAACTTGGGGCCACTAGGAAGCCACCTTGAGAAGAGTTTGAACAGAGCCTTGAAGGCTTAATGGCATGTGGATGGCTGGAGAGGGTGGGGAAGTCATTCCAGGTGGAAGGCACAGACTGGGCTGGGTTTGGGGAATAACGAATAATCCCATAAGCTGAAGTTTAGGGCACAGCTTCCAACATAGATAAGAGGAAAGGTAGGTCAGAACTATGACTCCTACCTGAGATCACATCCTCAAGATAAGGTGAGATCCATCAGCTGCCGTAACCAGACGACAGCTGTCAAAGATGAGTGTTTCTAGTCTGTTATCCTCACTGTACGTTCAATAGGTTCTGACTGCACTGGTTCAGTTCTTTCCTAGGTCTGCCCTCATTCAAGGAGGGCCCTGCCATCCCCGGAGGAGTGTCTTGGGCTTTTATAACACAGTTTGGGGAGAATACGGAGAATGAGATGGGAACCCGAAAGGACAGGGTGCTTGGGTCCATCACAGAGGGCAGAATGCAAAGGAGCGCTCTCCACTTCGCACCGCTGAGCATCAGGAGACACAGGGCAGAGCAGCACGTTTGAGAGAGTTCTGGCCTAAGAGAGCAAGAGTCTCCAGGGAGTTGGGGTTTTGAGGAGGGGAAAGTTGCCTTGTACATTATACTTCAGGTATTTGGGGGACTGAAATGCTTACTCTTAATGTGCTTCTGTGAATGTGACACTTCTTTAGGACTGGGTCCTGGTGTCAACAGGGACGGCAGGGAAACCAAGATTCAGGGCAGCTCAGCAAGAAATCGTATGTGATTTTCCATGGACTAAAGGCTACATTGGGTTAGGAGCTTTAACCACTTCTACCATTTTATTCCTCAATGAATTCTCCATTTAATGTTTCATGCTTGTTGAATGGATTGAGATGGCTCACACTGTATATTAATCACTGTTAAGCAGTGATTCTTGATAATGTCATATTTCTTTAGTGCATTCCTACACCGCCACTCTCCACTTTCCTTAAGCCCTGGTCCAATCCCTACCCATGCTCTTTACTCTCAGCAAATGGCTTTGCGCTCTCCTCCTTTCAAGTAAAAATATTTCTGCATCTTTCGCCCCTTCTATCCTTTAACTCTCTAAGGAGTGAGTTCCTTGCCTTTTAGGTAAGACTGATTCTTAAACAGTATTATTTGATCCACTTCGACCTTTTCTAGGGCTTGATTCTATCCATTTTCTTCTCTTTTTAAATCGATTCTTTCTCCTCTGCTGGAAAATCAGCTCAGATTTGCTTTCTCCTAAAACAGAAACAAAACAAGCAAAAAGTTCCTCTTCCCTCCTACTGCTTATCCCCTCACTTGTTTTTACCAAACAACTTTTTAAAAGTAGCGTGTACCCACAGCCTCTAGTTTCTCCCTTCTCACACACCTCTGAACCCCTAAAATCAGGCTTCTACTTTCACTAGGCTACTGAACCGCTCCTTGAAAGATTAGCAAAGCACTTCTTGTTTTGCTTCCCTCTCTTCCCACCATCCTTTCCCCCAAGCTCCGTATCTAAAAACTCATAAACATGAAGGAAGGATTGTCAGTTATTTGCCTTTATAACCCTTCAACACCTAGCATTATGCCTTGCATATGGTACAGGCACCGTGAGTATCTGAATTGAATCAGAATTTCTTCAGCCTTCCTCACGGTCGCCATGACTCCTGTTCTGCCTTCACCACGTTAGGAACCTAGCAATGGTCTCAGATGCCACAGCTGGGATCAGGGCTTTCTCCAATGGGTTTAGGAAATAGCACATTATTCAGAAACAAAATTATTTTTAAATTCTCATTTACCACAAAGTATGCTGAAAATTATTATTTTATTTTGCTGCTAAATATATACTAAACCAACAACAGATACCCAACATAAAATGCATATCACAGTGAGCATGGTAGTGGTCAATAGCTCCAAAACGAAGAATTTGAGACACGCTGACTTGCCAAACTTATTAAGTGGCTCCCGTTGACCCAAACATAAACCACTAACAATGTAATAATACCCTGTATTATTCAATAAGCTATATTTTCATGAGCTTTTTTCCAGAAAGTTCTACAGGTGTCTGAGACACAATATACAATAAATTCTCACCAAGAATTAGGCCAGTCACTACTAAAATATTGATATAGTATATTTAATAAATATGCTTTTCTACAGAGGGTCCAAGAACACATATCCTTACTTCAGATCCAGATGCCTAAGGATAGTCAATGTGATGTAGAGATTCTTTACTCCTATATTTCCTTTGGGTGAGAAATCCATATATAATATATAATTCCACACATATGCGGAATTTCATTAACAGGAAATGCAGGTTCCCTCTCCCACCTCTCATGAACTCCATTGCACTGAGAAACTTCCAGAGCGGTAGGAACAAAGCTCAAGTGTCACACAACTTCTTTCACACGTGTGTGTACTGAGGTCTACACACATTCCCTACCCTACATTGCTGTCCAGCTTATTGCAAGCCATGTGACGTACCCCAGAAAGCGGCGACTTTGGCCCGTTACAGTCGTTTACTCGCAGCATTCTGTAGAATGGTCCCGCTCACCAGAACCATGCGTTTCTCCATGGCCTTCTAACGTTCAGTCAAAATCCACCCTCTTGGTCACTATTTGGTTCAACAGGTCACATCAACAAACGCTCAGGGAGCACCTACCCTGTGAGAGACAGCGCGCTGGGCCTGCAAGGAGCCAGAGCCCAGTGGGGACAGAGGTTTGTAACATGGCATTCCAATGTAGTGTTGATAGTGATTTAAAGAAGTCAAATCACAGGGATTAAAAAAAAAAAAAAAGAATGAACTGTCTTGGGCGATTCTATAGTTAAGATAGTTTTAAAACTTAAAATTTGTTTGAAGTTTTTAAAGATCACTTAAATGTTAACCAAGGGTACAACCTAGACGAAAAACATGTTGACTAGTCTAATTGAACAGATTCTTCTCAAAATAAAGTTCTTTAAAGGTAGTAAATTTTTTTACACAGGCAAAATATAGTAAGGGCAAAGAAACATGACAGAACATCATCACAGCCAGGAGCTTTGAATTTGCCTTTTGGTTATGCTAAGCAGTTACCAGGTGGGCAGTCCAGGGCCACTGTCCTGTGACTGTTTTAGGGGAGGGGGTCACCTTGTCATGTTATCATTTCCCCTTTTTAAGCCTCTGTTCCCTAGATATTTTCCTAGATAAAATCATATTTTATCTCAACCTCTTCAAATAACCTGTTAATAGCCTTTACACTAATGCCTATGTAATCTGTCAAATAATACTCTAGAGTCTTAGAAATATAAATAGATGAGCATTTTACTCTAAAGAGCTCTTCATTCATCGGGTCTCACTGCAGCTCGTTCAGCAGAGTTGCTGAGTGGGTACTGCAACGTCACACGGAACGCACAAGGAAGCAGACTGCTTTCCTTTACTTATATCTAATTTTGTGGCTTTAGAACCATCTTATTAAAAAAAACTGTATGTTCTAATATTAGTTTTCTGGGGAAAAAAGACACAGGCTTGGGGAAAACCTTTGAAAATTTGACTCTGATGGCCATTTCTGAGAATGAAATACAGCCCTCTAAATTTATCATACCGAGGACATATAGAAGGTTATTAGATAATAAAGAATATTTTCTTGCTGTGTATGATGTGAATGTTTGGGAAGCTATAAGGCATAGAACTCAGTAGAGTGTTCAGGAGTTTGAATGCTAAGATTGTAACTGAAGATAAGATGTACAAACATCATGATATCTGAGAGATTTTATACTTTGTTTTTAACACATCACCTCAACAGACACTGAGGAAACAGAAGTAACCTCTGGAATGGCTGTGAGTTTTAAAGCTAAAAGAAAAAGTTTTAAATTTACAACCAGCTAAGTTACTTGGTTTTAAAGAAAAGGATGATTTGCTACATCAGTCATAATACTAAAGTGTCCTACAACTCAAGCAGTTGTGAGTTAAACATACGGACCCTTGCAAAACACTTATTTTAGGTAATAATGACAAGGAAATTTCTGTATATGAGACTTTAGAAAAATCAAACTTTTAAAAACAGACAAGGAAAAGAGGTCCCTAACCTGTACAGTTCCTGATTCTGTCATATAAGACATTTTGGAAAGGATTCCATTGACTATGACAACAATAGCCAGCACAGTAAAGAAGAATCTGCATGAGTAAAGAATAAGTGCCTGGGAAATGACTGAAGTTCTTACCTTCACCTGCAGCGATGATGTAGAAGTTGTAGGAAGTAGTGTGGAATCGTGGACAAGACAGAAACAACTGCATTCTATCTAAAAAGCAGACCAAATGGGCTTCCACTGCATTATAAAGGGCTCGAGTTGGAGATCAGGACTACACACCTGATAGGAACAGCCATGAACAAAATGTTTTCCTCAACGTATCCATTAAACAAAGGTTCATTCTTCATTCTTTTTTAAAAGAGACTTTATTTATTTTTAGAAAGAGGGGATGGGAGGGAGAAAGAGAGGGAGATGTGCAAGAGAAACATCAACTGGTTGTCTCTCCTGCATTCCCAGCTGGGGACCCGGCCCGCACCCCAGACATGTGCCTTGACTGGGAACCAAACCTGTGACCTCCCAGTTCACAGACCAGTGCCCAAACCACTGAGCTACACCAGCCAGGCTATTTCTTCATTCGTGTGAGATAGTTTAGATATAGTCTTTTCCAGAGAAAACAAATGGGCAGGCTTTACTTTCCAAGGCAGCTTTCAATTCTTTAATTACATAGTATTGAATTCAAAATGGTTATCCTACTAGCTAGAAAGTCATTGAATAGTTTCTTGAATAGTGGCAGTTTTACAGATCATCTGGTTCAACTCCTTATTCTGTACGTTGACAGGCAGAGTATTACCCACAGGCCAAACCCAGCCCACCATGTTTTTGGAGGGTCTGCAAGCCTAGAATTTTTTTTTTTACATTTTTTACATTTTGACTGAAGAAAAAAAAATCAAAATAATATTTCACGACACATGAAAATTATATGGAATTCAAATTTCAGTGACTATTTGAAAAGTTTCAGTGGAATGCGGTCACACTCATTTAATGACATTATCTACACTGCTTTTGCACTATTTTGGCACACTCATCACCTACAGACTGTAAGGTTGGAAAATTCTAAGATATTTACTATCTGGTTCTTTCCAGAAAAAGTTTGCTGACCTCTGGTACAGGGGATGAGGCATATGAAATCTAAAGCTAGAGTACTTGGGTATGGTCCTGGAAACGACAGTGTGGCTGTTTCCTAATCTGTAAACTGAAGACAGTTACGGTACTCACCTGATGGGGCTGTTGTGAGAATTAAGTGAAAGTGCTTAGAATACTAGAGCCTGATACAGAGCAAGGATTCAGGATCTATCAGACATTTTCATTACTACACATGACAAAACTGTGGCCCACCAAGAAAATGGGACTTCACAGGGTCACAGAGTTTGCTTGAGGCAGATGGGGAGAACGTCCTGACTCTCCTTGCCTACCCGATGTCGTCTTTTTAAATATTTTTTTATATTGCCTGACAAAGAAAAACATTCTTGCGATATTTTGGTTGCTGTTTTTAAACTACCTCAAGGCCACCCTAAATCAGAACTTCGGTTTCATCAGACTGGTCTCCTATCAATCCCCGTACCTGTAGTTACCCAAAGGCAACTTGTGAAACATTTGCTATTTTCAGGTCTCTACCTCAAACTTCTAGAAATTAAGATTTTGTTTATACTTTCTAAAAAGGACAACAGAAGTCCCTTACAAATCAAAACTGACAAGTCTGTTTTTAAAAACATATACTTCCTGCACAACTTCAGCAGCCAACAACTGAGGCATGCATATGGACCCGGGATCTGAAGGACAGCACAGTAGCCCATGAGCATGCAAGGATATTTCTTATTCCTGGTATAATTTCCACCCGTTACTTTTCTCCCTTATCAACCCTTGCACAATACCAACACCATCCCAAGCTTTGCTTATTCTGTGAAACCTCTTAAATCTAGCAGAATGTTTGTTTACTAGCTCGGGACAACCTTTTGTTTTTGAAACTTTCTTCATAAGAGGACTTTCTTCATTAAATCCAGTCCCAAATGGTCACTTCATTATGTCATGTTTGCTTGTCAGTTGGTATACAATTTTAAACAATTATGCATTTGTCACTGCTGTCTAATTATTCTCCAGTTTTTCTCTTTCTATGTAATACCTCCTCTCTTGCAACTGAACTAGAATGCCTTAAGGCCAGGCATGTGCTTCTTTTGATCGACCCACAGTTCTTAGTTGAAGTTACCTACGTGGTAGTCATTCAGCAAATGCTTCTTGCATCAGTAAGTGAATGGCTACAAATGCATCCTATGAACAGAATTTTAACTTCAGAGATGAATAAATAACATTTTTCAACTACCCCAAAGACAGTGAAATAATAATTTGTTAGTACATGGATTTAAACATCAGTCATCCAAATTAAAACAAATTAAAAACATTAAAGTACCTTAATTAAAATGAGGACTACACCCATAATAGGAAGATTAACTCTAGATCCTCAGCATTTACTCCTTTCAGATACATTAGCTCTATGACTTTGGAAAGTGTTAGATCTGATGTGGATACTGCGGACATTGGGAAAACCTAATCTAAGTGTTTTTTTAAAAAATCCACCTATAAAGGATTATGTTGCAATCCCACAGAAGTATAATTTTTATCTACATGCATAACATACCTACAGCAACCTTACTTAATATATGAGCATGTGAAATATATTTTATTATAATAGTAGACAAGCAAACTGAATGTGTCTCAGGAAGGGGTCTTTTCCATTAATTTTATAAAGGCTTTCATTTCAAACTTTCATTAACATCTGACAAGCAAGCTGAAAAAGCTTTGCTTAGAGCTTGGGTTAAGGGCAAAATGCATTTTGGCAAAACTATTCCAAGATTACACTGCCTGGCTGTGCGAGAATATACTAATTTGTTTTGTTTTGTTTTGTTTTGTTTGGAGTGTGGAGAAAAGAGAGAGAAAGGGAGAGAAGAGTCATGGACCCTACTTTATGGTTGCCATGGAGGCAAGGTCAGCCTTCCACACTTGGATCTACCAGCAGAGTTCAGACAGGTCAACGTGTGACCGGCTCAGGCCCTGGGGTTAAAAGTTCAAGCAGTGATGGAAAAACCAATATGTCCACGCAGAGTATGCTGTACAATTTATTTCAATTTACATCAAGCCATGCATATAAAATTTAGATAAATTCCATTCAAATCTGATGTTGCCTGACACACAATGTATGCAAACAGATGTCTGTGGGGCTTTTTCTGTGCTTTAGAAAACAACATTAAATTTAAAAATATGTCTCTGGGATTTCTTTATTGAATTACAAAATGAACATAATTTTAACTTAAATGTTTTCATTCTTTCTTCCAATTTTTTTTGTGGGGATCTTAATAATTTCTCAGTTCTGAATCTACTCTATGTCATATTAAAGAGGATAATGTATATTTACAACTACAGCTTCAGTGTTATTGTAGTTATACATTCTATTTATATCCTTTACCACTTTCCACAAATATTTAGTGATTGATATGTCTGATTTATCTCTGGCTTTTACCCTCATCTTCTTCCTTTGCTACTCAAAACAGAGCGAGGCTCCTGGAGGCTGCTGGGTCGTCTTCCAGCCACCAGGTGGCTCCCCCGACCCCTTCTCGCAGCCAACAGGGTGTACAGCTTAGCTGAGTGCTGCCCGCCGACTAAGATTCAGAGGCTAATTATGACCCATAAATACTGTATTTTCATTGTGAATTGAGTGGATCACAACCCAGACCCTGGTACAATAAGATAAAATGCAAATTGGTCTTTAGAAAGAGGAGAAAGAAAAAGACCTTTGTGGCCTGCCTAATTTCTCTTCCCCCATCCTTCCAACTGTTCAACTGACTAACCTCACAGCCAAATGAGGAACACAATAATAACATTTTACAGGAACCTACTTTTGTTGCCAAAGAACAGAGTCACAGACTGGCCAAGGCCAAAGTTTAAGAAAAGTATGCAACACTCAAACTGTAAAGTCTTCTCACTCAAGCTGGAGCCACATTTGGAGGAAGAAAGGGCTTGGATTTTCTGATTCTGGTAACTTCCCCACCAGGAAGTTTTCAGGAGGACCTGCCCCGCTTTCTCAGCAGTCCCACAGCAAGTCACAAATGAACAGGGTCTTAAACACTGAAGCTTTAAAAGGACTAGAAATATGACTTATTTACTTCACTTCTTGCTGCTTAGGAAATGGGATCCATATTTCATAAATGTGATTTTTACAGAAAACATCATCATTTTCTACTGATGAAAGAGGCACAGAGAGAGAAATCATTTGTCCGATTACATGGAAGGTCCTTCCAAAACTGAGTCTTAATTTCTCACACGTTCCATTTTCTATTTCAGGGAGAAGCTTTTTGGACAAGTTTCATTTTCCTCATCTGTAGAATGGAGATAAAAACAGGGCCTATTCCCTATGGAATTTTCGTCAGGATTAAAAGGGTTAATACGCGGAAGAGCTATGCAAATGTTTGCTCCTATTACCACTTATTTGAGCTCGGTACTTCCTCGTTTGCAAGTACTTTATGACACAAACAGTTTGAAAGAAAAAGAACTTTTATGGGTTTTGTAAAGACACGGAGAGTATCATTTTCTAGATACTTAAATGCTCTGAAGGAGGTACTAATAGTGTCTGGGCTTTTTCCTCTTCAAGAACTTAAAAATATGTATAAGCATTTCTTCCCAATTCATGATATTACTTAAAAAAGAAATTACTGATTTCCAAATCTCAGACTTGTTTTAGATAATACTTCAGTAAATGAATCATTTTACTAAAACAGCCATAAGCAGTGGTTCTAACAGCTTGGCTACAATATTATTATAAATGTTTTATTTTTCATTTTTTTACTTTATTAAAGAAGTCTCTGGGACCTAACTCATGCCATAATAAAACTTTGTTAAGCCTCTTGTTAAACTTAGAACACATGAGTTGCTTGCTTCTAAAGTAAATAAACATTTTTAAATTCCTTGGTAAGCACCCCCTTGACAATTTTCAAATAAATTTTCTAAGGATATAAATGATATCCTTAAGGTGACCTCCAATAATTCAGCCACGAGCTAAAGTTTATGTGGACATAAAATCCTGCATTCACATAAATCCTTATTTGTATAAGGAAGGATTTGTATACACAGATGCAAATACACATGCGCATGTCAGTATGTATATGCACATATTTGTCCACATTTACCCTCCACATATATTCCAAATAGATGCAAATACATATGTAGAGACAAGGTGAGATAAGAAGATCAATTTCAATAGCCAAGGAAAGGAGTACGACATTTTTTAATACCTACTATACTATACTGTCATGCAATCCTTTTATTCTTTATTATGTCTGTCAGCTACTACTAGGTGCCAGTAGACAAATGCTAGTCCTAGTCCTGGCCATTTAGTTCTATCTGGAATCATTTCAAACCCAACTCTCTAGAACTGCTTGAAAATACTGCCCTGCCTGGCACCGTGGCCTGGCACCGTGGAGTGAGGGTTAGGAGAAGGGGAGCTGGAGAAGAATCCTTATGCAGACAATCTGGCACCTTTTTTGAGGGATGCCTGTCTTGGTTTTTCCCAAACTTGCACAAATACAACTTCAAAAGACCCCCTTTCCATTCCGAGCAATATATATGTGTTACCAGAAGTTATGTCTTTTGTCACCAGGAGCAGTTTTTGCTGCATGCATCAACTTTCACTGCATTCCTAGTCACTTTTTCTTTTATGCCAGTTTCAGACATCAGTTAACAGAATCCCTTAAAGAACAGATGTACTGAAGAAATGCGCCAATTTGTTATTTGTTACAGTTTGGGGGTGTTGTCCTATGGGTTTTCTAGCCAAAGGCTTGTATGTTTCCCAGGAGAAATTTACTTTCATGAGAAAAGAAAATTGAGGCAAATCACTGCTGTTAGACCCTGGAGTCAGAGACACTGGTTTGGTGTCCTTCTGTACATGTGAAGAAAGAGCCCACAGTTACAGAAACAGTCATGTTTCAATCCATCTCTCATTCTTTCCCAGTGTGAAAAATTACAAATGAAACCAAATTTTTCTCTGTCAATAGAATGTGTATGATTACAGCTGTTCATATTTTCACTCTAATGAAGGGCTGCACATTTAATTGTAAGATTTATTAGGTACTGTACATTGCTGTGTACATGCAAAACAGTTAATCGACATCTAAAATGCTGGTTGTTTATTTTGACATTAATGATCATATTTCTTAATTTGAAACAAAAAGCATTTGGGGAAAATGCATTTTGTTCCCCTTCAAATATGAAATTAATAAATTCAACGTAAGAAATAAAAAGGGCTGGAGAAAAAATGTTGATTTATAATGGTGAGGCTGGTGAAAAAATAAAGATGCTGTAAAAAAAAAACAAGTCCATAATCTCCCATTCTGCTGGAAACAAGAGTTGATTGCCAGCTTTGTTTGATTTCACAGAGATCTCATACGAGGCTGGGTTCATAAACAGGTGAAATGATGGAGTTTATTGCAACGCACATCAACACTGAAACTAAATAACTGTGTTGCCATCTCAGTCCCGCTGAAAGACGGATGGTAAACTTGACCTGCCGCTGGTACTATCCGATTGCCATTTTTTATTCCCCCTTCGCGCCCCCCCACCCCCCCAAGGCTGAGCCACGTTGAGTAAATGCATGTGCACGGTCAGGTCAGGCCCCGGGATCGGGTGAAACTCGGTTCACATTTGCATACAGGCGGAGCCTCACAATGAAAGCCCATCTGTTCCCGTCTCGGAGTACAAATCGAATGTCACCCAACTCACTGCAAACGACAGCAGCATGGCCATTAGATGGAGGAACACTCAGCTCAGGTTACGGATATGGAACTGCTGATTTGGGTTTAAATACCTGATAACTGAAGACTTTTCATTATATGTGAACAAAGAATGAACTTTGAACTGCTCAGGAGTTACCCTCTCCCTACATTGGGCACCCCTAGTTCTATCCATTAGTAATACTTAACTGCTATATTTCCCACTGTTTCTATTTTTGTACAAAAATTAGCTAGGCTGAATGTCACAATGTCCTAAATAATTGCTTTTTTGGAAGGGGGAAGGGTAAGAGGTGGAACAGCAAGAGAGGTTGTAAATAGAGAATGAACTCTGAACTCTATATGCCCTCAAAGGTCATTAATATCATGGCAATGTTGTTCCTTGAACTTCTACATTTTACCAGGGTGGAAATTTTAGTTGCTAGAGTTTAACCAAAGTGTGAATTGTCCCAGCCCTTTATCCCTCCCTCCCAAACCCACTCAGTCAAGCGAGGTACCTATCTTCTTCTTCACTTACAGGCTTGTTTATTCCAAAATAGTTTATCAATCATGATCTGTGTCAGAGGTTTTTTTGTTGTTGTTAAAATCTGGCAAGTATCTTAGAGTTTACAGACAGAAATCCCATACATTCTGACACAAAAAGATAGAGTTGTTCAAGAAGTAACCCCGTGATAATAAGCCTGTCTAAGCATTGCACATGATAAATGCAAGGATTTTATTAGCAAAAATATGGGTAGGCTTTCGTAAATGCCTTCTCGTCCTTTTTTAATGGCAAGAATCTCCTTCTATGAAAATTTTCCTGAGGAAGACACAAACATCTGGGGTTTGGTTACTTGTGTTTATATTTGAAATATGTCTGTCTTCTGTTACATGAATCACGTTTAATATTACAGTTCTGTTTCCGTCGGTAGCCAGTTTGTCTGAGCCCCAGTGCCCATGTGGCTGCAGTCCACACACACAGCCCCACTGCAGAGAAAACAGGTCGGCTGGTTTGTCCTTGACCAGTGACGCTTCTTGGTTTCCAGTCAGTAATAGTGTCACTTTGTGAATTGCAAATGCAATACATGACTGGGTAAAAAAAAATATTTCTAAACGTCTGAAAGCACTTTCTTGATTTGCCCTAAGCAATTATGTACTTTTTTCTTGCATATATTTCTCTTTCTTAAAGTAGTCACTAAAACAATCTTATAGAATTTAATGTATTGAGGTTACACATGGAATCCAGGAAGTTTAAAGGCCATTGGGCTTTAAAGGCTGGGTCCCTTCAGCCATGGTTTCTTTACCACTACGTGAACTATGTTCTTATTGTTTGTCCTTTAAAAATAATACCAGTGTAAAGAAAAGATTTGAGGGCTTTTTCTTTTTTCATCCCATGCAAGAGTTTACGGTCAACCTTAATGGAAGTTCTACATGCATTAAAAGGGAGAATAGACCCTTTGTTTCAGAAGAATGACCAAGAAAGGGGTGAATTCTGGTTCCACTTTGTCAAGTTTAAGGGAAAACTAAATTCGGGATGAGAGAGAGAGAGAGAGAGAGAGAGAGAGAAACACACCTAAACAACTTTCTTAGCTATCTCCCCATTGCCTCTAATCTTAAAATATTTTGTTATCTTGTAAATAAGCCAAAAATTTGCATGAGGGGAACGTGTCCATGAGATCTCTTGGAGATGGGCTGTTTATTTGCATTCCATGGAGCTGAGTGTCTTGTATGTGATCAGCAATAAAGCAGAAGAACCCAACAAGCAGGACGTCTAATACCAGAGGTATTCTTTTGGTGCATGTCAGGAGAAAATACTCCACCAAGGAGGTGTAACTGCTTTAATTCTAGATCCCTAAAGGGATATAAATGAGAAAGGTTCTGCTTATTTCAAAAATAATAAGATAACTTATTTACAGAAATAGCAGTAGCTTGGTTTCTTGGTATGCAGTATTGGTGGTGGTGGTGGTGGTGGTGGTGGTGGGGTGTGAACAGGAACCGAACCTTGAACTTAATTTCCCCTTTGAACTTGTGACCTTTGACAAGATTCCCCATGCGTTCCCCTTCAGACAAATTTCATCACAATTACAGTCCCTTCCACTTGAGTTAAAGATATATAATCATTGATTTGACCTAATTACCTGATACATCCCTTTCTTTGCAAGGTGAAAGCTAAATGTGTGAACAGAAGCTGACCCGTGAAGTCCTGATATCCAATTTTTATTCTAATTATCATAAAACACTTTCAGTCTTACTCTATTTTTCTCAGGTTTTCTTGTGGCCCCTTCCCTGAACCCTCTATTCCTTCAAATTCAACAATGCCCCCTAGGTTTCAAGCTGCTTGGCAACAGACCTTCAAATGCATTATGCACTACATGTTCAAAGTGTCATTTTTAAACAAAAAAACTAAAGACTAACTCTGCATTAGAAAGTCGTCACTAATCCCTGTCTTTCATGAAAAAGTCTTCTGAGGAGATAAAAGAGTGGAAAGTAGAAAGTTCCCACAAGGTTCTGAAATTATATGACTTCTTAGCATCAATCTATTATGATTCAGACTCTCTCCCAATAATTTACAAACTTCAGGTTACAGGGCAGACACAGGCAATGTCAATAGAGTTAGTATAATCAATTTAAACTACAGGGCAATTGTCTTTCTTAAAGGGAATGTGTGTATGTGTGTGGGAGGGGGAGGCATCTGCTAGGTTTACTGCAACAAATCCCAGGCTTTAACTGAAAAGCTTAAATCAGGAAATACATTCTTAAAAATTAAATATGTACTAAGCAAAACTAGAGCTGGTAGAGACTATATAAATTTACTCTAAAAATGAATTTGTATTTTTCTCTACTACAAATTACATTTCTAAAAGGAATAAACTAAAACCACAGAGTTTTCAGTATCTTGTCTTAGACAATTGAAACATAAAGATGAATTGCAAAAAGTTAAACAGCAAAGAATAAACAAAGAGGTTGTTTTCACTTCTTTATGTCAGAGTTTATATTCAGAGGCATAGTGTGCTCTTAGAAATGAAATGACACTTTTCCTTTATGTCATGTTCACATCACGTCACCCTAAACGTTAACAGGCATTACAGGTGGAAGGGGACAAGAGGCTTGGAAAAAACACACCTATGGAGTCAAACCACTTGCTCCTTTTTTGTGGAGCCACGTGTGCCCTCTCTTCCAAAAATTGAATAATACACAAATAATCCTTCATCTGATCACCATGGTGGACCAACATCCTGAGTTTTATTCTCAGCAATGTTTTAATTATACTTTGAAACCAAAGGCCTAAGCAAACAGGAAAAGAAAAAAAAGGTATGTGGGCAAACTTTCTAAGTAGGAAATTATTACAGTGTGCACTGAGGCAAATCTTTAAAAGATTAACATCTTATGATGTCAAGTGTAGCTAGGGTTGAACAGACATTACAAAACAGGCTGGACGGTTCCCACGATGCTGGGCCATTGGTTATTTTCTAAAGGGGGGAGGTCAAGTCTGCTACCTTCCTTCACTTATAAGAGTACAAATTATAAAGAACTCTGAAGAATCCTTGAAAAAAAAAAAAAAAAGCCTGATTTCCACTCCCACTTCTGTCCAAGGGCCTCAGGCATAACCAAGGAAACACAGAAGAGAGTCACAAAACTTCCCAGATGAAAGCAACATTATAGCCAGATGGCTGGGATCCATGTTAAAATGACATCATTTATTTATAAAAACATTGCTTCTAACTTTTGTTTGGCTATCATAAGGACCTTTACCAATATATATTAATGTTGGTATCCAGGCAACACTCCAGGAAACAGAGAAAAACAGGGTGACTATTCGATGACAGAAATCATGGACTGGGCATTATTCTGAGCCTCAAGATAGTCCAATGTCAAAGCAGATGGATAGCAAACTATAACTGAAACTGTGCTCATTTGAAGGTCAGAATCCTAGGCTTGAAAAATAAATTAAAACCTGCACTCATACAATAATTTTAGGGCTGACACCAACAGGGGTAGGAACACTGGAGTAGAGTGTTCTGGAAAAAGGACAAATGGGGCAGGGGTGTTGTCAAATGAACCTCTACAGTTGAGATTCTTAATGTGGTGTCTGTGAGCACCCTGAAATCATATGCAAATGTGCGTGTGTGCTTGCCTGTGCACGCTCATTTTTATGGCAAGAAGAACCACTGCTGCACAGTGATAAGAGAATGAATAAAAGCACACAAAAATGATTATTACAATTTCCAAAGGAAAGATGTTAGCAGCCAACTCACAGCCACCATCATCTCTCACTTGAACAGTGGTTTTCAAACTTTTAAAAACTGATTGCCCCAGTTGTAAATTTTTATTAGACACAAGCATATGTATGTTAATTTATAAACTATATACAGCACTGTAGATGGGAATGCAGACTGGTATGGCCACTGTGGAAAACAGTATGGAGATACCTCAAAAAATTAAAATTGGATCTGCGTTTTGACCCATCAATCTCACTTCTGAGAATATACACAAAGGAACCCAAAACACTAATTCGGAAGAACATAAGCACCCCTATGTTCATTGCAGCATTATTTACAATTGCCAAGATACGGAAGCAGCCCAAGTGTCCATCAGTAGTTGAGTGGATAAAACAACTACGGGACATTTACACAATGGAATACTACTCAGCTGTAAAAAGGAAGAAAATTTTACCTTTTGCAATAGTTTGGATGGATCTGGAGAATGTTATGCTAAGTGAAATAAATCGGTTGGAGAAAGACAAATACCATATGATTTCACCCATATGGAAAAATCTAATGAACAAACTGATCTAACAAGCAAAACAGAGACAGACTCAGATGGAGAGCAGATGACAGCTAGTGGGGGGCAGGGGGGTAGGGGGTGGAAGGATTGAGTAAAAAGGAAAAAGGACTCATGGACATGGACCACAGTGCGGTGACTGCTGTGGGGAGGAGGGTATAAGGGGACTAACTGGTAATGGAAAAAAAATACAGTAAATGCTAGATTAAAAAATAAAGTATACACATATACTACCACTAACCCATTAATATTAGAAGTGCTTAATTTTATACACACACACATTCTAATATTTTCTTCCCATCTGTTGTGCATCATCTAAGTGTGCCTCACTCTGGTCCTTCCCCTCCTCCACTCCTATACCTCTTCTAATAAATTCTACAAAGACTAATTAGAGAAATCATTTAGAAATATAAATTATATTATGCCAATCTCTTGTTGAAATTTACTAGTTGCCATGATATGCAGAATAAAATCCAAATACCTTCCTGTGGCCCACCAAGCCCTCCAGGATTTAGTCCTTTCTGCCTCTTCAACCTCATTTCCTCATTCTGCTTCACTCATTTAGCTCCAGCCACAGAGGTTTTTAACTATTCCTTGAACTTTCCGGTTTCTACCTCAAGAACTTTGCATCTGCTGCTCCTTCTGCCTGGCATGCTCCCACTTCAGATGGCTGCGTGGCTTGAGCTCTCACTTCATTCAGGTCTCTGCTCAGAGGCCTCCTCTGAGCACTCTGTCTCAAAGAGTCCCACTGCCACCCTGTTAAGTCATTTCTCTCTGTGTCCTCCAGGCCTCTTTTGTTTTGGCTTGTTTCAGACTATTCACCACGGCCTGGCATTGCACCATACACCTCCTCCAATAAAATGTAAGTCCCACTTGGCTAGGAATTTTGTCAGTTTCATCTCTGTGTCCTCAACAACCTAGTCAGAGTTCTAGCACACAGTAGGTACTCAATGATGAATGAATGAAAAACAATCAAGGCAAATGGACATTCCATTGCTGTTCATTTGAAAATGAACCTCAAAAGAGTGTTCACGTAACAGAAGCCACCACACTTGGACGAACTATCAGCTAAAAATCAGCGCTCTCTGTTTTCAACTTCCCTAACATTAAAACATATCTTTCTTATCATACCTACTACTTTTGTACAATACCATACTTATTTGCATATAGATGTTCTTCGCTAGTAGCCTTTGTGGAAAAAGTCCAAATCTAATCCTCTATCTAATCCTTTACCACATCCAATGTGTAGCAGGTGCCCACCTCTGGACTGTGGGTGGAGCTGACAGTCACATCTTGCCATGACAAACTGAGGTGCAGTTGCTTATGCAGGAGTGAAGGGTGCCAGCCCCTTGGAGCCACCCTGAAGGATAATCCTTGACTCTATACTCGGATGGATGTTCATCGGCATTCATCTGTTGACAAGGCTGAATGAAGAACAAAGACTCACACTGGAAATGAATCTAGGAAAAATCACCTATTCCTTGTACGATAATGGAGGAAAACACTATCTCAAGGTTGATAAAATAATGATGAACACAAATAGAGACTAAATTTTATTTAAAAAATTTTTTTCTCCACTTTCCTGCCACCACTTTCCTCTGCCCCACCCACTCCCACTTCCCACCCTCCATCCTTCCCCACTTTGGCTTTGTCCATGGGTCCTTTATATATGTGACTTGACAATCCCTTTCCCTTCTTTCCTCTGTTACCTCCCTCTCCCCACCCCTCTGGTTACAGTCAGTTTGTTCTTTATTTCAATGTCTTCTGCTTACTAAACTTAAATTACTAGATGAACTTCATTTCTTTTTTCAGAGGTCCATTCCCAGACAGAAGTAGAAATATCACAAATATGACACAAAATAATAATGCTTAATATGTATGTTTCACTGAAAGAGTTGAGCATTCAATGATATAATAGGAATACTTTTAAGGATGATAAAATGAAAGTGCTCAGAGGCTTGGGCTAAGTAAACTATAATTCTGTACTTAGACCGATAGTCTGAACCTATCAAATATACATAAAAATCTCCTTTTGAAAGAAACTCAAATATACTTGAACATGAATAATTTTCATATACCAAAAATTAGATAAAACTTGAAAACAAATGGTAATAAGCAAGTGACTTAACATTTCTGCATATTAGTATTACCTATAAATTAAAGGAACCAAAATAAATAACTTCTTCAGGTCTATTTCTATTTGAATTGTTATAATTACCATAATTAAATGTACTATATAATTATAGAACATATACCTTCTTATGGCTTAAAAGACTCTCCTTTTAAGCTATATAATATAATAATTATATCATAACAATTCAAATATGACTCTAATTAGGGTTCTCAGGATGCTTGTGTGTTTTGTGTCTACTAATGACCAAAACCAGAACAAATATTAAGCTTTCATGAGACACTAACTTAGAAAGTATCATAGAAGTCTACAAAAACAGAGAAGAAATCAAATGGTAGAGTGGAAATAGAATCTGAAATAATTAAGAATAAAACAAAATGGCATTTAATCAGGAAAAAATCACAGTCAGCCCTGGCTGGTGTAGCTCAGTGGATTGAGCGCTGCCTGTGGACCAAAGGGGGTCACCGGTTCGATTCCCAGTAAGGGCACATGCCTGGGTTGCGGGCCAGGTGCCCAGTAGGGGCCACGTGAGAGGCAACCACACACTGATGTTTCTCTACATCTCTTCCTCCCTCCCTTCTAAAAATAAATAAATAAAACCTTTCAAAAAAAGAAAAAATGGAAAATCACAATCAACAGATCTGGAAGAAAATAATCCAAACTACAAGTATCAATAAAAAAGAAAGGTTTAAAAAGTGTAGTACTGTAAAGGTATTATGGCAACAGAGAGGAGCAAATGAGCTTGTAATGTGACACATTAGCAAAAACAATGATTTTCAGATTTCATGTACGGCACCCTAATTCATAATGGCCTGCGAAGGCACCGGTGTCTCCATATGCTTATGCAGGAATTGCCATGTTGAAACAGACCACTGGTCCATCCCTTTTGCAGTGCTGCCCTGACAGTGGACAGATGTTTCGGAGGAGAGCTCGACTCTCGCCAGCCCAAATCCAATAATACACCTAATGGTGCAATTCTATATCAAGATCATCATTTCTTTTTGACCTCAGATGGCAATTATCTTCCACCCCAAGCAGGAGGCTGGCTCACTTTGATTTCATGCTGGGTGGCCGCTTTAGAGGTTCCACTTAAAACTATATCAAGGCTGCCATCTCCTTTCGCCTGGCTTCTCAGACACACTAAACTACTTCCATCATCTGATGCTGCCACTATCGGTATTAGGCTCCCAGGGGTCTGGAATTATTAGGTATAATACAAGTGGTTGTACTGGTACTAGTAACTGATGGTTTAAAAATCTTTGCTTTTTTAAAAATGAAAGTTTTCTATTATTAGCTTCAATGTTTTCAAAGATTTGAGTATTAGCAATGAAATATAAATGCTCATCTTGAGGTGGAAACAAAAAGGAGACACAAACTTTTAATGTTTGCAGGAGACTATAAATAACAGAGTGGTAAGAATAAGCCCTGGCTCATGTGGCTCAGTTAGTCCAAGCATCATCCCGTTCACCAAAAGGTTGTGGGTTCAGTTCCTGGTCAGGGCACACACCTAGGTCGCAGGTTAGATCCCCAGTGGGAGCACATGTGGGAGGCAACCAACTAATGATTTTCTCTCTCTGTCTCTGTCTCTGTCTCTGTCTCTCTCCTTTCCTCTCTCTAAAGGCAATAAACATATCCTCAGGTAAGAATTTTCTTTAAAATGTATATGGAATACTATGCAGCAGAACGAAAGAAGGAGCTCCTACCCTTCGCAACAGCATGAATGGATCTGGTGAGCATTATGCTAAGTGAAGTAAGCTAGGTGGTGAAAGACAAATACCATATGATCTAACCTATAAGTGGAACCTAATCAACAAAACAAACAAACAAGCAAAATATAACCCGAGACATTGAAATTAAGAACAAACTGACAATAACCAGAGGAGAGGTGGGAGGGGATAATGGGGGGAAAGTGGGAAGGGT
>PVKU01002739.1:0-121946 GCA_004027475.1 Anoura caudifer
TGTCTGACAGTTTCACTATATGAATTATATGTAGGGCTGATTTTGTTTTTGCTGTTTCTTTTTCATTCTATATTGTTTCTTCATATGCTTCATGACATTTCTATGTACTTTTATGATTATTGGAATTTAAGAGAGAGTTCCTTGAGCCTGAGTTTACTTCAAGCACTTACTTCATATGCACTTCCTGGGGGAATTTCCATTTACTTCTGAGGAAGATTGCGTTGGGACATGGTAGTGATCTGTACTAATCAAGACCATTTTAAACTAGATTTTCTATGGTTCACATTCTGAGGATTGTGTCCCAAACTCCCATGAGTCCTGTTAAGAATTCTGAAGGAGATTTCTTTCCCCATCCTTCACCCATAGCCCAACCAAGATAGGCATATTTCCTTATTATTTCTCTCTATGAAGTGGAGTGGGTGTTATTTTGTTGATATCATCCTGTTTTATTTTTTAAATAAATTCCATTTTTAGCAGCTTTAGAGATACAGCAAGATTAAGCAGAAAGCACAGAGATTGTTTCATATGCCCCATGTCCACCGCATGCATGGCCTTCCCCACACTTGACTTTCCCTACCAGAGCAGTACATGTATTACAATCAGTAAGCTTACATTGACACATTGTTATCACCTAAAGTCCATAGCTTACATTGGTGTTCACCTTTAGTGTTGCATATTCTCTGGGTTTGGGCAAGTGTATAATGGTATAGTACCCACCATTAAGGCATTATAGAGTGTGATGGTTCCACTGCCTGAAAACCCTCTGTGCTCCACTTATTCCTACCTCCACCTCCCAGAAACCACTAATCTTTTTCCTGACTCCATTTTTGGGGCTTTTCCACTAGCTAATTGCTTTTTTTCTTCCTGCTTTACTCTTTCTCTAAGGGTTTACCTTAGGGTCTAGATACTTTGAGGGGATCTTAATCCTTGTTCAAAACTTGCAGTTTATAGATTTTACTTCTTGTTCCCTGATCTTATGGGTGGTGAAAATGGAAAGCTCTGAACCACTAGGAACCAGCGGATCCCTCTAGGAGATCTATCAATTTCCTTTCTGGATTTATGCTTTCTCATTGTTCTTGTCTCGGAGGAAAGATTCTTGCCAGGTCAGCTGTGCATGCAACAATCTTTTAATTTTTTATTTTTACTTTTAGTTCAATGTAGGATTTTCAGATATTCTGTAGTGGGAAGCTTTTTTAAACATCTCTGGTCCTACATCTTGTTGCATATGAAGGTCTTTTAATTTATCAATAATTCTTAACAGATATCTATTTAGCATCAATTTTGTGTCAGACTTGTACTAGGCCCTTACATGACACCATCCATGTTTTCCTCATTTTGGAGGAAACACAGAAAAACCAACAACACTATACAGTATGGTAAGTCCAGGGATGAAAGTATATACAGTGTGCTATGGCACCTCAAGGGAGTTGCCTCACTCAGGCTGAGGATAGGAAGTTGTCTATGAAGAAGACAGGAAGTGATACTCAATCTTTAAGGATTCAGCCAAGTGAATACAGGGAGGCCATTTGGGATAATGTCAGCCAGAGGAGTGAGGCACTGACAGAACAGCAAATACTGTGATGTAAAGTGTGATGGGTTGGGAGAACAGGGGGGAACGGAGGATGCAGAACAGGCAAAAACAGGTCAGCTCCCCACAGAGACCTGCTGAGGTATTTCTTACATTGCCACACCACACCGAAGAGAGAAAACTGTCTGACATGGCTCTACCACAGGTGTGACACTCAGGGTGAGAAACAGTTTGGCAGCCCTTTTCCTTTACGATTGTACTTTGTTTAGATTCAGCCGTAAAGAGAGACAAAATAGGAAGTGAGGTCACCTCTGTTCAAAAATTATCCTCCAATTTTGAATTGTCTTCCTTTCTTCGTGTAATCCCATCATTAGAATAAAGTGGCCTCAATACCTATCTACCCCCTTTAAGTTGAGAACATCATGAAGGCAGGGGGTATGTCTGACTTCACACTATTGCCTAGTGTTTGGCAAATGCATCTCTGTTTTTGACCATGTGTAATTACAAGTTAATGAGAGTGATTAAGTAGAAAACATTGTCAGCCATTCAAAACTTATTCTAGATAGGTTGAATCTGTTTGCTTTCCTCTTTCCTCTCACCTTGTGTAGCCCATTGAAGGAAGTGGAGGTTTTATTGGAAGATGAAGGGAAAAGCAACTTTGGAGCAAACCACTGCTCAGGATGAGGCTGCTGCTCAGAGGCTGTGCTTTAAGTTACAAAAGACAACCTGAAAACACTTGCTTTTAGGGGTCAGAAGATAAATTTCTCTAATTCTTTTTTTGGTTTCTTAAAATATGTCCATGGTCCAAGATCAACAAACTAAGAAGTATGAGCACATATGAACTAAGTTGAGTGTTGTCATCCATTAAACTTATAACCTAGTAAATTTGGCACATGATATTGTTTGATTAGACTCATATGTTAAGACATTAATATAAGTCACTTTAATTAAAATTATGTTCAAACAACTAAATAAAGTACTTCTAGAGGAAGCAAGGCAGTGGGAAAGAGAGAACTAGATGAAACAAGTGCAGTCTCAGATTCCTCTGAAGGTCCCTAGAGCGGTGTAACTCCAGCTAGCCCCTCTGTGGCATTGGTAATAATAGTAATACCTCACATTTATTGAGTGTTTACTATGTGCCAGTACTGATTTAAACATTTCACTTATATTAACTTATATCCCATTTGTCCGCAGAACCACCACATAACAATGCCAAGCACCTTTAGGTCAGGATGACTATTGAGGCCCTAGAGAGGTCTTGTTTTCTCTTTTCAGGAGTTGACTTCTTTCACTGTTGTCTGAAAGTAGTACCCAGCAGTCTAATGTATGGCTGTAAGCTGAAAGCTGGCGGAAACGGACCCATCCCCTTGTGCAGGGTTAAGAGGAGGTTAGGAATGTGGAAAGAGAAAGCAGAGGTATGATTAGGGATATCATGTAGGTTTTATGCTCCGAGGAAGGAGAAAGGGGGAAAGGAAGGAAGTTTAGAAAGGGAGCTGGGAAAAGATAGCAAACGATTTCTAGGTCCTGCTCAGCCAGGGGACCCTGAGTGAAAGGAAGGGTGGACTCCTTTCTCTGGTTGTGTAAGAGAAGCTTTTACTCTTCCCTACAACAAACCGTGGAAGGTCTCCCTTCCATACAGGTCCACTGCCTGGACCCATTGAAAGAGAAACTCCCTCCACTGCTTCTTTATTTTACTTGCTGTTTTGTTCTGGTGCCATGGCTATCAAATTTTTCTAAAATAATCCAGTTTTCAAATATTATCCTGCTGTTACCATATGTATACTCTAATTTATCAAGTATGAGTTCTGATGTTTGTTTTGGAAAGTTTCACAGCCATACCCATGATGAAGCTTCCAGAAACCTGAGGATACTTCTTTTACAGAATCAGTTTATATAGTATTAACTGTGAAGTTGGTTGTTGGAATAGGAATTCTGATCTAGAAGTTGAAAAGTGACTAGGTAAGGAAGAGAGAGGGTCATTAAACTTTCAAACATTTTATCCACAGTAACCCCTATCTCTTTCCTCTCATTCCAAAGTCTATAGGGAAAAACCCAGCTAATCTTCGCTGCTACTGTGAACAGTCTGAGAACACCTTGTTTTCTCTCTTTGGAAATTGTGACACGAGAGCATCGTGAATATTGCCAGGATGATTTACATTAGTGGTCAGTGTCCCCCATCCAGAATCCTGAGAGGAGGCCCTATTCCATTCTATTGACTGAAGAATAGGTGTCTTCCTTCTTCACCCATTGACCCTGATGCCCTCTCCCAAAGCAGAGTGCTTTCAGCCCTGCTATCATTCTTCAGTGAACTGCCTGGATAATCAATTCAAGTACAAGCCTGACCTCTGCTATGCAGGAGGCACTAACTGGGATGAACCTTATATATGAACCTTGTAAGATCAAAAGATCTTACCAAAAGAATGCTCAGATGTATTTCAAGTCATTCATGGGACTGTATGCCATGCCTCCAAAAAGGAACAGTAATTAGATACAGTGCCAGGATAATAAACAGCTGTCAGGATACAAGAAGAGCCAAAAAGGTGTTAAGCCTGCAGCCAGCATCGGGCAGTTGGTTATACACTGACAGGGAGAGAAGGTGAAGAGAGAACACCAGGGTCCTCTTTGAATCATTTGACATGGTATTTACCTTTGAATTGTTCTAGACAGTGTCTCTTCCCATTTTCCTCTAAGTGAGTACCACATGTTCCAGGAGAAAACTTCAGTCCACATATTTGTTCCTTTGTAATATGTCAAGCTTTATTACCCTTTCCCACTTATAAATATAAATATAATGAACTTGTTATGCAACAGACCTAAGCAATGGTAACAGTTTAAGAATTAATGTGCTAAAATATTTCTCCTATACTAGCCCTTCCTCTTTCCTGGCTTTCCACCATCATTATTTTGGAAAATGCAGTCTGAAAACAAACAAACAAAGTGCATAATTGTGTGCTTATAAAATGAAATTGTATGCCATGCTTCAAAAAGGACTACCAATTACCACTTTAAATATGCTAATTTGGGGAAATGGCTGGACATTTATTTTAGACTAGACAAAAACATAGTAAAAAGTCAGAAATGCTGATTTCAGAAAAGATACTGCTAAATTCGAGCTAATTCAAGGAAAGGGACTAAAAATAATAAAAGGCCCCAAAGAATGAATATTTTCAAAATTGGAAGAATTTAAGAATCTAACATGACAAACTTCAGCCAGTCCTACAAATACCTCTGGGGAATTAGATTCCAAACATCTACATTGTTCAAAGGAGAAAAAAAAAAGAAATAACAGCTACCCCCTGCAGATAAATGAACACTTAAACTAAGTCTTTAAATGTTTTTACTTAAGCCAGCTTTCAGATGCCTGGAGATGTTAAAAACTAGCCAGGCAGAGCATTTATTTTCAGATAACAAGCTTATCAGGTAAGGAGGGCGGGACTAATGATTTACCTGATAAGCTCCTTACCTACGAAATGTATTATATCATACATTTTGAACCTCTTACGTCTGGACCTGAATAACCACATCGGAATGGTCTGGAGCTGTTTCATATACCTGTTACCAGTGTTCACTTAGTTGGCACAGAGGAGGACACACCCGAAGTTGAATAAACAGGAGAGTTTCATATGATTTTATAGGGTCACAAATCTATAAAGATGTTACTTTATTGAACACAAACCTGATCCATAGGAAAGTGTTAAAATGATTAATGATTAATTTCAATGGGCACTTATTTCCCTTAAACATGTTATTTTCCAAAAATATTGACTGTTTAGAAGGAAAGTAAAGAAAATGTGTGGATCTATTATACCGGGGAAAAAGGAAACAAAAAGAAGAACTCTTTAATATATCTTGTATATGTGAAAATGAAGTGTCTCAACAACTAACTGTTCCAACAACCAGCTTCATGGTTAATGCTACATGAACTGATCCTGTCAAAAAGGAGGATGACAAGCCAAAAGGAGGATCTGGCACCACCCTCCAAATTGACCCCGCTTTTTGTTCTTTGCACTTATAGTGATGTGTTAGAGATTTAAATATTATGCTCTTGAAATATAATAGAGTTGTCTACACATAGACTGTCTAGACAGGGCTGGGACTATGTTTAATTTCATTTTCATGGCAGCTAGCAGTCTTGCACAAATAAATGCTTTTGATAATGATGATGATATTAATGTTAGTATAAGCAGGTGGCCAAAATTTGGGGGATAAAGCTTGATAGTTTAACATTAGTGCTTTATAGTGCATGTATGCACTGGGTGTTATATAAAATTTATTGAATAATAAATTATTTAAGCATATTTTATATTTATTATTACCCTGTTAAATTTGTTTACATGAGAGAGAAAATATCAATCTGCCTATTGAGAAAGTAGGCAAGAATCCCTACTCAATTTTCCTAGTGTCTGAAATGAAAAGTATTCTCATAAATCTGTATTTTAGAAAAAGAAACAAATTAGATATCCCATTAAGATTTTCTAAGATTTCTTGCTTAGAAAGCTGTGAAGATTCAGATTTCCTGCAAAATTCAAGAAAACAGAATTGGAGTTTATACAATGAAAACATGACTTGTTTCATTTATTCAATGTGTTAGTTGTTTGTTTTCAAAAATAAATATTAGAGTACTTGTATATAGCAGCAAGCCAAACAATTAGAGATCCTTGTCCTCCTGGAGCTTATGCTTTAGCAAAGAAGACAGGAGATGAAAAAATAAAAGCATAAAAAGTAAGTTATATGTTGTAGTTGAAGGTGATTGTTACAGGGAAAAAAGCCAAGAGGATGAAAAAGAATTCGAAGTGGGAGTGGTGTTACAGTGGTACACAAGGAAGTCAGAGTAGGTCTCAGTGAGAAGGTGTATTTGAGCAAAGACTTGATGGAGGTGAGGTCATCCACCACTTGGAATCTGGGCAAAGAAAATTCTGAGTGGGAGGGATTAATAATGCATGTGTCCCAAAGTAAGTGTATTCCTGGAGTCTTCAAGAGGTAGCTGGGACTCCAGTATGGCTGAAGCCAACTGAAGAAGGAAGAGACTAGGAGAGAATGGGGCCAGGTCTTTGCCTCTCTATTTGAGATGAGGATTTTGCTTTTAATCTGAGCGAAGTGGGGAGCTATTGCAGAGTTAAAGCAGAAAGGTGACACATCTGCTTTATGCTCTAATAAGACTGCTTTGTTGACAGAAGTCCATGGAAGAACAAGAGCAGGAGAAGGAAGATCAGGCAGGGTACTTGTAATAATGCAGGCAACACATGATGGTGGCTTGGGCTAGACTGTAGTCTGATTCTGCATACTTTTGTATGTAGAGCCAACCTTTCATGATGGATTGAACGTAGGAGGCAAAGATCATTCTATAGCAGTGGTTCTCGAAGCATGGCCACCAAACCAGCAACATCAGCATTGTCTGGGAACTTGTTATAAGCTCAAATTCTTGAATCTCAGTCTAGATCTACTGAATCAGAAATGAGAGAGCAGGGCCCCAGCAACCTTGAATTGTAACAGGCCTTCAGATGATTCGGATGCACACTTAAGTGTGAGGACTACTGCTTTAAGATTTGGAGCCTGAAAGGATGGAGTTGACATTAGCAGTGAAGGGGAAGGCTGCAGAGGGAACATATTTGGGGGAGGGGGAGGAACAGGGTGCAGGTTTGGAAATGTTGAGTTTGTGGTGTCTTAGGTATCCAGATGGTAAGGAAGCAGTTGTATATATGAATCTGGAGTTCAGGAGAGAGGGTCTGATTTGGAAATAGAAACTGAAACATTGATTATGTTTCTGAGAACAAAAATTACATCAGTGAATATTTACGGTTCAATGGTTTCATCTTAACTTTGAATAAAAGAAGCAGAAAGACAAGTAATAAAGGCCAAAGCATATAAAAGAGGCAGCCTGCCTTTTATTCAAGTGTGCTAAGAGATTTGAGAGCTTCAGGAGGTCTGTTTTCCAGAGCCTTCAGCCATTTTTCATATAGGAACATTTTATGCTGATCTTTTCCTATGTGATCATCAGTGCAGAGAGTTTCTAATGTTTTGAGGGTAAAACTTAGAACCAATAAGATTTTTTAAAGTAACCAGAAGCTGATAAATTTCTAATATATTTACATCATAAACTGGCAATCCAGATTGCTGGAGAATGGAGTTGGTGCCTTACTAAACAATTCTAATTTTGTTTTTTGCACAGTAACTCTTGTGGAGGGTGACTGATAAGGGCGGGATTGAGGAGACAGAATTTACAACAGTGGCAGGATGGGGAAATGCAGGGAGCAGGGTAGATTCTTCAGTTACTACATGTGGTCTCCTAGTATATAATTTCCAATGTTTTCTCAATACTATCAGGTATTAATAGCTACCCCACAAATAAAACTGTAGAATCAGAATAAGACATTTATACTAAGGCACTCAGAATAATTTCAACTGAATAGCAAAATTAGTAGAAAAGGACAACTAGTGAATATTTAAGAGTAAAGGTAAAACAGAGAGACATCCCTCAGGAAGGAGAATGACTTCTTCAAAAAGAGCAAAAATAAAAAGTAATGTTTCTTCTGACCCTGAATTTATATTCTGTATATTTTTTCAAAACCATTTTGAAGGCCTTTCAGACCTGCCACTTCAGCTGCTGAGATATAATCTACATTTCACCCAGTGAGTCCCTTTTGTCCCACAGTGTAATCCGATCCACCTGTCATCATCAGGGGACATCTGGGATCCATCTTATCTTTCCCACTGGCGAGTTGATTAACCAGAAAATATTTTGAATTGGACTCATATATGGCAGGACTCCACAGATTTTGTGAATTATAATAAGAGCATATAAAAGGTCAGATTTTATTTTTGTGTTTATAAAGAAGATACTCTGACACAGTTAGGATAGAATTCTTGAAAATTGGAAATAAAAATATTATATTGTGTTAAATGGCTAAATACAGTAAGGAATGGGATCATATGACTATTTTAAATAAAATATATTTTTTTCAGAGTGAAAAGTCCTGGCTCAGTAGCATGACACAGAGTTCTCAATCCACAGAGCTATAATTATTAGTTGGAAATAGATGGAAGGCCAATAAACATTTTTTCCTCTCTCTTGCTGTATTTCTGCTGGATGGTGTATCTGGAGATGTATGAGAGGCTGGAAGTTGGGATCTTTATTCCAGCGCATCCTTCCCACAGCATGTTTTCTGACAGGGTCTTGTGAGGGGTGGGCAGTGGGGAAGAATGTGTTTGGTTCATTCTGCATTTGATATACCCTAAGGAATACCATCTGTCTTGGTCAGAACTGATGACATGGTATCATAAATCATCTCTCCAGAAGCTGATGTTTTGAAGATGCCAGGACAAGATGCAAAATATTCTTCAAAGCAGTTGGACATCATTTTCTAAATTTGACTTAGGAGGATCAGGAAGCATAGTGGTTTCATGGACAAAATTATCATTAAAAACTTTGTACGTGGTGAATCTCTATACCAATAGGGGTTTTTCTGTTGTAGTTATGATTATGATGCGTGCTGGACGAGAGTCTATGATGGCTTTGCTTGAGTTTCCATCCCTGCAGCTGGGTGATCCCAGATGCACCAGGAGTTTGGTGAATATCTTGAACTACGCTTGAGATGTTTTGGATTCAACAAAAAAGAAACCTTTGCCAAATCCTCTTTCTTTAATTTTTAAACGTGTATTTTAAGGGAAATTTGATTCATATGTTTCTAATTCATTTACACTTAAATCATCAAAATATTATTTTGTAAGAGCCATTTGATGTCCAAGAAGCTTTCTAAACCTGTTTTATAAGTCCTCGTAAGTCCTTTTTCTTAAAACAGGAAGTTGCATTTTGCCAAGTATAAATAAACTCAAATTTTAAAAAGGTTCAAGTTCAGTTTCTGACTCAGAACTGCAGGTTTTAAGTACATTCTCAAATTAGCAAACTATAGTTCCCCACTCCTATAAAAATATGGGTGGAAGGAAAGACAGTAGTGATAAAAGTGAGTAAAAGTATTCACAAAAATTATTCTCAGAGATATATGTCCAGTTTTGAAAGTTCATAAAACCTATAACAGGTGTTCTTACAGCTAATAGATACAGGTGAATTTTGAGCAGGAACAATCTGCTTGCTGTTCTCCGCGATGTGTTTAAGTAAGTTTACTGCTTTTGTCACAGAAAGGAAAACCTAAAAGTTCAAATATTTAACTTCACGTTTTACTGATTTTACCTTTGAGTCTCATGTACTTTAGTAAAGATGGGAAGACTCATCATATTTTATTGAACAGAAAAGACTCATAAGAGACTCTGGGAGTTCGTCTGCACTAAGATGATGTAACAAGTTAAAAATGTAATCGACACTGTTTTCTTCGAATTGGAGGAATGCAGGACATTACCTCTGATGCATACTAAGACCTCTCTTAATTATATATTATCCATATTACTTTAATGCAGAGGTGATTCAGCCTAACCCTGGAATTCCCTGTAGTTGGTTCACATATTTATAATAAAGAAGGTAAAGGTAATTATGAGAGGGGTTTGAGACTACTCTATATGATTTGTTCAATGTTATGTTTTATTGAGTCCATTTCAATCTTTCTTCTTTCCTACTGAGTAATCAAGTGACTCTTGTGATGAAGGGTAATAAACAACTGAATATACCTTATTAATACACATTATTAATAAAGCTCTCAGTTCACTGTGGAAGCTCTCTCTGTGCAATGGCCAGCAGGGAGACTTGCTGACTGTGTGAAGCTGGATTTGTTAAACTAGCTAAACAAGGGGGAGCAGCATCTAGATGGTCTCTGTAGAGTCTCAGATGGGGGAATTTAGGGAAGAGGATGGGTAGGGTTTGAGGGCTGTGGTTAGTCATAGGGTTATTTTAGGACAGAAGCTAGTAAGTGAGGTTAAGGCAGAGACTAATAAAATTTGCCACCTAGGAAAGTTGTATTCTTGTTTTTGGAACATAAATCCAAGAGTTAATGTTAAATCAGTTTGTTTGTACTTTTATGTTGGAACACATGGTTTGAAAGCAGCTGGTATTAAAACATTTAAGTTCATAGTTGTGTTGCCTGTCTCAGAATTTACATGTTTTCTGATTCATAGGATAGTTTCATAGGCTGTGGTTTTTGTTTTATTTCTCACAACAAGCAAGTAAATATCACAACAAAGTATAACACATATTTTTCTTTTAAAAAATTAGTATGTAACTTATTCTTTAAGAAATTAATAAGTAATGTATTTTAATTTTACTTTTTCTGACAATCTCCAAAATCACATAACCTTCTTGGGTACCTATATCTATGTACATATCCATATCTATGTTATAAAAATTATTCTTTTAGTACCATGTATTAACTCTGGGAACTTATAGAATACCAATAATGAAATGCCTTTGAGAGTTTATAATTGTATTTGGGACCTATTTGTGTTCATTCTAAGTAAGTATTTAATTTTTTATATCCTATCTTGTTGAGAAAATTATGCTTCCCAACTACTAGAGCCTTATATGCTACTTATGTACCACTAAAATTTGATAAAGCTGTCAGGAATTCCATTTTATAAAATAGAGTAGTGCTATTCTCAGAATGCTTAATTAAATGTGAAGAGATTTTCAAAACAAGAAAATTTGTATAAGAGAACTCTCAAAAATTATGTGTAGTAACCAAGAATTGCTAAAGGCCATATGCTAATTCTTTATTTGAGGTAAAAACTATAATAAAATCCTTTCCACAAATGAATATTCTATGTAGTACATCCTAATCTGAACACATGCAAAAAAAAAAAAAAAATAGACCTATCAAAAATCCTGTACAAGGGACAAGCAATATTTTCCTTTTTAAAGTTAAGTCATATCTGCTTTCGCTGAAGCTTGCCATTCATTAGATAATAGCCATGTTAGGTACAGTTTTACATTTCAAAATGCCCTTTATAAAATGTACATTTAAAAGACATTGTTCTTTTCCACTGGTCTCTGCCAACATTATTTAAAATTCAAATTCAGAAAATCTCCTTATTCTCCAACTCTTCCTCTTCAGTGGCTTCGTTAAATTGTAATATCTACCAGGTACTGTGTTCTTTGTATCAGTATTTGCCTGACAAAGGTTCATGAAATTCTCACTTTGAGACCTTGAGAGCTGAATGTTATTATTGCCTCTGCTCTAGACATAGGAAACCTAGGCTCAGAGAGACCCACTGCAGGGCGGCCCCACTCCCATCTGAGGAGGACATCTGTACCGTACCGTTCCCCTCCGACATGCTGCCTTAAGCTAAAGGAATTCATGTATAAAAGCTGTTTTCTCTTTTTTTTGTTCCCTGTGTTTAATTCTAGATACTGTGTAGCCTAAGTTTAAAAAAACAAAACAACTCATGAACAACCCCACAAAAACTTTTTGAATGAAATCATTATAACTTTTTGCTGTTGTTGGCTAAAATATTGTCATCAACAGAGATGCTATCAACTAATCCTCTGATTTTACTAAGTTCTATTTAAGTTATAATGAGATAAAAATGATGTTACAATGTGGAGGAACCCATGGACCATTAAGCATCTTTCAGAGAAATACACTTCAAGGTGGTTACTTACTCAAATGTATTCATTCTGAGGACCAAATAATCATACCACCTCTCAGATGACATGGGAGAGTCCATGTGTCATGACCAGGATATTTGGTTTGTTTTCTAAGACCTTGAAAGACCACATACCTGCTCTTCTCAACCTGCATTTGTCCCTCCCCACTTTCTTCTCTAGGACTGCCCACCGGAAGCAGGTGATTTCCGAGCTCAACAATGCTCAGCTCATAATGATGTCAAGCACCACGACCAGTTTTATGAATGGCTTCCTGTGTCTAACGACCCCGAGAACCCATGTTCCCTCAAGTGCCAGGCCAAAGGAACAACCCTGGTTGTTGAACTCGCACCGAAGGTCTTAGACGGGACTCGTTGCAACACAGACTCTTTGGATATGTGCATCAGTGGTTTATGCCAGGTGAGTACTGACTTCTTTTCATTCTGTTTTTCCAGAAGGTTTTAGTGTCTTTCTATAAATACTTTTTCTATCATTCTGCTGTCTGAATCACTCAGTGCTGCTTTGTATTGTGCTTATAAATAATGACAGATTTTAAAATTGAGGTTTAATTTCAGTTAAAACTACAAGTGTTATATTTTGTGTTGGAGAAAAATAGGCTAGACCTTTTTTTCTATACTTGAGTCTCATCAAATATGGAAGAATAAAAATCCTTGAAAATTGTATATCATTTTTTGGACTATACTCTGAAATTATCTCTACCTTGGTTGTCCCTGAAATGTGTTTTATGTCTGTGTATATGTGCATTTGGAAGCATCTATTTTTATTTACTTAGAGCTTTCATTTACTTTGAGTCAGATGAGGTTGACTTTAAAATCTCCACACTATGGAGAAACTTGTTTCCTTATCATATCTGTAATTTTGTTGAAAGTTCACACAGACTGTCCTGAATGACACGGCAGTGTCAGCGAGATCAGATTCCAGCCAGTAAACATTTAAAATAAGACAGCAAAGAAGTTTGATTTCTGGTATCTATTATTGTGTACTTTGGGAAGGGAGTTAGTAAGGGGAAGGAGAGTTAGTATGTTTGCCATCTTGATTTTAAATTCTATTTTTTATTGTTGACACCTTTCCAGGTGGCCCCCATTTTACACCCTCTTTGCTCACCTCCTGCCAGCCCCACCCCAGTCTTCACCATAGTATTGTCTA
This sequence comes from Anoura caudifer, assembly GCA_004027475.1. Taxonomy (NCBI): domain Eukaryota; kingdom Metazoa; phylum Chordata; class Mammalia; order Chiroptera; family Phyllostomidae; genus Anoura; species Anoura caudifer. Next base: position 13,221 of record PVKU01002739.1, read on the forward strand.
TATCCGTGGGCTATGCATATATATTCTTTGGCTAATAGCCTTCACCTTCTTTTATTCAGTCCCCCATCCCCTCCCCTCTGAGATCTGTCAGTCTGTTCCATGTATACATCCCTCTAATTCTATTTTGCTTGTCAATTTATCTTGCTCATTAAATTCGACATATAAGTGAGATCATAGGGTATTTTTCTTTCTCTGACTGGCTTATTTCCATTAGGATGACCAGCCTAGATTTTGAAGCAATCAGTTGCTATAATTTTCTGTGTGCTATATATATTTTGCCATATACTTTTATATCTCATAAAGTAGACATTTTAAGAATCTTTGCATCTCCTTCCCAAGAAAACATTGGTGGGAATTTTTCTTCTTCCAGAATCTCTAATATCATTACTAACAATATAAGAATTAGCATAAAATATGTCTCAGTAATTTGTTTGCAATTCACATGTTTATTTAAAACAAATCTGCATTCAGATATAAAAGGAATAACTGTAGTGTGAAGTACTACAAGAGATGTGACATGTCCTGCAAGGTTTTATGTCAAGAGGGAGGAGACATTCTCAACCTTCATGAGGTCCAGAATTATGAGACAGGGAAATTTTGTCACGTCCAAATGTTTCTCATTTAGGAGGATGGGGATGATGTTTACATATCTGAAGTTTTCTTTACATATAAAATATGCAAATTTCAGATATAAATTTGAATTTAGAATCTTACTATCTTTTATTTAATCTTTATTGTATTTTTTCCATTACCATTTAGTTCCCTTATAGTCCTCTCCCCCCAGCAACCACCACACTGTTGTTCATGTCCATGAGCCCTTTTTCCTTACTATTTTAAAGCTAAGAAGGCCTTAGAGATGATCCGATCTAAAAGCAATATATTTGAACATTATTTGTGACATTTGGTGTTTGCTTCCTTCTCTAGGACTCTCAGTGGCATTTAAATGGAATCATGGAGTCCTTAAAAGCTTCGGGGATGATAGAGAATTGAAAAGCAAATAGATACAGAAAAGGGAGTATGTTGAGAGAATGGCAAATAAAATAATGATAATTCTTTATGCATGTGTACTGTTTGAATAAAGCAAGACGGATTTCCATTTTGTATGTGAAAAAACTGAGGACAGAGAAGTTGTATGATTTTTCTGGAAGTTATATGGTTGGGTGTGGCAGAAATGGGACTAAATTCCAGGTATCCTGATATCTACTTTAAAGTTATTTGTACTATATGTTACATAGAGGTGAATGAACCAAAACAAACAAGACAGGTCAGCAAATTAGGTTTCATTTGTTTCTGTTGCATGGGAGTTCAACGTGGCTTGTTTTTTTCCTTAGTCTAACCATGCCAGCTGGCCTCTACCTTGGCAACTAAAAGGAAATCCTATATCAGGAGCGAAGGAATAAATTTTATATACATTAAATATGAAATGACAGTGCTGGATTTTTGGTTATAAGTACAAGCATGCCTCCTTAAGTTAGATTCTTATGGGTAGCTTGTGAGATTTAGTGGCCAATGTAAACTCTACAATAACTGTAAAGAGTTGTGGCCTATTGTACATAGAAATTATATGTGGTTATTATTATTATCTTCATTTATCTGTCTTATTAGAGGCAACAGTATGGTAAAGGAGATGAAAAACTCAGATTTGACTTAGTCACTAATAAGCAGTTGGGCTGGAGAGCAGGGTACTCCCAAGTGCACAGTAACAAGAGCAGGTTCGTGAGAAAATCACGGAAGCTTGAATGGCACACAGGACTCTCATAAAGTGAGTGGCCAGGAAGGAGTTTTAGGGGAGAAAAGACATAATCATAGATCTGCTATAGAAAAATTAATATAGCTGCATTTACAGGACGCCTGAGGTGGAGGGCCCTGGAGACAAAGGGACCAGTGAGAAGGAGGCTCTCAGAGCAGCCAAGGTGGAGGTAACCATGTGCCCTGGCCAGGGCAGGGACAGCAAGAGCAGAAAGGAAACTAGGTCTGAAACCAGGGGAGAGTTTTCACTTTGATTATAACTGAGGCAGAGGGTAGAAAGCAATCAATAAAATTAATCATGCTCAGGGGATCAAAAACAACCTGTTAATATGAATGGATAATGGGTATAATTTTTAATCCTTGCTCCTATTACCATAATAGCCTTGTGTTTTCCTTATTAAAACCTACTTCAATTTTATAACACAAGGGAAGGAACAGAAAATAGCAAGATGAGAGTGGGATGAAGGTGGACTACTTCAGCACATACTTTTTCAGAAGGACAAGAGTGAAGTCAGTCACCAAAAGAAGAGCACTCACTACTGCCCCAAAAGGGTTTAAATGCATACATTTTATTCTTAGAAAACTTTCTGTATTTAAGTTTTATCTGTATATTAGCAATTAGTATGTTCCATCTTTGGTAAGAAATATTAAGAAAAAGTTGTATTTTCATATTCTTAAACTGCCAAAAAAAACCTTAATACTAACTTAAATGTGTAGTTTTTATAAATAGCTTTCCTAGTTTCCTGAAAAACTCCCCTGTTATATTTTCCCATCTCTTCCATTTCTACCCTATTGTTGGGGATCCCTAGTTCTTTCTGTGGCCTTATTTTAGTTTTATTATAATTTTTTATAAGTTGCATCCTGTATTTTTGAAGGAGTGTATAACACAATTTTTTATAATCAGTGGTTGAACACAGTAAGTGGTTGAATCAGTAAGTGGTTGAACACAGTCATAAATCAGCACAGATGAAGCTTATGGAAAGTATACAGTTGGGTCTGTTGGCATTTGATAGTGGCATGTGAAGAGTACCATGGTAGACTGCATGTGTATGTGTAACAATACATAGACCAAAATCTGGAAGCAGATATCCCTGAGTGTTATGAGTACTTCAGGGGCATTAGGTATCACATACATTTCTGCATTTGAATATTGCTTCAAATATTTTTGAGGCTAAGCAGATAAAATTATATACTATAAAGAAGCAAACATTTAGCTTTGGACATAGTCAGACCTTGATAGAAAATGACAGCATAATTATAGAGATCTGTTAGTTATAAGCACCAATTATTTCAATATACATGTTTAATACTCGACTAAGAACCACTATTTCAAAATTGGGCTTTTAACTCAACCAAAACTATGGAGCCCTAGACTTTCAAGCCAGGAGATACTTTAGCAATAAACAGACATAGCTATTTCACAGAGGAAGAAATTGAGACCTGGAGACCATCCCAGGGTCACAAATGAGTGTATTATCTGTATTTGTTGTGAAGGTGCTTGTGAAGGAACATTCTAGACTCATCACTATTTATAGTATAGACTTTATTATTATTCAGTAGTATTAGAGAATCTTACTAGGCAGCAAAATAGGTTCCATTTTTTATTGACATAAAACATATTAGTTTCATGTATACAACATAATGATTCCATATGTCTATGTTGCAAAATGATCACCACATCTAGTTAATTCATCAGCATAGTTAGAAAATTTTTTTGTTGTGATGAGAACTTTGAAGATATACCCCCTTAGCAACTTTTAAAATACAATAAAGTATTGTTAACTATAATCATCATTCTACACTCTACATCCCCAGAACTTGTCTTATAACTGGAAGTTTATAACTTTAGGCCATCTTCACTCATTTTTCCCACTCCACCCACCACCACTCCCCACCTTTATCAACCTCCACACTGCTTTCACAGTGACTGCATTGATTTACATCCCACGAACAGTGCACAAATGTTCCCTTTTCTCCACATCCTCGCCAACACTTGTCGTTTTATTTATAGCCGTTCTAACATAATGAGGTAATTGACATCTCACTGTAGTTTTGACTTGACTTTCCCTCATGATTAGTGATGTCAAGCATCTTTCATGTATGTTTTTTATTTGCATGTCTTCTTTGGAAATATGGTCAATCAGATTGTTTTCTTTGCTATTGAGTTATATGAATTCTTGATATATTTTGACTATTAACCCCTTATCAAATATATGATCTGCAAATATTTTCTCCTATTCTGTAGGTTGCCTTTTCATTTTGTTGATATTTTCCTTTGCTGTGCCAAAGCTTTGTATTTTGATATAGCCCCACTTGTTATTTTTGCTTTCATTGCCTTTGCTTTTGGTGTCAAATCCAAAAAATCATCACAAAGACCAATGTCAAGAAGCTTTCCCTCTATATTTTCTTCTAGGAGTATAATGGTTTTAAGTCTAACATTCAAGTCTTTAATCCATTTTGGGTTTACTCTTGTATATGATGTAAGATATAGGTCCAGTGTCATTCTTTTGCCTGTGGCTGTCCGGTTTCCAACCCCATTTATTGAAGAGACTGTCCTCTCTGCACTGTATATTCTTGGCTCCTTTGTTGTAAATTACAGTAATTGACCGTGTTCATGTGGGCTTATTTCTGGGCTCTCTGTTCTGTTTTCATGCCAGTAACATACTTTGTATTATTATTGCTTTATAATATAGCTTGAAATCAAGGAGGGTGGTACCTTCAGCTTTGTTCTTTTTTCTCAAGATTGCTTTGACTCTTCAGGATTTTTTCTGGTTCCATACAAATTTTATGATTGCTTATTCTATTTTTGTGAAAAATTCCATTGGGATTTTGATAGGGATTGCATTGAATCTATAAATCACTTTGCATAGTATAAACATTTTAACAATATTAATTCTTCCAATCCATAAGCACAAAATATCTCTCCATCACTGTCTGCCTTCTTCAGATACTTTTAGTAAGGCCTTACAGTTTTTAGTATACAGGTTTTTCACCTCCTTGGGTATTTCTGGGTATTTTATTCTTTTTAATGCAATTGTATAATAAATGAGATTATTTTCTTAATTTCTCTGATAGTTTGTTATTAGCATATAGAAATACAGAAGATTTTTCTGTATTGATTTTGTATTCCACAGCTTTATTGAATTTATTAGTTCTAACAATTTTTTGTTGGAGTCTTTAGCATTTTCTATGTATAATATGTTTTCTGCAAATAATGATAGTTTTACTTCTTTCTTTTAGATTTGGATACCTTTTATTTCTTTATCTTGCCTAATTGATTTGGGTAGGACTTCCAGTAATGTGTTGAATAAAGGAGGCAAGAACATGCATCCTTGTCCAATTCCTGATATTAGCAGAAATGCTTTCAGCTTTTCACTACTGAGTATAACATTAGCTGTAGGCTTGCCATAGATGGCCTTTATTATGTTGAGGTATGTTCCCTCTTTACCTACTTGGTTGAACATTTTTATCATAAATCAATGCTGAATTTTGTAAATGATTGATCTGCATCTATTGAGATGATCATATGATTTTTATCTTTCATTTTGTTAATGTGGGGTAGCACATTGACTGATTTGTGGATATTGAACCATCTCTGCATCTCTGAAATAAATCCAACTCGATCATGGTGTATGATGCTTTCAATGTATTGTTAAATTCAGTTTACTATTTTACTGAGCATTTTTGCATCTGTTTGTCAGAAGTATTCACCCATAATTTTCTTTTCTTGTAGCATTTTTGTCTGGTTTGGATATCAGGTTAACCTTACCTTGTAGAATGAGTTTGGAAGTATTCCCTTCTTAACTCTTTTATGGAAGAGTTGGAAAAAGTAGGCATTAATTCTCTTTTAGAAGTCTGTAGAATTCACTAGTGAAGCTTTCTGGCCCTGGACTTTTGTTTGTTGGGACAACATAGCTTCCAATTTTCAATAACTACCATATCTAGGCCCTTTACATATACTTTTTCTAATACTTACAACTTATTAGGCAGCATTATCTCCATTTCACAGATGAAGAACTGAGGCTTGGGCAGATTATAGACTTGCCCAGAGACACCCAGTTCTGTGTGACTCCAAAGCTTTTATTTCTTCCAGTGAGTCTGGGTGGACAGAGCCAGGTACTGTTTGGTGTTGAACAGTGGTCTCCAAACACATCTGCATACCAGAATCACCTGGAGAATTCTCAAAAGATAAAACTCTTGTCCCCCAGCCCCCAGATATCAAATTTATTAGTTCTGTGTTTTGACAACACTCTCCTTATGATTATGAACCACTTACAGATTAAAACGCAAATAGTATCTGAAGTCAAATGACCCATGTTGGAATCTGGCTGCTCTTTAATGATCTGTAATCTTGAGCAAGTTACTTAACCATCCTATATTCTATTTTTCAACCTGTGAAAAATGAGATTGCCTCATAAACTATAGAGCAGCAAGAGAGAAAATCATATGAACATGCTTAAAAAACTGTAAAGTGCTGTGGTCATGTAAAAAAACCTGAACATTTTGACTTCCAAAATATTTTAAAGTAGTGGTTCCCTGTGTAGGATTTCATAACCCTGTAACAATTCAAAAAAGTTTATGGAATGAGGTAAAGTAACCAACCTATTCTGCTAAGTAAGGACATTGAAAAATGTTTGAAAAACCTTCTGCCATGGACTTTCACCATCATCATTTTGTTACTGAAATATTAACAAGAAAGAAATAAAAACCTGATTTTAAGAATAAAAGACAATTCTCTAAATTGGATTCAGCTTGCTTAATGAGAATGTTGCTACCCTGTACTTATTTTACTTTTTTTTCTCCAGAGCACAGAAATTGTCACTACTAGTGTTTCACAGACCAGCATATCCGGTCCAGCCACGAGGAATATTGCTGCCTTAGGTTGTGCCATTTCCCCTAGGAACTTACAGCTAGTTAATGACAGACTAGAGGTCAGAGAATGTCAATGTTTATCCACCCTTTCTAACTATGCCTCCTATGTTATTTCTTCGGCATCACCCATGGGACAATATTTTTGCCCAGATTTAACTCTGTCATTTATATATGAAAACAAAAGGTTTGGTGAATATATCTTTTCCTATAACATTCTTTCTTTTCTCTCCCTCTTGGAATCTGATCATTATCCCCAGAAGTTACTGTATCTCTCCCCACCTTCGGTAACTCAGACTAAATGGGGATTTTTATTTGTTCATTATTATCTAGCCTAGGTAAGGCCAGCGACAAGGCAGCACTAGGGAGGCAGTTTGTCACAGTGTAACTAGTTAGGAGCAAAAGCTCTGGAGTCCTGCTACTCATTGGAATCCAAACTCCACCGCTCACTGACATGTGACTTTGAGCAAGTTCCTAAACCTCAGTTTCCTCATCTGAAAAATTAGGTTAATATTTTTAACTACCTGATAGGATTGATGTGATGATTAAATTAAGTAATCAAATGCATTAAAGTGCTTACTAGCTTTACTAGTACATAATACTGGTAATACCCAAATTAGTGCTTTTCTTTGGCTTTTTCTCTTCATGGCCTTTTTGAGTATGTGGTTCAATATGGTTATACATTCAAAAGGGGATACTGACTTCTCAATGAATGAACAGACCTTCTGTTAATTTCCTATTGAAACCTTCTTCTGCTGAGAGCTCCATGATGTACCACTATTAACCTCTGATCCAGGGTAGTGAATTGCATCCTGTAGAGTTAATGAACCATCACAAGTAGGATCAGCCCTATTAGTACTGCTGTTATTCATTTATTTTGATTATCCAGATTGCCCCATTTATATTTGTTGTAAAGCACAAAGCTGGTTTCGCTTTTAAATATATATAAAAAGAGTAGCATAAATTTACAGGTAGAACATGTGCTGCTGATAAAAGTAATTCTGAGGTTATTTTGAAGTCAAATACAGAAAAGTGTGTTTTATTTTTATACTTAATGAAATTCATCAGTTGATACCTAATATGGTGATGAAAAAGACCAAGAACAATTATAAACAACATCTTTTGTAATGAATCTATATATTTTTAATAATACTTACTGCTATTTCAGAAAATAAGACATTTCAAAAAGGAAAAAGAGACTTCCTTTCCAGGAATTCTTTACATAATATTGTTTTAAATGAATAATACAATAAAAAATAAGCAACAAATTACATCACAGAGTTTTGATATTCATACTGTGGCAACATTAAAATGAACCATACTTCTAACAAAGAAGGTCTTTCCATTTTTAATAATTCCTGTGGTGAGTGGTTTGAAATGAACTGAATGGAATAATTATTTCTCCATCTCTGTCTGTGACCTAAGTCACTGGTATCAAATATCTACCAGTTATTCTAAAGGTGGTGATGTCAGAAACAAGGAGTCAGCCATTTTTCCTTCTGTGTTTTGTAATCTAACTCCACATGGAAGCATATGTTGCTTATAAGATTTAATGCACCATCTTTTTTCTCCTCTTTCCAAGATAAAGTAAAGATGAAATGAACTATTAATACTTTACAGTTGAATTTTGGCAAATTACTTAGTTTCTAAACATTGTTTATTTGTTCTTTCAACAATCTGCTGTGTATTGGGTACTGAGGATACAAAGTTGAATAGGATCCCTCAGGGATGATACATTTACTAGGGTTATTGGTCAAAAATTCATTCATTCACGCACTTAACAAACATTTACTTAGCTATTAGCAGTGGTGTACTAGATACTGAAAATACATGAATGGACAGAAAAATGCACAGTGCCTACCCTCCCAGAACTTACACTTTGATGAAAGATATGACAAGTATACAGGAAAGTATACTGTCTTCACTATGCTACATTCCGCTCACCTGAAACACTACAGGATACACTTAGTCACTATGCTATATTCTCCTTACTGTAAACAGAGTGCTTTTTCTAAAATACAGATTTACTTTATTTTTATCTGTTTGTATCATTCCAACTGCAGTCTTTTTTTCAGGGTAAAGAAAGCCCAAATTACTTTACATGGTGATTTCTTTACTGAATGGCTTTAAACAAGAGAAATGTATTCTCTCACAGTTCTAGAGAATGGATGTCCAAAATCAATGTGTCATCAGAGCCACGCTTCCTCCAGGCTCCTGGTACAAACTTTCTTTGCCTCTTTTTAGCTTCTGGTTGGAAGGATCAGTCTCTGCTTTCACCCTCACATGACCAGCTTCCCTCTGTATCTGTGTGTCTCTATGTCTTTACATGACATTTTCCTCCCAGTGTCTCTTCTCTTCTTACAAGAACAACAGGGATACTGGATTGGAGCCCATCCTAATTGAGTATGACCTCATCTTAACTTGATTATGTCTACAAAGACCCTTCCAAATAAGATCATATTCTCAGGTACAGTGGGTTAGAACTTCAGTATATCTTTTTGGGAGACATGATTCAATCCACAATAAGCATATATCCCTGTTTATTTGCAGATAGTACAAACATATATATATATTTATATACACATATGTGTATAAATATATTTTTGAGTTGTATATGGGAGTCACTGTGGGAGAAATTTAGACTGTGGTAAATCATAGGGCTGTTGAACTAAGACATGGGATCAAAAACCTTCAGAGGAAGAGATAGCTGGTGAAACCTAATTGTACCTGGATTCAAAGAGAGAGAGTGAAGAGTTAGCGGGTTAAAGAGGCTGTCAGGGCCCATGTTACGAGAAGACATGTAAGTTACATTATTGGGGACTTGGAATATTGAGGGCAAACGAGTGCTGTTGAAGTAATTCAAGCAGATGAACGATAAAGTAAGATACTTAATTTAGAAAAGCACTCTGCAATGAGGGCAATGGATTAGAAAGGGGCAAAACTGGGAGTGCGATGAAAAGGAGAGATTTGCAAACAAATCAAGCTGTGAAATCTGTGGATTTGGTTATTGCTTAAATGTAGTAGAAGAGAAAAATTGAAAGGTAAAAATGATGCCCAGGTTTCTAGTTTAAGCAAAGTATGGTGCTACCATTCCTTGGGATGCAGAACATAGGCAAAGGGTCCGACACCAGATTGGCGGGATGGTGAGGGAGGAGAAGATAAGGCATGTGCGGTGTACTACTCACTGCCACTCAGTGAGTTTGTATCCTTTCTTCCTCCTTGTATCTGTCTTCTGAATGGAAAGGTGTGTTTCCATTAAATTTGTGTAGTCACAGGCCTACTTATGTATGATTAATATTTGTCAGGTTAATCTTTTCTAAGACCACGTAACTGTTAGATAACCAGCCAACTGAAATGTTTGTTACTTTTAGGAAAAACTGTATAGTTTAAAATTCTTTGAGGTACCCTCTCTCTTTGAATAGCTAAGAGATCTACAAAGTGACATTCCACAGGGACTCTCTCCCCACCTTTTGGCTCAGACTGCAACACTGGAATTTTTATTTTTATTTCTTTCTCTGCTTTTCAGTGGGAGACCTTTTTTTCCTATACTTCTCATAGAAAAACTTTTTTGAAAGTTATGTTAATTTATTTTTTGAAAGTAATCATGGGTTGGAATGGAGGACAAAATCATTGATTTTGTTTTCCCAAAGAAATTCAGTATAGTATATAAAGGCAGAGTGAATCTAATTTATAATTTTTTAATGTTATTAGTTTTCATGCTGCATAGTTTGCAGAGGGCACTATGCATATTATCATGTGCTTCTTGTACCAATCCTTTGGGGTATCTTTATCATTTCCACTTTATAAATGAGGAGACGGAGGCCCACAGAAGGCCCTACAACTAGAGAAAGGCACAGCTACAATTCAAATCCTACAATTTTTATTATATGTCATCCTTTCCTCTGGGAGAAAATATGTTAATGATGAAGCATACATATCAGTAAGCACAACACCTCTTTGTTAATACAAGAATGAGTAGTTAATAAAACTATAAGCAGCTCAGAAAAGGAACTCTGTGGCCTAAGATTTTCACATTTCATTAAATGAAAGCTCTACCAAGATCCAACAACTTTCTTGATTTACTCTATGATTCCTTGTCTGATGAATGATTCTGTAGGCCATTTGTTTGGAGAAATACTGAATGTGCTAATTTTACTTAATCATCTTTAAGAATGTTTGACATTGTTAGTAACTACAAACTCTGAGATCGCCCAAACCACCCTCACTTCTCATACTAATTTCTAGTAGTTCAGGAGCTCCAAGGTTTCTCATGTTTGATAACTTACTAGAAGGACTCACTATTATACTCACAGTTACAGTTTATTGCAGCAAAAAGATGCTAATTAAAATCAGCCAAAAGAAGATGCATAGAGCAGGGTCCAGGAGAATTCAAGTGCTGATCTTCCAGCTGCCCTCTACCCGTAGAGTTGTGTGGATTTCACTTAGCTTTTCCCAGAAGCAATGTATGAAAATATGCATGGAGTATTGCTAACCAGGGAAACTCACCCACACCTTGGCATCCAGAGTTTTTGTTGAGGCTCAATCACATAAACATAGTTGATTACCTACATGGCCAACCTTAGTGTCCATCCTACCTAAAGATTGTGCCGGAAGACTTCAGCATAAATCATATTGTTAGTAGACTATATGACATGGCCTAAGGCCCTCAGACAAACAAAGACACTGTTATTGGTCAGGAAATTATTTACAAGGGCTCGGAGTTACCTCCCAGGAGTCAAGGGCAAAGGCCAGACATGTCTTTGGGCAAAGTTTACCCTTTACAGCACAGTGACTTTTGGGGGCTCTTTATTCACTCAGCAAATATTGAATGCTTATTATTGGTCACTAGGATATCCCCTGGGGTATAGAGCAGTGAACAGGACTCAAGTCCTTCCTCAAGGAGCATAATAACTGGAGAAAAATATGCTCAATTTTTCCCTCATTTACTATTTCTAACTTTGGAGAATCACCTTATTATCTGTGAGAGGACTGCATGAGAATTGCTACAACATGAACACCAAATAGTCATTGTGTGTGTGTGTGTGTATGTGTGTGTGTCTTAAAATGTGCAGAATGCTGCAGCTGCTTTGGAAAATAGTCTGGCAGTTTCCCAAAATGCTCAACGTAGTCAGTCACCCTATGTACCAGCAATTCCACTCCTGGGTTTATACCCAAGAGAAATGAAAGCATATGTTCCCACCCTCCCCCCAAAAAACTTGTGTGCAGGCATTAATGTTTGGCTACTCATGACAGCCAAAAGGTAGAAACAACCCAAATGTTTATCCACTGACAAATGGATAAATAAAATGTGGGGTGTCCATACTATGAAATATTATTCCACAATAAAAAAGGAATGAAGAGCTGACACATGAATGAATCTTTAAAAGAGTATGCCAAGGGAGAGAAGCCAGTCACAACAGGCCACATATTCTATTATTTCATTTATATAAAACGTCCAGAATAGGCAATTTTTTAGGGACAAAAAGTAAGTGAATGGTTGCCCAGGGCTGAGGTTTAGAGTGGAATGGGGAGTGACTGCTAATGAGCATGAGGTTTCTTTTGGAGCTGACAAAAATGTTCTAAACAGATTTTGGTGATGATTTCACAATTCTATTAATATACTAAAACCAATGAATTATCTACTTTAAATGGGCATAGTTTATAGGATATGAGTTATCTCAAGAAAGTTGTTTTTTAAATGAAATACAAAGTCTCTGGACTAAATCTAAAGACTGGTTTAGCTCTGAGAGTAACTCTTTGACAAAGTTACTGTGACTGACCCATTAGTTTAGGTGAGTGTCCTCTTTATTCACTAAGTCATTTCTGACCCTAAGTATTTGTGTGTATTAAAAGTGATTTAGAAACTGATACACAATGGATCTTTACTGAATACATTCAGAATGAATGGATAGTGATAACAGACCAGAAGTTGAACATCTCTCCTTTTTTTTTTTTTTTTAAGGAAAATAAGTTTGGATTTGAGAGGTCTTTTCCATACTATATTAAATTCTCAAAGCATTATTTATTTAGATACATTATATATTACCTCTGTATTTCATTCATTGAGTGATTTCACAGAAGACTGTTTTGAGACTGAGAAGGGAATTTGAAATCTTGCAGTTTAATCCTTTCATTTTACATTTGAGATATTTGAGGCCTAGTTTCAGTCAGGTTTTAAAATAAAGTTGCCATGTGGTTATGAATTAGGCTCTATGGGGTTATGAAAGTCAATGTGATGATCCCAGTCTTCCAGAAGCTTACAGTCTTAGTGAGATGAGGCTCAGACACAGATAACTACATATAATCAGTAGCATCATGAGTTGGAGAAGGACCTTGAGTTTTGGACTCAGTTTGAAATCTGACTTCTAAACTTACCATCTGTGTGATCATGGACTGTTTGGTTCTTTAAGCCTCATTTTCCTCATTTATAAAAATAGAGGTAAACATGCCCGGTATTAGTAATAATATCTGATCTTTATTGAGCACTTATGTGCCAGGAGCTATGCTATGTAAACAATTTACCTATGTTATCTTCTTTAATCCTGACATGAATACATGAGAGGTTGTTAATATTTTTATAGAGGAGGAAAATGCGGTTTAGAGAGATGAAGTACTGTAGATTCATTCATTCAACACATGTTTATTGAGCATTTATTGCTAGGGATTATGCTAAAATACTAGGAATGCAACTCTAAGTACAGGGCACAGCTGGAGCAGAGAGGAGGAGCCCTGTGATTCAGTTCTGGCGGGTTGGAAGTCTTTCCTGTCCAACTCTCAGATCACCCTCTTCGCCAGAACACAGTTTTTCAATGAAACTCCCCAGGGGAAGTAATACTCATTCCCATCTTTGCACTTGTTTCTCTCTTGTTTCCTTTGTCTTATATTAATTTTCATGACCACCTAGCTAACCCATTTGTCTGAGATGTCTTGACTGGCAAAGACCACATTTTCCTTGTCTTTAGTTTCTTTATATTGAGTTGTACATCAGACTGTTTCATGTATTCATCAACGAACCAATACATCTCTCTGCTGACTATTTTTGTCTCTTGATGATTGAGCCCTCTCTAAATCAGATAAATGATTTATTCTAAATGTCTTTTTCATCTTTTAATCTGTTTGGGCCTTCTTCTCACTTCCTTCAAGCTATGAAACAAAGTCCATTTATGTGAGTTTAATTATTTTGTTGTTTTATGATAATAGACCAGAAATAATTTAGAAGTTGGGATCTACTGCTGTCTACATTTTTTATTTTTCAATTAAAGTTTACATTCACTATTATTTTGTACTAGTTCCAGGTGTACAGCATAGTGGTTAGACAATCCTATATTCTACAAAGTGGTCTCCCAATTATTTCAAGTACCCATCTGACACCTACATACTTATTACAATATTATTGACTGTATTCCCTATGCTGCACTTCACTTTCCCTGGGACTATTGTGTGACTACCAATTTATAATTCTTTATTTACCATGGAAGATGGCGCAGATCAACCTAGAAACCTCTCCATCAAGATATCTGTTGGTTTGCTCAGTGTATCAACCAGATTCTCTGGATGAACTCTCATTGCTGAAGCCATTAGATTCTTCCTGGGATTAAACTCAAAAAATGCAAAGTAAGTTTCCAAAGGCCATAAATACTCATCAGGATTCCAGTGTGATGCAGTTCCTTTCCTAACTGTATATTAGACAATGGATCCGGACATTGTTTACACCTATAGGATGTTTCATGGTTAAATTTGGTGATCTTCGGATATATTTTTAATTAGTCCAACTCACTCTATAATTACTGTGGTTATCACCTTTTGGGCTATAAAATGCTAGTGTTCCCAGAAACTTGAAATGCAAGGGTTGAATGTATCCGAAATTTGAAAGATTTGAAACTTTGCTCTTAGGTTTAAAAAAATAAAATACCATAGTTCAATTAAAATAAAGTAGAACTGAGGAAACCTTTTTCAAATTGGGTATCTTAAGACACTTCATATAATTGTTTTAAAATGTTAAAAATCAAGTCCAAGTATGAAAAATAATTAGGTAATTATACATTGACTTATTAGCATATTTCCAAGGAAATAACAAATTAGGTAAAGCAATAATATTTTTAAATGTTGTAGCTATTTAATTGTCACATCCTTAATGAAAACAATTTAAAGCATCAGGTACCTTCCAGCATTTGAGCCATGAACATACTTTTACCCAACTTTTCACACTCATGTTTGCCAAAGACTCCCCTGGAACACTCTGAGGGAGAGCTGCTTGCCAGCATCAAGAAAATCTACCCACGCACCTAAAATTAGTACAATAAACCCCACCTGTCCTTCCTATTGCCTTTTGGTTAGACTTCCCTGAGGAGCTCAAATCGAGAAGGAACAAAGTGCTTTTGCTGTGGGCTGATTACTTGTGATCCAAGAGGACACTTAGGAATCTGAGACAGAACAGGGAGGCCAAGACAAATTCAGAGACCTCAGGAGATATTTTGAGCCTCTTTTCAGAGCTAATCATAAAATATTGTCTTCAAAAGGAACCTTGGAGATTACCAGCTGAGTCTTCTCATTGTATTTCTGAGGACACCGAGCATAGGAGCATATACTCAAAGGTGTCTCAGTGAGCAAGCAGCAGACCCCAAAAAACCCAAACTCCATTCTCTGGTGCCAAGTCCTGTACTCTAATCTGTACTAAGTGCAAATGCTTTTTGTATGTGTGTTTTTAAGAACCTGTAAGAGGAGTTTAAAGTATTTTCTTTTGATTGTATTATTTATTCATTTTGTTAGTCTCTTTCATTATTACTAAGTGCATTTTAGTCCCTGAGCTAAAATCCCCTCCCTTGAGGCTAAATTATCACAGAGCATTCCATTCACTTAAAAACAGTTGTACTATAAAAGAAAATACAAATGGAAAACCTTGCCAACAATAAACATTCTAAAAAACTTAATATACACCACTTTCATTCCTGCAGAAATGCCAAGTGCAAACCTACTGCACCTGTAAGCTGTGGCCAGGAACGGGTGGCTGGCTAGCCCACGTGCACTTAGGTTTATGACTGCACTTGGGTACCAGCTTGATTCTTTCCAAGTGGAGACAGGTGATTTAAAGAAACAAATATTTCAGGGAAAGGGGAACAGCATAGGGAAGCCTGGACTAAGTGGCCAGTCACATTAAAATGAAAGAACATGGACAGTTTTATTTTTTTCAAGTTGTCAACTGTATTTGACCACTGTTCTTCTTTCTGTCCCCTAGGTTCTGCTGGTAGGGAGGAATTCTTCCCATTGGGTGACTCTCAGTTTCTCAGGCAGAAAGCTTAGCATTGCTGTTGGTTGACAGAAAGATATGTTAATTTGTTGATTCATCCATCCTCACAACAGTCTTTTATTGAACATGATATGATGTCTGTGCAGCCACTTTCACTCTTGATTTTATGTGATCTAGCTTGGGATGAAAGTTTGTTTTCTCTCCTTTTTTTTTTTGAAGAGAGTTGTCAAGGATTTACATACTTTACTTGGGTAAAGAATATAATCTGGCTAGTTAAGGTGGACACACTCGGTGGTGAAACAGGTACAGCTCTTCTGGCACCTGCGTTTTCCTTCCCCAAGATATGTCCTGGGTCAGCATATGTGGTGTGTGCAGAAGCAGTGAGTTTTTAGAAGGGGTAGGGCAGAGGAGCACTGAGTCTCTTTGGGCTTCTGATTTTAGTTCAAAAAAATAATTTTGTGCTCATTTAAAACATACCTTCATAGGCAATGTATATGTAGAATGGCTCCATCAAGACTACGCAGGTCTAGCCTTCTAGATTTTTCCCAACTGTTCTTCAAGTTTTCTCTCCATAATTCAGAGTAGAGGGTTTTTTTTCTGTTTTTATTTTTTTAAAGGTTTTGCCCCAGATGTGTTTCATGGCTCTAAAGCAGAGATTGCAAACTAGCAATTCTTTAGCCAACTGTATCCCACTGACACTTTTGTTTAGTACACATAGTGTGGTTTTGTAAAAATGTGAATCAGTTGCCAGTATTTAAAAATAATATTTCCAGTAAAAATCCAGATTCATAACATACCCTTTAAAAACTCAGACCTGAAACATTTGGTCTGTACTTCAACACAGCAATCATTTGATGGAGTTGAACAGTCACTGTGGCCTTGAGATGGTATGAACACTTGCAAGCCCATATTATTACCTACACAGTCTGGATTCTGTAGTTCTTTGCATTTCTGACCCTTCCCCAAAGGATATATAGGCTAGGTGATTCCTTAGAGGAAGAAGAAAGAGTTAAAGTTATCATCATGGTAATGATAAGAATAATAAAGTAATATACCTCGTACAAGGTCTGCCCAGGAAAAGTCCAGCCATTGTTAATATAATGAAAATGGTTCATGCAACATCGATGTAACCTGACAGCTAAGGAGAGTGGACTGGAATGCTCATGTGTGAACAATGACAACTTCACTGTACTAGTCATCAGGGGCAGTAGACAGTGTTGAGTGAGCATATGTACTGCATGGCTATCATGTTCAAAATGACTGAGCAAGTAGAGCAATGAATCTGCATCAAATTTTCCATTAAGCTTGAACATTCCTCCATGGAAACTATTCTGATGCTTCAGATGGCTGCAGCTATGGGCAATTAGTGACTGGCAGCTTCACCATGACGATGTCCCCACTCTTGTGTTTTTGGCAAAATATCAAATCACTCAGGTGATTTCCCCTAAAGCCCAGATTTGGAGCCCTGTGACTTCTGGCTTCTCCCCAAACTAAAAACACCTTTGAAAGGGAAGAGATTTTAGACCATCAGTGAGATTCAGGAAAATATCATAGAGCAGCTGATGGTAACTGGGAAAATTGTGTGAGATCCCAAGGTACCTACTTTGAAAGGGATTGAGGTGTCATTGTCCTATGTACAATGTTTCTTATGTCTTGTATCTTCTTTAAGAAATGTCTCTTTTTTATATTACATGTCTGGACAGACCTTGTATACTGAATGCTAATGATGCCAGGTACTTGACATACCTTTTAAACCTCACAGGAACCTCATCTACAACCCAAAAAGTTAAATTTGCTTGCCCAAAGTCATATGTCTTATATGTGGCTGAGTCAGGAATTGAACTCCAGATCCATCTGACTCTAGAGCTTATACTTTTCATTTTATTCATATTTCCTCTCAAATCATACCTCCTCCCAAGTAAGCTCCCTGAATCTTAGGCCTACAAGAATCTATGACTAAATGCCAAAAATCAGGGGCCCCATTGGCCACTGGTTTTTCAGTTTCTTTCAGAAAGAGGAGAAGGGAAAAGCTTGGTTATCATTGGTGAGGCGGCTTCTACTCTGTCTTATCCTCCAGCTGAGGACCTGCTCTAGGTACTGAGGCATATAGCCATTTTCCTGGGTAAAAGGAACACTTGTGAAATGTTGTTCTATATCAACTGGAATCAACATTAAAGGCTTCTAAAACCAGGTAGAAAAATGAATAGAGTTCAATAATTGAAATAGCATATTGCAAGTGTAATAATAGTCAGACTAACGATAGCTCAGAATGAAACCAGAGGATAAATAATCCTTTATGGTATGAAAAAGGTAAAATTCCAAAGCAATAGGGAATAATATTTTATTTAATAAACCTGACCAATGTTCCTACCAAGGGCAACATGATAATAAATAAATAAATAAATAAAAACATATGAATGCATATTAGATATGGAATAACTACTCAAATTTTTTAAATCTTAATGTGTAAAAATATAAAATCTTGACCTGTGTGCAGATGGTTATTGTAAAAGGGAAAAAATGAAATTTCTTATTCTTGAAATTATATATTTTATTTATGTTATCATTTTTTTCCTTGATCCCAGCCTTGTACCATCCTTCAAGCCTAGCACTTTTCAAATCCACAATATTGTAGATTTACTGTTGGATTCCTTTGGCATTACCTCCTTCACTTCTGTTTCTTTTCTTCTGGACTTCTCAAAACCTTAAACTAAATCCTTTGTCTTTTTCCATCTCCTTTAAAAAGTGCCAGGAATACGAAGAGTAACAAAATCTTCTCTACATTTTGTTTTAGGGTAGGAAAATAAATGCTCATCCTAGCAAAATACATATGCCATATGCTAAGATTCTTTTGGTTGCAAGTAATAGAAATGTACTTGTTCAACAAAAGTTAGAAAGGGAAGATTAGTGGAAGGATAGGAACCAATGATGAGAACCTCAACTATTTATTTATTTATTTATTTATTTATTTATTTATTTATTTATTTATTTGGACTTATTGGTTGACTAGAATCAAGGAACATGCTAATGGGCCAGGCTTCAGGAGTCATAGGAATGAGGGCAGCTTTGAGGTCCTCCACTATGGATGTGCCAAGATCTTCAAAGATAACTCTGCTCCAACCATAGTCTGTCTCTCTCCATCTCCAGGCAGTTTTCAGATACCAGAGAGGACAATCTGGCTTAGTCTAGGTGTCTCTACTGTTGAACCCATTCGCCATGACCAGGGGGTGGAGCAACACACACGGTCATGGCCACTGGGGCCACTTTGGGCTGCGGTACAGTACCATGAATATGATGACAGGTTTGTAATTTTTTGTTTTCTTGTATATTTATTTCTAAATCAGCCCTTTAGTGTATGTAAAAGTAGAGTTTATTCAGTGTGTGTAGTTTCCATGAAATATAGTAAAATTATTTGACAGAGGCATTTTGAACTTTTAAAAGCCCAGAATTTCAGTTGTTTAGAGATTCAGCCTGAGAAATGTCCCAGACCTTTTCCTGCAATAGGAAATAATTTATAATGACAATGTTTGTAAGTTGCATTAAAGTCCTACTCTCTTCATGATTATTAATAGTTGTAGCAAGGTATTGCAGCATGGGCTCATGGGTAAGAAATGTCTTCCTGGTTAATAAATGGATATGATACTGCCTGCTGTCTACAAAAAAGTGGTTACATCTTGAGTGGTTCTTCTCTTCCCTGGACAGTGAGCAGCATCATCCATCCTTCAGTAGGTGAATGTTGTGGCCTGGAAATGTTCAGAAGTTAATACTGATTGACAAGCCATGCAAAACCTCTGTCTTGGTTTATACTCAAATCTTTTTTGTACTAGGACAAGATGAACTTTCTGCTGTGAGCATGAGCCTCCTCTCTTCTTCAGCCAATAGTTCACTGGGGTCCAAACAATGTCTGAATGGATTCCAGCAAGATTTTTGTGGGGCCATAAGAAAGAAGCTTCTGCTTTGCAAGCTGGAGGAATGTGTCCAGCACAGTACTAGCTTGGAAATCAGTGCCCACCTGGGTTTAAGCCCCCAGCCAATCTTCTAGTCTGCTTCCGATTTGGGGTGACTTGGCAGCCTGCCTTTATTGTTCCAAAGTGTTGCTGCCATTTTTTAGTGGACAGCTCACATCTCACCTCCTCCATCAACCCTCCCCAGGCTGATGAGTAATTCAACCCCATCTCTACCCCAAATCTAGTCCATAAGACCCTTTCATTCTCCCATTCAAGCAAATAGAGACAGACAATTCTCAGTTCATACTGATAAAAGAGTATGTTCCAATAGATAACTTGCTATTATATCTAGTCTGTCAAGACTTTTCTTCCTCATAGAGAAGTACACTACACAAGGAGACAACTAGTTCAGACAGTGGGAAGTGGCAGGAACGGAAGGCTGACTAAGAATACAACCAATGTGGTTGTGATGGTGAATTCTCTTTGAATTTTTGAAAACTATCTGAATAATCTCATGTTTCCCCCTTATTTTAGATCAGTGGGCAACTTCTGAGAGGGCAATTAAGTCATTTGAATAATGAATAACAATTTTTATGTAAAATAAGAATTCCATTTTTGAGTTTTTAAGAGCAGCAGAAAACAATTTTTTATTGTTGTTCAAATGCAGTTTAGCATCCACTTCCTTTTTCATTTCTTTAACTTCCACAGTTGTACTTGTTATTATAATTAGAGTAGTAGTAGCTGCTCCCATTAGTAAACTCTCAGAATATTACATTCTTACAATGAATGCTCACATTTGGAGGTATGCTTGGTACTATGTTACAGAAGAAGAAACCAAGGCGTCCAGGGGTGGGGTTTCATGGGCAATGCCGTGCAGTAACAGAGCTTGCATTCAAATTCTGACCCATCTGGCTCCAAAGGTGTTATGCAATGCTATGCCATGCCATGCTTTACTATGCTATTCTGTACTACACTGTTCCATACTATACCACACTACACTACACGATGCAATGCAGTATGGTTGTAATGCTTGTAACACTTGCTTAGTGGAAGAACATGAAATACAAATGCAAGATGCTTCACCCATGTCCAGACAGAAGGAGGCCTTAGGGCCAGCTGGTGTTGGAATAATGACATCATGACAAGTTCCTCAACAACAAAAAACAAACATCAGAGCACACATTTACTTATGTATTCCTTTATCCAGTTCCATCTATGTCTTAATATCTGCCTGTTGCTTTTCTACCTCCTATTTTTTTTTATGTCATGGTAAAATATACATAACATAAAAATCAGCATTTTAACCATTTGTAGATCTATAGTTTACTGACATTAAGAACATATATGTGAATATGTAGGTATCACCATCATTCACCAGAACTCTGTCATCTTCCTAAATGGAAATACACTCATTAGAAAGTAGCTCCCAAGTCCTGCCTTCTCTCAGCCCCTGGTAACTATTGTTCTACTTTCTGTCTCTATGAATTTGACTATTTTAAGTACCTTATATAACTGGAGTCACACAACAATTGTCCTTTTGTGGCTCATTTATTTCACTTAGCCTCATGTGTTTAAAAACATTCTTAAAAGCATAATTCTTAGCATTATGTATCAGAATTCCATTCCTTTTTATAGATTGAATAATATTCCCTTGTAGGAACTACTGAGATAAACTGAGGCATATTACAAATTTTAAGAGTTTATTTAAGCATCTGTCAACATCCAACTGGAAGTAGTTAGGAGAGCACCACCAAGAGGCCAGGGGAAAGACTTATTTAGAGTGAGCACAGAAGCAAAAAAAGGAGATTATTTGATTGGCAATAGCTTAAAGCCTAGCTGGCTGTTTGTAGTTGGTTGTTCTTAATGTTTTGATTTTGAAACCTTGAGGCATTTACGGATTTGGATTCTGGTTTGCTTACATAGGGCCACATTGCATTAGAGCTACATCAGTCTAATGGCCTCCTTGTTTAATTTAACAGTATGAAACACATTTTATTTATTCATCTGTTGATGAACACTTGGGTTGTCTATTGCAAATAATGCTAGTACGAACAAGGGCCTACAAATATTTGTTCAAATCCTTGCATTCAATCCTTTTAGGTATATAGCCAGAACTGGAATTTCTGGATCATATGGTAATTCTCGGTTTCATTTTTTTGAGGAATCTCCCTGTAGCTCTCCACAGCAGCTGCACCATTTTTCTTGCCCACCAGCTCTGCCTCCTCCTCTTACACCCATGCTTACAACGTCCTCCACAGCCTGGCTGTGGCTTCTTCACTCAGTCTTTTGCCCTGTATCAGCTAGTACAATGCCATCCACATGAAGGATGTTGAGTAGAGGACTGTGATCATTGTGATGGAGATCGTGATGCTGAAACTTTTTCAGCAATTTACAAATGTTTGGACATGAATTCCTCTAGTCTGTATTCTTTCCTACCTTTTCTCCCCTTGCAGCTTACAACCTCAGAGAATGACCGTGAAAATAGTGAGATGCTGTCTGAGGGAAAGAAAGAAAAGTATAGCTACGCTTCTTTGCATAGCAATGAGGTGTTTCAGAGAGTGGCGGTCTGCTTTGTATTTGGGTATTGATTTGTGATGGCAAGTACTTGTTTGGCAGGCTGAATCCACATCTGCAATTTAAATGACTACTTACAAAATAGAGCTTTTTTTCTTTAATAGCTAATTAGAACCAATGGCCAGCATTGTAGTATTGTAGTTGAAAAAGCAATTATGTCTAAAAGTTCTAATTCCATTGCAAAAGAAGTTATCACTTGTGAAACTCTCAAAAAACACTCAGTACTGGAATGTAACCTTGACAGTATACCCATTGTAAAGCAATGCGTGATCACATTCAGCACTGGATTCTGCATTCACTTTAGGAAATTTGAACAGGGATGGGTAGACAGACGGCTTTTGGTTCAGGCTAGAGACAGAATTGCACCTTCAGGGATATGAGCTTCTCAGACAAGATCGGGCACATTCAGGATGGTATGGCCGTAGACTACGACAAGCTCCTCAATAACTCTTCCCATGGTCCTGTGTTGTATTTGCATCACTCCTGCTACTGTCCCTTGAACAATTTTTGGAGCCAAGGCTGCGAATTTTCCTGCTGTTTAGAATTATATGAGTTTCTCAAATAAAAACTAATATGAAAATACTCTGTTCACATGCTTTCCAAATGTTTTTCTTTTACCTTTGACAGAGTCAGAGGTGAGTGTAAAGGTCCTTTGATATTGGTCTACACTCTTATTGTCACTTGCCCTGGCCCTTGACCCAAGCTGGGTGGAAGAAGCAGAGGCAGGTACTATTTGTAAGAACCATGTGATTAAGTCAGGGTGGTGTGCAATGGAACTGACAGTGTCTTATTCTGTACAAATCAAAAGTTCATGTGGAGGTCACAGTCCCTGGCTGTTGGCAGGGTTTGTAAGGTCTCTGCTGGGTCAGGCTGCCCAGATGTGAACTGTGTGTGCTTAGGCCGAGTTTACTTTGTTTCCATTTTCTCACTCCTCACTCTTCCCTTCTCCTTTCTCCTTAGTCTTGCCAATTGCTACTGGAGATGTTTTTGCCTCTGCTTAAGGTAATAACTAACTAAGTGCTGAAGCCAAGCTACAGACAAGCATTGAAAATAAATTTGCAGGGGCTTATTTTCATACCATTAGAAAAAGGCTTGGAGTCTTTTTTGGAAGTTCTTTGTCTCTCAAGAAACTGTTTCAGAAGCATCTTTCTCTCTAGAGTGCACTTAGCTGGGTACTAAAATACAAACACTGAGAACATTATTGAGGTATGTTGGGCCAGGTGTTGAAGCTGAGTGGTACAAACATTCCCTCCAGAACTCTTTCTTACAACAGTGTGTCCTCAGGTGAGTGGCTGCTACATATATGTGGCACAACTCCACTCTTCCGAACACACACACTGTTGACTTCAAAGTCCTCACGTACGTTAGGGGATTCAGAGTAATAAGGATGGCAACATACTAGGAAGAGGCTGGAATTCCAATCCTGTCATTTTTTAAGTAGGTGACATAAGAAGTTGCTTTGGTGTTGTCATCTGTGCAGTGAGTATACGTTCAGGCTTCACGAACTCTGCCAAACACTAGCAGTACTTGGCCCATAGCATGTGCTTCACAACAACCGCAATTCCTTTCCTCTTCACTACTTACTGTCATCTCCTCTCAATGTCAGACTTGATAAGTGAGAACTGTCCGTTGCCACAGTCTATAATTTCCTAATAAAATTTCCCACCCTTCAGAATAACTGTGGCTAAGAGTATTTACTTTACACCTTTCTGCCGATTCAGTGCAGCTATCATTCACTAGCCACAAAACAGGAGGCTTCGTGGACTTCAGCGGGGAAGACCACACCTCACTGAGACAAGAAACGACTCTTATCTTAGAAAAATTCACATGTCTTTGCTTGACGCGTTTATTAGGAATAATTAAATCATGGTTGAAACTCACCTGAGAACTCAATGCATAGATATGTGGAGAGCACTATGTTCATCAAAATTCTCATGTTGACACTAACAGATGTTTTCATCTTCTCTTTGACATATGTCCTAGTAAGGGATTCCTTGTAACACACCTGCACCTAGAGAAAGTAGTTGACTTCAAATAGTGGAACTTTAATGTGGAAAAGAATGGCATGAAGACTAGGTCAAAACCATGTGAAGAATCCATTTTAACAGCACTTAAAAACCTTAAAATCAAGGGCTAAATCATTCATTTTTTTTGTTTTGTTTTCTAGAAAATATAGTGTTGATAGACTCAGCCTTGTAAAATTGAGAACTTTTCTGTTTAGATTCACATAAAATCTAAATCTATATTGATAAGGACACATTACATAGTTTAAAAAGATAAACCTCTTATCTTCTATTACATGCCTTATACATACTACATGCAAAAGAAATGTTACTTAGTTTAGTATGACCAAGTTATGATTGTTGCATCAGGCATAAAAATTTCTTCTCTTCTTTGCCAACGATCCACCAGGAAGTATTCAGGCGAGGGCACTGAGGCAGGTAATGTGGGTACCTAACCAGAGATCACAAGGTAGCACGTAGATCAGCCTTCCATCTTAACTCTTTTTAGGTAGTTTTAGAAAATTAACTAAAATCCAATTATAACTATCACAAAAATCTGAATTTTAATATATTTCTAAATTTAAATGTTATTTTTATTCCCAAATTAGACGTATACTGAGTATTGAATTTTTTTAGCTTTGAAATTTATAGTTTCAGCTGATTTTAAACTAGGGCTACAATAGGAAAGAATAAGAATTCATTTTTAACTATGTGAGTGGGTGAGTAGTGGAATTTTCTCATCTTTCTGAATGGGAAAAATGCATGCAGTCATTTTTTTTTTTTATCTCAGGGCCTTTAAGTGAATGTGTTGTTGTCTAAAATGAAAGAAGCAGCAGTTCATTTTGCCACCATCAATACTGCAGTGATTCAGCAAAATGCAACTGATTGCCCTGCAGGCACAAGCCTAGAGATTGGAAGGGTGGCCAAGATGATGGGCGTCAGCCTTCTTCCAGCCCAGTGCAATCACCAGATCCAGCATCTGGCTCAGGACATTTTTGGCCTGTTAAAAATCATGCAGTCCACTTTTCTCTTAGGACTTTGTGACTGCTGTGACTGGTTTATTGCAAATTCTGATTAATAAGCAATTCGAATTCCCACTTTCAGCAAGGTTACTTCTCCTCGTTAAAAAAAAACAACTGATTGGTTTTGGTCTTACGCATTCAGATTCAAAGTCTCCTCCCCATTAAAATAAATAAACTTTGAATATTCTAACAAAGATGGATTTCCTGAGTACTTACTTTATTTCATTAAATTCAACTGTTATGTTAACACATTCATAGGGGTGCAGGCTCCCATGGTGAAAACAGGACCCCAAGTTCTTGCTCCAGTCCTGGAAAACATATCTTTTCTCAGATTTCAGGCATTAGGAGAATGGCTTTGAGAAATCTTTATCTTGTGTTGATAAATATATTTAGAGATTTTTACTAGCATGTACATATTTGAAAGTGGTGCAGATTAACTCTGGATTAGTGGTCTGGAATTGGAGAGCTAAGGAATGATATTTTAAGAATCCTAAGCATTCCTCTCTCATTTGAGTGGGCTGCAGAGGAGATGATTTACTACAACATAATGATTTCAGAGTGGTTTTTTTTTTTTTTTTCATTTCTAACAGAATCCTTAGAAACTCTCAGCTGTCATTTCCCAAAGAGCAAAGCAGGTGTACCTCCATTTCATTGGCTACTTCAGCAGGATACAGGGACGTTAAAAACCATTCTCCAGTGAAGCTCCATTCCTTCTAAAGGAGTCTATTTTTTCTACAGTCTATTTTTACGTTGTATCTGCTGATATTCCAAATCCAAAGGAACTGGAATAGACCTGAGCTTTTGCAAACTTGAGCCTGTACCTAGAGCTGTGAGACAAGCCTCTAAGTGCTCAGATCACTGAGGTATCTTTTACAGATTCAGATACATTTTCACATTTAGGAGCCAATACCTCCTATTTGCACAATGACCACGTACCCGCCCTGAACTAATCAGCACATATGGCCTGACAGTTGTGAAGACTGTGAAGTAGATTTGAAAATAGCATTGTCCCAGAAATTCCAGGATATGTGGTCATAGTTGTTATATGCTAGGCCCTGTACTAGACTTTTTAATACTCATGTAAGATACCACATCAAATTCTTACAAGAGTATATAAAATAGATCTGATTATCCTCCTGTAACTCATGAGAACTGAATCTCATACTGACAGTGCATAAGGTACTCAAGCAAATGGTAGTAAATCATCACATCCGGGTTGAGTTGTGTGTTCAGCCCACAAGGTTACACTGCCTCTTTCATGGTCTAGGGCTCTACAACAGGTAGATTCTTGCTATAAGTAATGATGTGCTAAGTTGAGAAGTGGCCAGGGAAGTGAACACATGATTAAAGGCTGAGATAGGACATTATGGTCTGGTTGGTCTTAAATGTAACATTTCCAGAGGGAGAAAAATATACTTTTAACAAAGGTAAGGCTCATGGTAGAACAGAGAATCATATCTGCCTCTATTTATTCTGTGACAGAGTGAAAAAATCATTTTTTTTTCAATAAAAGATGTTTACTATCCAACCCAAATGTTTTATAATATGACTTATTCCTCTGGGAATAATATTAAATTAAACATTTCATTTCTTAAACTAATCTGAAAATTTTCTACCTTGGGCAGGCATTAGGGCCACATGGAACAGAAGTTTGAAGTTATTTTACAGATGATATTATTGCAAAACTCTCTTTTGAGTGATTTTCTTAGACTGTATAGACTGTACTCTGAGACAGAAATGGCAGGAATGAACTCAGGAAAAGTGAAGAAATATATCAGCTGAGGACATCTTTCCCTGACTTTGAGTCAGAATCATAATAGCACCAATAGCTTTGTATAAAAATAGCAAAGTATAAAGTGGTATGTTTGGGGAAATAACCAGGAATTGACTTGAGAGCCAGAGCCCTCCTGGTTTGGTGATCTGAAATGCTTGAACACTTACAATGAGAGGAGAAAGGCCTGGGAGACAGATGCATCTCTCTTTACTTTGCTTTTTCTTCACCTGTAGCTTGACACTCACACACAGCCAGCATACTACTGCTTCTGGAATATTGACTTCAGATAACATGTACAGACAGGTAAATGAGAGCTTTACTATGCCAGAAATTTGCTGACTTATGGCCCAAATCTGAATTTTGAACTCTTTAGATGTAAGTTTTACAAAATTTTCCAGAGCTATGCGTGTGAATGAGTTCTAGCCACCATAGCAGAAAGGCTACTTTGTGGTGACTTACTGAGCAGACACATTCCGTGCAGTCCACATTTGCACCAGGGCAGAAGACCAGCTGCCATCCTTTCTTCTCAACAAAGGACGCTTGTGTTTGAACAAAAATGATGCACTGTATGCCCAGCAGCAGAAGGGAGTCTGAGCAGTGATGTCAAAGTACACCATGATGTCACCACAATTCACAAAAAATTACAGTTAATGCCATGTGAAGTAAGGCCAAGTTCAACACTTTCCCTCTTGGGTACTTCACAGTCTGAGAGACAGAAGCAAGGGCAGAGGTCAAGCCTTTGTATAATTTTGTTTCACATTCTCCAGACACCCTAATTTTGGAAGCAGGGAAGGGAGAAGACAGCTTGTTAAAGAAAAGTCTCCTGACAATATGCTGAGAATGGATTCTAGTGTCTGTACGCACACATTTCTATGTGAAGTTAATTCTTAGGATTTCTGCTGAAGACTACCAGGCAAACACATTTAACTAAAAACAGACCCTGAAATAAATAAGAAAGGAGCAAAATAAATCAGACTGGTAGCACCTAAGAAATTTAATATATGAGTTGGAAATAAGACTTAGCCATTCTCCTTTTCCCTTTTAGGGTGTTTATCCAGTTATTAAATAGATCAGATTCTTGATTTCCAAAAAGGCAGCACTGGAAAAACTCTTAAAAATGTTTGCAATCAAATAAGTTCACTGCTTTTTCTATCAGTGGTCATATACCCCTAACATTGGTATTTCCCTTTTCTCCCCTTTTATAATATAAAGAAATAAGCACCACAGAAGCAGTGGTGATCCCTTGACATCTCTAGAACTGCAGGGTAAGCAAGCTAATGAGGAGCACAGGAAATTATCTCTAGCTCAAATAATAAAGAAGATAGAAATGGTCCCCTTTTAAGAAACACCTGGTAAAATCTCATTCCTATGGAACCAGGTCCTTCTATAGACTAACCACAGAAGTGGTTGAAGTCCCTGTGGTGAGGGTAGGGGTAGGTAGGTTAGATATGGAGAAAAACCATGGCTCTAGTCCAGCCTGATGACCCAAGGGCTAAAGTTCACACAGAGTAATGGGAAGAGTCAGGCCAGGGGACTGTCCAAACTAAAATCCCTTAGGAAGAGCCAAGAATCAGGCACTAAGGAAATCAAGTACAAAGTAAGTTTCCAGGTCCAGAGTTGGTGTCAGAGCTAGGGCGTGATGCCCAGAGCACCGTGCCTGGTGGAAAGGAGGTCAGAGGGAGACTTGCTTGGAAATAATAAGCTTTTATACCCCAAGGCAATTCTGGAGTAATGGATGAAGGACTAGAGACATAGCAGGCAAAGTGACAAGTAGAAATTAAACTCTCAGATTACAGTGCTAAAAACTGATTCACTCAGAGATTTTTTTGTTTGTTTCACAGAGAGCTGTTTTTTGGTGTTTGGAACTAGTGGCAGAGAGTTTAAGTGGTGGAAGCGGTTATGTTTTAGGTTGGGACAAAGAGGAAAATTTTTTGAGATCATGATAAATCATAATAAATCATTTGTAGCCATGCCTATACAGTGGGCCCCCCTTATCTACAAGATAAGACCCCCCAGTGGATGGCAAAAACCTCAGATGGTTCAGAAACCTATATGTGCTATGTTTTTTTCCTATATATACATACCTGTGATGAGGTTTAATTTATAAATTAGGCACAGTAGTAAGTTAACAAAAGTAAATAATAATAAAATACAATAATTATAACAATATACTGTAATAAAAGATATGTGAAATGGTCACTTATTTCAGGGGACCTCTTGTTGAAATTTTCATATAAGCTCAGTGCTTTCTGGTGCAACATGTTGTCATCAACAGGAGCATGTTTTCTGCCCCCAAATTTGCTGCCTTTTCCATCTTAACTGAGCACTTATCACACTCTAGGGCCATAATTTTTGCAGTTTGAGTTGCAACAGCAAAACTAGCACAAATTTCTTTTTCCTTCTTCATGCTTTCATGAATAAAAGATTCATTCTTAGCATAGATCATAACAACTTCAGCCTATGATTTTTTTCTTTCCTTATTAACTTGATAATATTCATCTTTGGTCTTAAAGACAGCACTTCATGGCTTCTGTTTGGCATTTCTGAATTGCCAGCATTGCACTTTGGGGCCACTATTAAGTATGACAAGTGTTACTTGAACATGAGCACTGAGATATCTGGACAGTATCTGATGGCCGAGCTGGCTAATGGGTAGGGAGCATTTTATAGCATGGAGATACTGGACAAAGAAAGGGACAATTAATGTCTCAGGTGGGACAAAGCAGGATGGTGGAAGATTTCATCACACAACTCAGAACAGCAGTCCCTTTCAAACTTATGAATTGTTTATTTCTGGAATTTTCTATTCAATATTTTCAGGCCACAGTTGACTATGAGTAACTAAAACTACAGAAGGTTAGCAGCAGATTATGTGGAGGTAACCATACTTCATTCATTCATTCAACAAATTTTTATTAGTTACTTGTTTTTAGATACTTTATGGTATTATGTTCTATTAGAAGATCAAATATAAACATCAAACTTAATAAAAAGGTAAATTTTATTGTATTACAAAGTAAGCGTCACAGTATAATAGGACAAAATGGGACAGGGTAAGAGAACTTGGATCTGGGGAGAGAATCAGCTTTAAATAGTTTGGACTAAGTAGGCCTTATTGAGAATATGAAAGTTTGCCAAAGACTTAAATCTGCTGTAGAGGTGTCTAAGGAAGAATGTTTCAGTCAGAGGTAACAGCTGTGCTGTTCTGAGACAAGAAGGTGCTTGTTTGAAGACAGCAAGGAGAGTGAGCCAGAGGGAGATGAAGTCAGAGAGGTAATTCAGTTAAGTGATTTAGGTCCTTGTGGGCCATTGTAAGGACTCTGGTGGATCCAGAAGGAAACTGAGCAGTTCTCCCAGGGTTGGGTAAACCCGGTGGTGGAGGGAAGGCCATATCTAGGGAGCATTCCTTTGGAAAATCTTTGCCTCAAGGAAAAGAAGTTAGTGCTTTCACATAAATTTTTTTTCACATTGTGGTGTATTACACTATAACAGAGCTACATCTCATCATCTAGGCTAATAATTGTGGGTGTTTACCAGAATTTCCCTGTGGCATGTGTGTACCTATTGAACAAAAGTAACTAGTTTTTTAAATGCATTCACTTGCTTCCTAAAAAAAGAAAATAAAAAGCCTGCCTATGAGGACATACTTTCAAAATTCCTGAATGCAAAGATCCCACTTTTTTCCTGATGCTCAATCTTAGTACCAGGAACTGTGAGACTGCTGTTGCTTTTGGCAACAAGGTATGGCTGACAGAAGCATGTTCATCCTCTTCCTTCTTGTCTCTTCACTGCCCTGTAACCCCCGAGAGAAACATAATACATCGTAGAATTAAGAGATCACTCATCTATGCCATAGCCCTAATTGCAACGCCAGCACCACCGAATCCTGGTAATGTGATCTTGGGCAGGTTGATGAGCCTTTCTGAGCCTCCATTTTATTTTTGTGAAATAGAAATAATTGTAGCTAATTTTCAGGGGTATTATAAGAATTAATTGAGAAGATATGCATTGTACCCAAATACAGCAAGTGCTTGGCAAACACTTCTTTATTTTCCCCTCTGCTTTCTCCTCCTCCGTGCCATTTTGACCTTTAGTCACAGTGAATTTACTCACTTTCTATCCCCACCTATTTTGAGGGAGTGATCTGCTCAAGCCCATTCACCCTCGATTGGGACCGTGCCCACTACGACTTATGTGTATTCCCCACAGCACCGTAACAGCCAGCACAATGCCTCATGTTCATTTGATTTGATTTAATTTCAGTATTGTATAATCAACAGTTTCATGTGTTAATCCTCCCAAAGGTATTTGAACAACAAACCGAGGACTACAGCAGTGGTTTGCAACTTTTTCAGACAAAGAAGTGCTTTATTATTTTGTTCCTGTGGGCCTTGTGTTTTGGAAGTTTCCATTCACTCATAACACTGAATATATTAAGTAATAATTTGCTTTCCCATTTTATGACTTGAAGTCTTGAGTACAATTAAGAATTAAACAATAAATATTAGGATTCAGCTTATTTGTATGCTGAGATGGTTGGTGTTTTGGTGGCCTTATGTGGTTTTATTGCTGATAAATATATTTCCATTAGGCTTTTGGAAATACTAAACATAGCTCATGGACCACTATTAGCACCTTTGTGAATGACCCAGGATCTTGTTTCCTCATATTGAAAGCCATATTTGAAAAGGAACAAGTCTGTAAAGGAGGAAACTTAGGCCTCCGTAGCAAACCATGAGAGGTGTAGCTTACGTATACAAGTATGTATGTGAGGGTGGGGGAGGGGATAATCAGGGAGGTGTGGAGCAGAGGTATAGATGCGGAGTGGTATCTTCCCATTTACTTCCTATATGTGCTTCCACATCACATTGAACACATGAAGCCATCTGTTCATCCCTGGGTATAGGTCTGCCTCTAGTGTTAGTGATCTGGGTAGAAATATTCAACCTTGTTATCACTGTTCACCATTGCCATAATAAATACTTCATAGCATGTTTTCATGGTTCATAGGCATCCTAGTATACTTAGGAATCCCAAGTTAGAATTTTGATTGTGTTAGTTACCAGCTATGTAACCTTAGGTAAGTCATTTATCTTCTCTAAACCACAGTGTTATAATCTGTACTTGAATCATTCATATCTTAAGAGAATGTTAATTTTAAGGGAAATATTGGAGAATTGCCTAAAAGATGGTCAGCCAACTCATTTCTCTGACTCTGGGATGATATATTGGATTAGTCTCCTTGCATGATAGCTATCATCTATTGGATTTGGCTTCAAGGGCACAATGTAGTGGAGGATCTGGGACCACATGAAGTCTCAGTGGCAAGGAGTGCTGCCCTTGATTAGCAATGTCTGCTGTGGATCCTGCCAGGAGAAGCAGCTGCATGGGGGACATGTTTTTGCCAGCCCAGCTCTAAGTACTGTAACATCTATCCTTTTTTAAAATCAGACCATCACCACGCTCTGTGCCTGGATGATTTGCTTTGGCTTCTTAAATTTGCTTTTACGTAGTGTTCCCTGACCATTAAGGTTCATCAAAGGTTATTGAAAAACAAATTATTTAAAAATCCTTCTACTTATTTGTTCAGGTGTTATTGGGACCTTGTTATGTGACACTCTTTCAGGACACTCACAGCATGCATATATCCAGGACTCCAGTACTCTCAGTTCTCCTGAGCCAGTTTGTCATTCACTAATTACATAAATATTTAGTGCACATCTACTATAAGGAATGCATTACCCTATCCAAGTACATTTTCTAAAAGATCTGGTAGGTGCTTCCAGCCTTGTTACTCCTAATGTTCTCATTTCTAGGAAGCTCACATCCACCTATGTGACCCCCTCTAGCAAGTGTATAGGACTTTACAGTGTGCATTCTATGCAGTTGTCTCATTTATGGCTTTCTTCATCTTTCTTACCATCATTATTCTCTTTTCCCCATTTTTCCATTTCATTCAAGAATTACATCATGTTGCATCATATGTATATGTTAGAAATCTTCTTATAATAAGGTAAGGCATAAGAAAATCAATATCTAAATCTTTTGAAGATAATGTTGGAGATATACTATCTTCTCTGTTAACAAAAATAGTGAGTTATAATGTGTGTAAAAGCACACTCTTCCCCATAAAGTTCTATCTGAATTAAATAATTATAAATAAGACCAGCTGTGATCAGATTTGCAAAGTTTAGTTTTCCATATTTGTCTTTCCCAGTGCTGAAAATAAAGGGATTTAAAAATTTCTTACCTCATGGTGTTGGACCAAGAAAAGCTTGACATCACTGGCTCAGTATTTAATACTAGAAATTGAGGTTCTTATGGGAAACCATTTGAAATGTGGCCAGTGTGAACCTACCTAAGCATGTCAGTCTGGGGCATGGTATCTACTTATGGACTGTGTTTATTTACATTCTCCAAATTATTTATGTGATGATCTTTTCTTCTCCTGTGGCTCCTAGTGAAGACATTTTATTATACATATTTCAGTGTCTAGAGAGTTTCAGTCTTGTGTTCTGCCTGTTCACTTGCTATCAGCTGTGGAAAGTGAAGGAAGAAACCCCTATCAGCACATACTGCAGGCCTGATGCCTAAAATCTGCACAACATGCTAAACGTCTGTGAGCCAACTTGGACTGGATGTGATAGTCCTATTTTCTGTTTGGAGAGAGGCTTTTCCCCCTACATATAGTAAACGCTGAAGAAGAATAAAGGAAAATAAGCACTGCTAAGTGTGTGTGCTCTGCTCAAAAGACAGAAGAGCACGTGTGTGTGCAAATACATATGCAAAAGACATATATTTAAGATAGAAAAGCAAAAGTTGATGTCCTTGCTAAGGGTGTTTAAACCATAAAAACATCTTGGAGTTTCTCACATTTTATGTCACCAGAGACAAAAACTTTGTTGAAGGAAGGAAGAAAGGAAAGCAGGAAGGAAAACAACACTGTGCAATCACCTTAAATGGGTGTAGAAGGGGTTAGACCACAGTATTGAGCTGTCACCTAATAGCAGAACACTAATAAGCTGCATTAGACCAAAATATCCATATCCAAAATATCCAGTTAGTTTTCCATTCTTTACAAAAGAATTCTATGCAATTGCCAAAGTAATGAGTGGTCATTATCTCACTTTAATGTTTGGTCCAGAATGGGGTGGGTCTGGGAACTCAGTGACCTGAACATTGCCTTCCATGACATTTCACTAGTAACGAGCATAGGTGCTTGGGAGATAGTCTCTTAAAAGGTGTACCTCTTCACAGTAATCCTTTTTTTTAAGACTTTATTTATTTACTTTTAGAAGGGAAGGGAAAGAGAAAGAGAAGTAGAGAAACATCAACATGTGGTTGCTTCTCATGCAGCCCATACTGGGGACCTGGCCTGCAACCCAGGCATACGTCCTGACTGGGGATCAAACCAGTGACCCTTTGGTTTGCAGGCTGGTACTCAGTCCACTGAGCCACACCAGCCAGAGCTCTTCACAGTAATTCTTGTTCATGGACAAGTGAGTCAAGTTTGGTTTCTAGTTGTCCTTAATGGTATATCTGTTTCTTTGTGTACACAGATACAAGCAAACCCATATAAACACACAACATGCACATTTCATGTACATGTGTGTCATCAATGATTACAATCTCAGGTTGCCTCTCTGTAGCCTACATCAAAATTATTAGCAAATTATTATGTTTGGTGTTATGTGTTCCACTGATTCAACAACATTCATTGTGCATTTCAAATGTCAAACTCTGACAAGCGGCAGAAATAACAAACATTAATACAACAGGGGCTCTCAAATAGCCCACAGTCTTGTTTGGAGACAGACATCTTAATAGATTAAACTCAGTATAAATTATATAACTATTTGAATTGAGAATATATAAAAGAAACCCCAAAAGAATACTGGCTTACAGAATTTACTCTCTCACAAAAGTCAAGGCAAGATATGATCAGTCCAAGAAGGGTTCTAGGACCAGGCTCTGTCTCTTTCTGCTCTGCCTACCCCAAAGCAAGTTTCCAGTTTCAGGATTGTCTCATTCTTCCAGACAGCAACTGGAGTCAACAGGAAGGAAGGAAGGAAGACAGGAAGGGAGGGAGGGAGGCAAAAGACAGAGGGGAACTTCCCCAGCGGAGTCGACTTGTGTAAGTTGTCTTCCCAGGAATCCCACATATTTCTATTTTTATTTCACTAATTACAACTTCGTCACATAGCCAATGAGCAATATATTCTTTTAACTGGATACATCACCGCCCAAAATAAAATAGAAGTTTTATTACTGAGAAAAATAAGGAAGATGGATACTGTGTAGCAACTGTTATCCCTCCCACATGGAGTTACAAGCAAAAGGTTAAGGAAGCATGAAGCAGTAAAACAGTTAACTCTGGAATCTGGAAAATGCTTTTTTGAGATGATTTTGGGTTTGAAGGATGAATAGGAGTTTGCCAAATGCAGAATTGGGAAAGTTTGCCAAATAAAGAGATAGGAGTTTGCCAATAAAGAATTATTTCCAGGCAGAAGTATTAGCATGTGCAGAGGCACAGAGGGTCTGACATTATACCTGCCGACTAAGCCCAGTTCTGTATTCCTATTTTTTCTCTGATATTAATGATGGCTATTAAAATAAATTCAACTAGTTTGTAGTTAATCTAACAGTTATAAAAAACCAAAAGATTAAGATATGTCAACAACAATGTTCCTGATATAACTGCAAATAATTTTCCACTTGGACCTAAATAAGAACATTTTATCTGATGATAAAGTATTCCACAATTTAAAAGTAATTGAGTGAGAATCTGGCATCTTCAAAAGGAATTGATACGGGGTGGGGGGGGAGGAATTGTGTCAGGGTGATGTTTGTCTTTTCAATTCTGAAGTTAAACAAAGCCCAGTTAGAACTGATTTGGTTCATATCCTGGGGTCCACAAGCCTGCATTGAGAGCCGTTGGTGGTCTGCCCAAGTTAGCCCTAAAATATGTCACCTTCTATTTAGCTATCCCTAACATGACTGTTGCTTTGGACCTGTGAAGCTGGATTGTTCTTTTCTTAAAATGGCTTTAGAAGTACAAGAAATCTTTGGGATTAGAGAGATTTTCATGATTATCTTCTTTTTGGCTCCTTTAGAGACATTGGAACCAATTAAAAACCTTCCAAAAAAACTTAAACCTTTTGAGAAACCTGAAATTTCTTTAATTTAAAAAATAAACCTACTTAGCTTTGAGACACCTGAGAGTGTTTGCCCATGCCCACTGCCCATCTTGTCCTGCCACAGGGATGAGTATCTTGTAAGATAAAGTTCATCTCTTTCCAAATCCAAACAACAATAGCAGAGTCAAAGATTCTTTGATTTCTGCCTAAATTAACATTGTCATGTTTCCTCCAAAAATTCGACCCTACTAAGCTTAGCACTCAGATGATTTAATTTTCAAATATTTTGTTGTGATTTTTTGCCTTTGCCAACCCTGCTTTTTGCTTACTTTCTAACTAGCTAGGACCTAGGCAAGACTAAAGTATGCGCTAAACCTCCCAGCAACACCCCCCCTTTGCCTCGTTCCCCCTGAGTCCTTATTCACATCTCAGCTCAAGACACGCTTCCTTATGGATATCTTCTCTGGCCCCCGAAACCAGATCAAATTCTCTGTATTTTATGCTCTCGGACTACCATGTATCTTGTTTTATAACTTGTATAATGATTATCATTTTACATTTATTGTGTTTGATGATTGGAGTGATAATGGCTCTCCGGCACGAGACACAGGAGGGTGGGCCCCTGTGTGCTTACACTCACCATTGGATTTTGTTCTTTGCATGGTGCCTGGCCCATAGCAGACCTTGGGTCATTGTTGGCTGAATAATTAAATGATTTTTTGTAAGCAAATTACTTCTGCACTCCCATTCCACACTGTGATCAGGACATAAGAGTGAGTACAGAATTTGTTCAGCTCAGGTGTGGGTTCTTATTGAAAATAACTTTATTACAGTCATATAGAAGGACATCAAAGAGGTCTTAAACCAGCATGCACTTGGCTCTGCATGGATGAGTGTTGGTTGAATTCTGACACAGCCTCACTGCAGCCTCTGAACCTGCTGAGGGGTGTTGCTGCTTTGATGCAGTGAACCTTTCCAGATGAAGTTAGCCTACTTTTGCTCCCGACCTAAGAGCTGGGCACAGTGTTTTCTAAATGACACCTTCACATTTCAAAAAAGGAACTACTGTTGAAGGAGTGGGTGCTTTGTCAGGCTATTTTAAAAGCCTATGTGCTTTTAATGAAAAAAAAAATACACAGTAACACTTTTTAAAACATAGTACATTTAAACACGATGTTAAATAATTGTATCTTTCTAGCCTTTGTCTAAATGTGTGTTTGCAATTATTAATTAAAGGTACAGAAAGGAAAAATCAGGCCTCAAAGAAAGGTCATATTCACAACTAGATTTTTAAAAAGGACAGATTGTGGGGACTTTGTGGAGATAAGCCCCTTTAAATGTCATTGTAGTGCCACTTTATTTCATCAAAGACAGTAGGTTGAAATAGGTTGGGAGTGGAATAAGTGTTTTATACTAGATCGAATGAGAACTAGAGAGACATAATGGTAGAGTTTGGATTTGAATCTTTTTTTGAATCTTTTTTTTTTTAATTTGAACATTGGAAAGGAAAGAGTAAAACTACAAATGAGTTTACCCATCTACTCGGTAATTGCTTGTGATTTCATTAAGCCTGACTTGGACTAACTGTAAATATTTTGTTAGATACATTTAGAATTTGGCTGCTTATTAACTAAGTGACCTTGGCAAGACAGCTAAGCGACCTTAGCAGCCTTCATGATCTCACCTATAAAATGGGGCTATCTTACATGACTTTTGAATTAATGAGCTACATGCACTGTGCCTGGTACAGTGCAGGCACGTAGCAGGCTCTCAGGGTTGGGTATCTCTGCTGCCCTCTGTCTCAGCACCTCCTCCTCCACCACACACATGCACGGCAACCTTGTTTCTTTCAGCTGATTGTGTGATTCTGTTTCTCTTCTTGTAGCTAGAAAAAGAAGTATTTTCATTACCATGCAGCAAATATTTATTAAGTCTTACAATTTGCCAAGCACCGTTCTAGTTGCTTGGACTACATCAAGGAACCCAATATACAAAACCCCCACCCCTATGCATCTTACATTCTAAGGAACATATGAAACATGGAGATTATTCATTAAGTTTTTCCTGTAACAGTTACCTCATGGTTGTATTTGCGTGTGTGTGATTTGGGGGAATCATAACTATTAACAGTGGGAATTATTGTTGAATTAAGCTTCTACACTATCAATAGCGCAAGATCTTCCTCTCTTCTTCACCTTCCCTCCCTGCCTGTTTCCCTCCTTCCCCTTCTCTTTCGCTGCCCTCTCTCCCCCATCCCAACTATCTTTCTGTTTGTTTTTTGAACTATAAAACATCTTTATCGATGCTTTTTCTTTTCTTTAGCTTGATCCAACTAAATTCAGTCCCCTTTGTGGGAAGCATGTTTTATTCCTCTTCAAGGATGATGCGGGGATCAGTGGTCCAGCAGCAGAGACCTGGTTGAATTACACATCTTTCTCTCTTTTTAGATTGTTGGCTGTGATCACCAGCTTGGGAGTGTCGCCAAGGAAGATAACTGTGGAGTTTGCAATGGAGATGGGTCCACCTGCAGGCTGGTCCGAGGGCAGTACAAATCCCAGCTCTCCGCAACCAAATGTAAGACACCACAGAGACGGGGTGATCTTCGAGCCTTTTGACTTATCTCCTTCCTTCCCACCCATGCTTAGCTCCCCTCAGCACTAATGAATAATACCTTCACCAAAATGAACACAAACCTGAAAATACTGTGGAAAGATTCATGACCCTGCTTTGTGGATTAGTTTAGGTGAGGCAAATCAGGTCACCCACTGCAAACCCAAAGAGGAAACCTTTCCTTTTGATGCACATTAGGAGTAAACTAGACATGGGTCTACCTGCAGGCATGAGCTTGTTTCCCAGCATAAGGACAGACTGCATCCCAGCTGCTACCTCGCGTGCAGCCAGATGTGCATGGTGGAATACAGCCGGGAGCCTGGGCAGATCAGAGCAAATTCACTCTGACTATGGTGAAATTGTGTGGTCTTCATTATACAAACTGACCTTGGATCAGTGCTGGTCACAGGTCTTTTTTCACAATTAACATCAGGCAGTGATTATGTGAAGCCATTCAGTGACTTTTTGTGCTACACCAGCACAATAAATGTGTGCTTGCTATGTTTATGTATGTGCTGGAAACTGTACATGATCATCTCATTTAATCCTTATACTAATCTTTTAGCGAGGTCCTGTTTATCTGCATGTTACAGTGGGATAACTGAGATTTAGATATGGGACTTGCTCAGTGTCCTACAACTAGAAAGCAGCAGACTCAAGATGTAAGCCCAGAGTCTGATTCCAGAGCCTTAGCACATATTCATTCCTCTGAACTCTCCCACAATTCTGTCCATGGTGGGACATTTGTAAAGCAGCTGGATAGATCAAGGCAAGGTAGCTCAGATATCTGCCTAGCTAGGTCCTCATAATACCCAACACAACAGTGGAGTCACACGTCAAGCTAGTTCACTTTACAACACGTTCCCTGCGACAGTCTCTGTGCTGGGTGCCACAGCACATGCAGACAGAACTGAAACAGCCCTTGTGCCTAAGGACATGCATTTTTAGAATAATTTGACCTTGCTTGGCATACTATCTCCAGATTTTGCCAGAATCCAGAATCCTTCAGTAGATCCTTGATTGAGTCTCCTCCGTCTTGGAAAATGAGAATGAATGTCTTTACTGAATGTAGTTTGTGCGTAATATTTGGTGAGTAGATAAAAGGAAAACAATGGACATATGAGAGGTTTGTGGCTTTAAATGGACTTGCAGGTCAAGAAGAAAGGCAGCGTGTACTGGAGAACTATTCCAAGAAGTCATGAAAAGGCAACTTGCCGAAAGAACTAGGCTCTAGGGGAAAAGAGGTGGCAGGAGAAAAGGCGAGGAACTTTTAAATAAACAAAACATTGGAGGTGCCACATTCGGGGACTCTCCACATTCTGACACCCCTGCAGGCAGTGAAAAATGGGATTGTGAGAAAAAAATTTTTTAAATACTCTGGCAAAGAGAATGAACGATGAGGTAAGTCAGACATTGATATAGTACATTAACGCAAGATTTTTTCCTTTGGTCATGTGTCAGTGGTATTTTCTGTAAGATGAAAAATTAAAGAATATAGATGATGGAAACCAGAAAAGGCATAATTCTTTTGTAAATCTCTGAAATCATGGTGGGATATATTTGAAAAATGTTATATTTAGGTCACTTTTATAGAACTCTTTAAGGAATACTGGAAGGGTTAATTTTGTTTACTTATTTGTGTCACATAACTGAGTAAGTGCTCTTCTCTAGGAATCTAGAATTTTCCATCAGTCACAAAAAGATGGCAGGCATGTGTACAGTACCTGCTGTATCACACCTTCTGAGGGCATGTTTTTCCTTTATTCCTTCTCACATCCGACCGCCCCTCACCCCCATTCCAGTTCTCATTCATAGAGGACCCTTAACACACTGCTCAGATAGATATTCCTCTTACCCTCCTGTTGGAGGGTGACCCAGGGACCTGTGGGGCCTGAATCACTGGAGGAAAGGTGGAGAAACTATGAAGGAACAAACTGGAGTAAATTGAGAGTCATAAGTCATGTCGGGGTCTGCAAATATGATAAATACCTCAGTGCAAAAACCGTTAGTGGGTAAATTAGAGAACACACAACCTGATGATTTTCCATAATGACAAAATGCAATCGATTCATTTACCTCAGTGCTGATGATGCCTCATGACAAAATGATTTATATCAATAAAGCCCAGCATATGCATGCACCTCACCACAATCTATAGCAGATGCTGAACAAACTGTCTCATTTATGTTTTCTCCGCCCCAGAAGAAACTTCCACCCAAATTTACAGACTGTGGGGTGACCCACAGGCTGGGAAGATTAGGCTGCTCTGCGGGGCCCAGTGTACGGGCCAGGTGTGCAGCCGTCCACCCGTGAAGGCCTGGAGGACTTCTGCCAGGTCTCCCCCCAGGCTCTGCCAAAAGGACTGCGAGCCAGCCACATGCTCTTTCGAACTCCTAGCGCTCAGAATCTCCACATTGAACTCATTTTCTTCTAAACTTATATCCAACTTTTTTTTTTCTTATGTTATCAAGGCTTGGGGGAACAAAGAAAAAAAACAGGAAAGTGGAGAAAGACCATGCTGGAAAGTGCCAGAAGGGAAGGAGAGTAGGAGGAACTTCTCAAATGGCTGCCATTCACTGCCAAGTAAAAAAGAGACCATCTTTGTATTAAAAGACATTATTTTTGCCTAATACAAATACAGATAACAGAAAAAGAGCTCAGCCTGGCCCTTTTGCCCTTTTTAAAACAAAAAGCTGTCCACCAATAGCACTCACTGTTTCCATTTTTCCTGATCACTTCATTTCTACTTCCCCAACCCAATATCAAATAATTGAATTTAGCTAACATTAACCAGATTTTGAATCTTGGTATTAAAGACTCATTTCCCCCCAAATTTTATTGGCTTGTACCATATTATGTGTTTTCTAAGTCTATAGAGACCTACTCAGATGTAGAGCCAGCCTACTTGCTATGAATTTGGTATCTCCAGCTTTGCAAATCTCTTATATGTATCTGCATATTTTGAAATCTCTTGGGAATCCGAAAGCTCTCTCTCTCCACCTCTCTTGAGTGGCGAGAGCTGGATAAATGAATTTATATCAAGATAAAATGAAGTTCTTAATGCTTGGCTTTGCTTCTCAGTCTGTGGCATATGCTGATTTATAAGGACTATGGGTAGACATGTTTCTGGACTATGATTCTGCCTCAAAGATTTTGAGATAAAAGATATTCATAATAAAACATAGATATACATATATAAAGTAAATAATACATATAAATACTTTAAAGAAAGCGCAAAATTTTAAAGAAATTTCTACCTTGAACTTCAGGTTATACTGCAAGCTACTCATTCATCCATTCATTTATTCAGCAGCAATTCACTCATTTATTCAACACAAATATGTCTTGGGTGCGTGCTATGTGTTGAGGAACTGCTTTAGGTACTGGAAACATAGGAAAGAGCAAAACAGATAAAAATCCATTTTTCTCATGGGGGTTACATACTGACGGGAGGGAAAGACAGATAAAAGGACAAAACCAACAACTAAATAAAATATATATGTGTCATATGGTGATAGGAGAAAAGTAAGGGAGGGAAGAAGAACCAGAGAACCAGAGATTGGGCTGCTAGCCAAGGGTGTTGAAAGGGAATTGCAATGGTAAATAGGTTATAAAGAAAGATTCACATGTAGGATGACATTTGAACAATGATCTAAGGAGTTACAGGTGGTACACCGTACAAAAGTCAGGGTGAGAGAATTTCAGACATCAAGATCAGCAGGTGCAAAAGCCCTGAGGTAGATGCATTCTTAACATACTTCTTGGAAAACAAAGAAGCTGGTGTGTGGTGAAGAATGGCACAGACATTGCAGGATTTTGTAAGGATTTTGGCTTTTAATCTCAATGAGCTAAGTCACAGGAGAATTTTGCACAGGGGAATTACCTGATTTGATTTACTTTTTAAAGGGATCACTCTATTAATATGCTGAGAACAGATCATAAGGGTCCAACTGTGAAACTAAGAAAAGCAGGCAGGAGGCCATTACACTAAAGCCAGGGCAGGGATGAGGAGGGCTTGGGCCATGGTGGTAGCCCTGAAGGTGATGAGAAGATCCAGTCTGGGATATCCTACATGTCTTTGAATCTAAGACATCATTGACTGAAAGATGTACTATTATTTTATAAACCCACTAAGAGAGAGAGAGAGAGAAAGAGAGAGAGAAGCTGCCACTGAAATTAAACTATGACACAATGCCTTCTGACCACTCAGGGCTTTTACTTGATTGCTATTAATAGATCTATTTTAGACATATATACATTTTTATCCTATACTGTGTTACTCTTACATATCCAGAAAAGGAAAATAAAACTGAAAGAAACTGATAAGTAAAATTAAAGTTTTTCTCAAACATTAATTCTTTTTGATCATTTTGGATTTGTTCTATTTCCACATGTCATCAGAGTACTTGTGATACAGTATTTTTCAAAGAATCCACAAAAGAAATAAAATCCATTGGTATTGGGCTCTTTTTTAACAGCTCTGTTGAGATATAAATGATATGGCATAAGCTGGATATTTTAAGTGTACAGTTTAGTAAGTTTTAACATATACATACACTTGTGAAACCATCACCATGGTCAAGATCGTGAACATACCCATCACCTGAAAAGTTTTCTCATTCCTCTTGTAATCCTTTCCTTTTGTTCCCTCCTGCCCTGTTTCCCTCACTATAGATTAGATTGCATTTTCTAGAATTTTATATAAACAGATTTATAGGGTATATACTCTTTTCCATCTGGTTTTTTCATTCAGCATAATTATTTTGAGATTCGTTAATATTGTAGCATGTATCAGTATTTTATTACTGGAATAATTCCATTTTATGGACATACCACAGTTTGTTTATTCATCCACCTGTTGATAGATAGTTGGGGGTGTCTCTACTTTGCAGTTCTTACAAGTAAAGTTGAAGTGAACATTCATGTCTTTAGACAGACAAATGTTTTCATTTCTCCTGGGTAAATTACTGAGATTAGAATGGCTGGATTATATAGTATGTGTATATTTAGCATTTTAAGAACAGGCCAGGCTGTTTTTCCGAGTGTCTTACTATTTTGTATTTCCACCAGCGAGTCTGAGAGTTTCAGTTGCTCGGCACTCCTACCATCACTTGATATTGTCAGTAGATTTTTACTTAAGACATTCTAATTGGTGTGTAGTGGTATCTCATCATTGCTTTAATTTGCCTGTTTCTGATAGCTAATGATATTGAACCTCTTTTCATGTTGTATTCCAGTTGCTCCTATAACGAATTACCACAAACCTAGTGGCTTGAAGCAACACACTTATTTTACAGTTCTGGAGGGTCAGAAGTATAACATGGGTCTCATTGAACTAAAATCAAGGTGCTAGTAGAGCTATATTCCTCCTGGAAGCTTTGGGGAATAATATATTTTCTTTTATTTTGATTGTCCAGCTTCTGGA
The DNA here is from genome assembly GCA_004027475.1 of Anoura caudifer. NCBI lineage: Eukaryota > Metazoa > Chordata > Mammalia > Chiroptera > Phyllostomidae > Anoura > Anoura caudifer. The sequence goes on from PVKU01002739.1 coordinate 57,578, forward strand.
GGCTATCTTCTTTCCCTGGCATCTTCAAAGCCCAGCAGCATAGCATGTCCAGATATCTGGGACTCTAACCTCTTCCACCTCCCTCTTCCAATTCGAAGGATGCTCATGACTACACTGGGTCTGTCCCGATAAGCTAGGGTAATACAACATATTCACAGGTCTTGGGGACATCTTTAGCAGGAGGAAGGAGGTGGGAATTATCTTGCCCATCACCTGTGTGTTTACTTCCTTTTGGGGGTAATGTTAGTTCAAGTCTTGTGCCCATTTTAAAAAATGGTTATTAGGTTTCCTACTGTTGAGTTTTGAGAGTTCTTGATATATTCTGGGTGCAAGTCCTTTGTCAGATACATGATTTGAATACATTTCCTCTCAGTAGGTAGCTTTTAAAATGTTTTTTTCCCCCAAATGTCTTAATATTATCTCTTACAGATCCAAAACTTTTCCTTTTGGTAAAGAACAGTTTATCTTTTTTTTCTTTTGTGGATTGCGGAGGTCCAAGACCTCCTTGCCTAACCCCAGGTCATGAAGTTTTGTCCTATATTTTCTTTTAAAAGTGTTGGTGTTCTACATTTTACCTTTAGACCTATGACCAATTTTGAGTTAATTTTTGTATATCTAGGTTAATTTTTTTATAAAGATGTCCAATTTTTTCAGCTTTATTTGTTGAAAAGATAAATTTTCCTCCCTTGAATTGCCTTTAAAAATGTCAAAAATTCATTGGCCATTTCTGTGTGGGACTGTTTCTGGAGTCCATTCTGATTTATCACCATACATAACACATTGTCTTTGTCACTCAGTTGTAAAGTAAATCTTAAAATCAGGTACCTTGATTTCTCCAACTTTATCCTTCTTTTCAAACTTATTTTGGCTATTCTATTTTAAGTTCTTTGCCTTTGCACATAAGTTTTAAAATCTGTTTTTCCATAGGTACCAAAAGTCTTGCTGGGATTTTGATTAAAATTATTATAATTCTACAGGTTGATTTGGGGGGAATTGACATCTCTAATAAGTTATTCAACCTACAAACATGTTATATGTCTGCATTTATTTAGGTCTTCTTCAATCTCTTTCATCTGCCTACATTAGTTTATTGTTCAGTTACAGTTGTCTTGCCTTTTTTCTCATTTCTCTCTCCTACCCTAGCTCCCCCAACTCTCACAGTCAATCCCCCCATTGTCCATGCCCATGAGTCCTCTATTTGTGTTCCTTTGCTTTCCCCTTCCCCTTTTTTCCCCCATTATCCCCCTCCCCCCTCCTCTGGTCGTGGTCAGTTTGTTCTTTATTTCCAAGTCTCTAGTTATATTTTGCTCATTTGTTTTGTTGATTAGGTTCCAATTACAGGTGAGACCATATTGTATTTGTCTTTCACCACCTGGCTTATTTCACTTAGCGTAATGCTCTCCAGTTCCATCCATGCTGTTGTGAAGGGAAGGGGTTTCTTCTTTCTCTCTGCTGCATAGTATTCCATTGTGTAAATCTGCCACAGTTTTTTAATCCTCTCATTTACTGATGGGTAGGTATTTAGGCTGTTTCCAGCACTGGGCTATTGTAAATTGTGCTACTCTGAACATAGAGGTGTATAGGTTCTTTTGATTTGGTGATTCAGGATCCCAGCAGTGGCATCACTGGATTGAAAGGCAGTTCCATCTTTAGTTTTTTGAGGAAATTCAAAAAGTTTGAATTTAGTTTTTTGACTGTTTTCCACAGTCATTGCACCAGTCTACATTCCCATCAACAGTGTACTAATAGAAAGGGAACCAACTGCACAGGAAAACATATTTGCCAATGATGCCTTGGAGAAGGGTTTGATTTCCAAAATATACAAAGAACTCACACAACTCCACACCAGGAAGACAAATAATCCAATGAAAAAATGGGCAATGACCCTGAACAAACACTTCTCCAAGGAGGATATACAGAGGGCCCATACACATATGAGAAGATGCTCAACATCGCTAGCCATTACAGAAATGCAAATTAAAACCACAATGAGATACCATTTCATACCAGTCAGATGACCACCATTAATATATCAACAAACAACAAGTGCTGCAAAGTTATGGAGGGAAAAATTCTTCTTGGTTTTAAGCATACATACCCTATATGTTATTTTTAATATTTTATTTCTTTATTTTTAGAGAGAGGGGAAGGGAAAGAGAAAGAGAGGGAGAGAAACATCAATGTGTGGTTGCCTGTCACATGGCTCCCACTGGAGACCTGGCCTACAACCCAGGCATGTGCCCTGACTGGGAATCGAACTGAGACCCTTTGGTTCACAGCCCATGCTCAATCCACTGAGCTACACCAGTCAGGGCACCCTATATGTTTTAATTGGATTTTATCTCTTTCAAATGGCATTGTATTTTTATTTCAGTTTTTTGGAATTGCTAGTTTATTCTTGGCCACATATTTTGCAAAATTGCCAAACTCATTTATTAGTTCTGTGAGGTTTTAGATTTTCTACATAAACAATCATGTTATTTACAAATCAGGATGATTTTACTTCTTTTCTTTTTTCAATTTATAAACCACTTGTTATTTTTATGGCCTTACTTCACTGGCAAGGATGTCAAATACAATGTTGAACAGAAGTAAGAGTGGATATCCTTGCCTCCTTGTTTTCATTCTTAAAGGGAAAGCATTCAATTTTTCTTTATAGAGTATGATGTTTGCTATAGGGTTTTTTTTTTTTTTTTTTTTTTTTGCAGATACTTTATCACCTTAAGGAAGTTCTCATCCATTGTTAATTTGCTGAGTGTTAGTATCATAAATAGATGTTGAATTTTGTCAAATGCTTTTTATATCTCAATTGATAGGATCATGTGGTTTTGCTAAGACTTTTGTGATGGATGATATTGATTTCAAATAGCCTTACATTCTGGGAGTAAATTCTACTTGATCATGGTGTATTATATTTTTTACATATATTCTTGAACTTGATTTCTAGCATTTTGTTTGAGGGTTTTTTACATCTATGTTTATGAGAGGTAGTTGTCTCTAGTATCCTGTGCTTATACTGTCTTTGGTTTTCATGTAAGTGTATTATTGGCCTCATACAATGAATTGGAAAGTGATTCTTCCTTTTCTGTTTACTGAAAAAGATTGTATAGAATTTGTTGTTTCTTCTTTAAATTCCTGGTATCACTTATCTGTGAAATTACCTGGGCCTAAAGTTCTTTTTTTCTGTTTTGTTTGGTACTTAATTTTTAACAATATAGATTATAGGTGTCACTATTTTAATGTCTATTCTGTGTTTTGATTAATTTTCCTCTTCAATGTGGGCTTTATTTTGCTGCTGTTGTTGTTTAATTTGCATGCCTGGTAATTTTTGACCTGGCTCCAGACATTGCAAAATTTATTTTGCTGGATGCTAGATATTTTTGTATTCCCATAGATATTCTTGAATTTTGTTTTGGAAGCAGTAAAGTTACTTGAAATCAGTTTGATCCTTCTGGATCTTAAAATTTGGTGGCAGGGACCACAGCCATGTTTGAGCTAGTGCTAAATGGGCCTTGCTGCTAAGTCAAGACCCTACTGAGCACTCCATGTCCAATGACATGAAGTTTTCCAGCCTGGCTGGTGGGGTAAGGTATTATTCAGTCCTGTATGCATGGCAGATACTCATTTCTATAATCCTTTTATGTGATGTGGTTCTTTTCCTAGCCTCAGGTAGCTTCTTCAAATACATGTACTGATTGACTGGTATGAGTGTGCTGCTGGATATCTGAAGGAACTGTTACAGGAACAATCCCCCACTCTGGGGTCTTTTGTTACTCTAGGTTCTTTATGCCCATCACCATATTCACCGTGGCTCTCGATGCCAGCATTTAGTAAAAAGGAAAGGAATTATTTAATTAAAAGTTATACAGGTTTAGAATAATGACTGAATCCTGCTATTAAATCTTACCTGTTTAGAAACAAAGATACACCCACAAACACACAGTCCTGACTTCCTACCTTTGCCCAGTGAGGCCACTCTCGGAGCATACCAGTCAGAACTACTGCCTTCCAGAAGAAAAAAAAAAAAAAAAAAACAGAAGTCCACAGTTTACTTCCCCCGGTTTCAACAACATCAGCTGTGTCACTGCAATCTCCAGTTCTTAATCCAAAACCATGTGGCACCTCCTCATGGTCAGCCAGTGAGAGTCCTTTCACCCCTTTTTTTCCCTGCATGATCCCTTTGGGTCCCGAGTTGTCTCCCATTGTCCCACATGGTACCACATTGTGTCCTGTCCCACATGGCTGCCTGCCTTTTTGATTGAATCCCAGCCTGGAACCTTCTCTGTAACCTCATTTTCAAATCTTCCCACAGTTGGCTACACATGCTACCACTCCCATATTTTCCACCTTTCTTGGCTGCCATAGTTAGTCCGGGCAGGTGTGGCCCCCTGTCGCAGAAGCCAGCTCTGAGCTGCTCTCACAGGTATAAGAAGCCCCTCTGGCTACAACACATCATGAGTGAGAGTCACACCCATCTCTCTGGCTCCCAGGGCAGGTGCAGCATTTTAACATTATTAAAACACTGGCCAAGTTCTTCAGATGCACCCTGTTACAGAAGCACTCAAATCTCTAGAGTTGTCCATTTGTGCAGCTTTCTCTCTCTGGTGATCTGTCCTTCTTCTAACTCTAGCCACCTTCATCTCCTTGAACTCAGGGAACCCAGAAAGTTCCCACTTTCTGAGCCACCACCTGGAAAGTCTTTCAAGGCAGTAAACTGAAGCAATGTTAAAGCATAACAACTTTGTTTCCTGACTCTCAAGGATCACTGACCTTCTTTGCTTGATATCCTGTGTCTTGAAAGCCATGGCTTCATTTTTTTTTTTTTTGACCTTTTGTTTGTTTGAGGCAGGAGATTAAGCCTGGGCCCTATTACTCCATCTTGGCAGGAAGCAGAAGTCTTAGTGCTAGTCTCTTCATTCGGAGTTCCAATTACATAGACCTAGCTAGCTTTTGACCCCCACTTTGATGTTCTTCAGCACTTCTTTCACACATCTCCCTACAGCCTTCATAACAATTTGATTCCCAGACATTAAATTACATGCTCTACTATTATCTTGGAATTTTCTTCCAAGTCCCTGTTGATACCAATTTTGCAAGTTTGATACTGGGTGTTTTGATGTTAGTGCCTGTGCAGGCAAAGATAAATATGGCAGGGTTACTGCTTTAGTGAGAAAGAATATAAGGCACAAATGATTGGGAGATGCATTCTGATTTCATATATTTTAAAATGTGAAATATGGTAGAATCAGTGAAATATGACTTTTTGATTCTAGTGACAATAGGACTTTCAAATTGATTGAGTGCAAGCATGAAGTCGAGGATGGCTCCAGAGTTTTTGATCTATGCCAAACAGGGGCCTGGGGTTGGGGGGTGCATCTTATTAGATCTATTCAGTATATATCCTCCTTTGTGCAATTACTGATAAACTGGGGGGGGAGGGGAGGTTGGAAGGGCTCATCTTATTTTATGGGATATATTTTAAGAGTAATAAAGTTGCCATGAAGGTTTAAAAATATACCATTAAAACCTCCTCAAGGTTAGTGGACTATTTTTATATGTAGCCAATTGCATTAACAATGGCACTTTCATTAAAAAAAAAATAATGCTAATGATAAGACTGAGCACTAGCCCCAAAGTCTTAGAGCAAAAGAGATTTTAAAAATATGAACTTATCAACAAGTCTAAAAATAAGTTAAGGTATCAGAATAGGAAACCCTGTCTTTTCAAAATTTATCATTATTATTCTCACCTTTCTCTGATACAGCAATGAATCACACAGAAAAATCCACATATGACAAGATTAAAAAGTGAATCTAAAATGCTCTATAGAAAGATGTGGGATATACATATTTATATATGTATATGTATATGTTTATATGTGTGTGTATGTAGAGAGAGAGAGAGAGAGCTTGCACTGTAGACTTTTTTTTTTTTTTGACAAAATCCTGTAGGTATAATCCTTGAGAACAGTTTTCTTGAAAAAGGGAATTTGCAACCCACATATGTGAAATAACAAGATTTATGATTCCCATAAATGGAAACCTTGTCATTCTAATGGAGAAAGAGGTTACCTGATCTCTGAAGCAGGTCTTTTAGAATTGTTGGTAAATAACCTGGAAATAGCTCTTGAAGATTGACATCATGCTTGTGTCAAGAAAGTCAGAATAGTTGAGGACGGATGCACTTGATCATAGAGTAGGGTGCCTTTGTGGGAAAGGGGTCCCAGAAGGTTGTGCAGCACAGTGGGAGAGCACGTGGCCACCTGCCTTGCCAGCCACACCCACTGAATTAATTACACAGGAGCAAGTGATGAAACCAGACTGCTTGCACATTCTTGGATGTCTTAAATACTTCACTGTGCACAAATGTTGTAGTTTCCAAACAGAAGAATCCCCAACCCATCCCTAGTCATTGAGAGTTTATCACCAAATGAGACAATTTCTAATACATATACAGCTCAAAGACTGGCTTTTTATCAACATACAGAAAATGAAATTAATTTTTTTCCACCTTGCTTTTTGTCAAATTATAAGCATCATATATTAAAGTGTATTCTGAGATGTATCAGCTGGTGTTAACAGACGATACATAAGAAAAGTTTTCCCTGCATGAACACACTGGAGACACACTGGGTTAAATAGAGTAAAGTAAGTTTCTTTGGTTCAGGGCTTCTAAGAAACTAAGTAATGTGCTTTGGGAATTTCCATGAACAGGGACTAATATGTGATGATATTTTCAACACTTTTAATTGTAGGTCCCTTTTTCAGGGGCCATCTGTAGGGCTGTTGCTTTGTCTTGTTTGTCACTGAATCTCTAGCACCTTGTATGGAACCTGACACTAGGAGACATTCAAAAACATTTGTGGAATAAAAGAATGAATTTGCTGGTTTCCCGGTGACCTGCCAGTTGTCTGTTAGCCCTTTACAGAACCATAGGAGAATAGGTCGTTACTATCCTACCTCTGTCCCTGTGTGCTGCTGATGGTTCAAGTTTACACCAGCTCAATTTGCTCCATGTTTCTCTTTGACCAGGCAAATGCACGGGGCATCAGGAGACATTCCATTCTTGCCAGGTCTACTCTCTCCAACCCACCCTCTTTCCCCAACAACCTTGGCGGTTCCTCCGCATCTTCCTCGGGGAGCATGCAAAGGTTACTGCATCAGCCAAAAGCTAGATCAGTGCCCCAGCATGTGGAATGTGAGTCACTTAGCAGAACAAGAGGGAGGCTGCCTGAGCAGTGTGTGGGTCAGAAGACTGCCGCCGAGCATTACAGACCTAAGAGAAAGCAGTCCTTTTTTTGCTTGCACTTTATTTGACCTGTGGATAAACAAAGACTTTCTATTTCTAGAAATCCCATTGTTTTAACTGCTTCGAGTTACTTTTGTAAACCTAAACATGCATGTCTTTATGTGAGGCCGTTAGAGGTCTGTGGGCCCAGTCTGAATATTCTTTGTCTCTTTTCTGTATTCCGCTTCCATATTATGTTCTCACAAGCCACAAACTCTTAGCTATCTGAAATTCAGCCTTTTCTTTAACAATGTATAACATTAAAAACAACCAGAAGGTTGTAGTATGAGTAGAATATTCAATATTTTAGAGAACTTGGTAAATGTAACTTCTTTGGGGAAGAAATTGAGGGCATGTGATTCTTCTTTCTCATTCAGCTAGCTACATGGGAGGGGTCTTGAGGTGTTAAAAAACATCATAAAAATAAATAGTCTTTGTTTTTAAAGAGATTTGGAACAGAGGGAAGAAAATAATATTTACCAAACACTGTGTTCCAGGCTGTACATCTCTATATCTGTATCTATAGCCATACCTATATCTCTTCACAGTGATATCATGAAGTGTTTTTTTCCCATTTTACAAACAGAATAACTAAGGATCAGGGAAGTTAAGGAAATTCTGAGATTCATTTATTGAAATTAAATTCACCCAAAGATAAGATCATATATTGAAATTCAGAGAAATCGGCTGCCTTTTGAGAGTCTTTTATTTAAACTAAGTTTTTCAGTGATAGGATAATAATGTACAATATTGAAAAGATATTTGTGAAACAGGGGATCCCTCGGAGCTCCTGAATATGCTGGTGAGTTTAAAATACCTACTGTCCCTTGTCTTCTGTTCTTTGACCTTGGACTACTCATTATGCATCTCAAAGACTTCATTTCTTCATAAAGTGGAGATGGTGGCAAATTCTTTGCCTGTATTAACAAGTTTTGAATGAAAGAATAAATAGTATAATTTAGGTGAAAGTGAAACTCTTCAGTGCCATGTAAGTATTAGGTACTGTTGTCACAAATGAAGTGCTAAATGTCAGTGATGTGTTTGGGGCACGTGCAATATACCTTCAATGTTTTCCATGTAGGTTTTGGGACTGCTTCCAATGAGTTTAGGCTCAATTTCAAGCACAGTAGAAAGTAATCCATTTATAAATCGTCTGTGATTCAGCCATATTTTTTCAAAACAGACAGCATGGGGGGATATAAATAACCATTTATGAGCCACTCACTATACATAGTATTTAATGCATATAGAGCAAAGGATATTGAAGAACTGGAAGACAAGATTTTTGCTCTAGAGGGGCCTAAAGAATGTAAACAAATATTTATTTACCCTATTTTTATCTGCCCTACTTATCCAAGACAGTTACTTTGCTAGAAAGAAATCCAGACTTTGATATAATAAATTCATCCTTGGAAGATTAGAATTTCCTTTTGTAACATAACACAATTGCTCTAATTTAGAGAAATGTGTCAATATAAGCCCAGGACTTAATATCAGAAATGAAAATTTGCAAATCCATTTTTTCATATATTGAAATTCACATGTTTTTTAAAGATCAGATCCCTCATGAGCTAGCTAGTGACCAGCTCTTTGGGCATATTTTATTTTGAGGAAAGTAAAAATTTTGGTGCCCAAATATTGGTGTTCTCATTTTAAAGACCTAAAAAAAAAAAGATTGTCCTGAAACACCAATTCAAAAGAACGTATGCACCCAAATATTCATGGCAGCACAATTTACAATAGCCAAGTGCTGAAAACAGCCTAAGTGCCCATCAGTAAAGGAGTGAATCAAAAAACTGTGGTATATTTATACAATGTAATACTATGCAGCAAAAAAAAAAGAAGGAATTCCTACTCTTTGTGACAGCATGGATGGAACTGGAGAGCATTATGTTAAGTGAAATAAGCCAGGCAGTGAAAGACAAATACCATGTGATCTCACCTATAATTGGAACCTAATCAACAAAACAAGGGAGCAAAATAGAACCAGACTCATGGCAATAAAGAACAAACTGAGAGTGACCAGAGGGGAGGGGGATAACAGGAGAAAAGGAGAAGGGTCAAGTCAAGCAGCATGTATAAAGGACTCATGGACAAAGACAACAGGGGATCCGGGAGAGGATTGAATATGGAAGGGGGAGGTGGGCAGGACCTGGGAGAGTAATGGGGGAGGGATGAGGACAACTCTAATTGAACAACAATAAAAAAAATTGTCATTTTGCAGGGTGAGGGGTGGTATGTAAGTCAGTGCTTTTATAGGAGACAATCAGTAATTTTGTATCAAACTATGTGCTTTTAAGACTTTGCTTTGTTTCTCTCCAGTGGATGACACTGTGGTTGCTATTCCCTATGGAAGCAGACAGGTTCGCCTTTTCTTAAGAGGAACTGATCACTTGTGTAAGTAAACTTGGTTGTTTTCCTTTGGATATTGGGAATTTGGGGCATTATTATTTATTTACTTTTTGCTCCAAGAATAGATTAAAATACAGAAGTACAAATCTTTCCACGCCATCATAATATGATATTTTGAATGCTTCTGTTTATCTTTTGGTTGCCTGATGAGATAGCAAAAAACTCTGGTAATTATCTCTAACCACAGTCATCCTGAAAAAACACAAAATAGATGCTCCCCATAGATTGTTCATGAGTTAAACACATGTTTATGCTTTTGTGAATATTATTTCTCACTTCTTCCTTTCCAATCGAACTCAGTCTTTTTCTTGCCTCACCTCTTATTTGTTTTCTTCCTTCCAAACTTTCCTCCCTTTCCTTCCTTCTTTCTTTTATTCTTCCTACTTTTATGTTTCCTTACTTTTTCAATTCAGAGGATCATATAGAAACACCAAAAAACTTTAACCCTGTCACATTTAGAGAAAACCATTTTGGTATAATTAAGCATCCCATATATTAAAGATAATATAAGGTACTAATTAATATCTTGAAGATAACTCTTGGATTCAGGATCACTAAAGGGGTGATCATAAGCCAAAGATCAAATGGTAGCATGCCCCCACCAGAGTTTGTACAAGAACTGACCTTCAGGCATGCCAAGCCAGCAGTACGCAGCCATATCTTTTTAAAAAAAATCCCATTTAGTGCTGCTGAGACATAGGCCTGTAAATTATAAACAAAAAATTATGGGCTATGAACCAGAGAGGAGGTAGAAGAGGATATGCTAGTATTTCCTACAATGGTCAGTTTCCCTGAAAGATTTCACTTCAGTTGATCGCTTGAGCATTTCTGTGACTACTCCCTCGAGCATTTCTGTGATCGTTCCTGGATTCCTACAAAGCTATCTATCATCTTTTGCTCTTTTTTATTTTTCCTCCCACACATACCTAAGAAACCAGTTTAGGTAGAAAGCACTATCTTTTGGAAATTGGATTATGACTGAAATCATTCCAGAAAGACAAACAAGATGAAGACAAATTACAGCCTGGGAAAGTTCAGATAGCCTACTATAGTCTTTCTAAAAATAAAAATAAATACATTTCATGGGAGAGGTGGGGTTTGAAGGGTCGTGTGAAGTAAAGGAATAAGTAAGGTACAGTTCAGGCAAAGCCAAAAGATGCTGATAAGACACCTTATATGGATCCAAGTTCTTTTCTGGCCCTGAACAACCCCCAAAATATAGTATTCACATGTCAAAGGATGATATATGTGTGTACACTATTACCATTTAAGTGATTCGTTTTTCCTCTTGAGAACTGGACCTTGGTAACTGGTGGTGTAACAACCCCACTCAAAAACAGGGGCAGGCTACAATGAAACATCAGACCAAGACCATTGCCAGGTTGAGGACTGAGTCCTCATTGCAAAAGAAAGAACCCAAAGGACTATAGATAGCTATAAGAGGAAAAATCACTTTATAAATGCATTAGCTTCTCAGACTTTTTAATTATGTGACCACTAAGAGGCTGACAATTTTCTTAGTTGGCCTTCTTTGGATTAATTGTCCCAAGGATTTGTAAAATTGCAAATTGTACTCATATATGATGAAAAGCAAACTGGAATCTGCTTTTTCCCCCAACAGACATACTATTGATAACATATATATGCCTAAAGAAGTTTTGTTTTGTTTTTATATTTGGAATATAATTCAAAATAAGTGTATGAGTAAATGATACCTCGTTTCTCTCGCAACCCTTTTGCCCTTCATTCCCTGCATCTGGTCCAATATGGAATGGACCCTAATTAGTTAGGGCCAAACCAGAACAAGACTATGCAGTCTGGTGCAGCTCATCTTCAATCAGAAGCACCTTGAGATGGACACCTGGGGAACCTGGTGATAAAATTGAATCACATGCTTAGGTTAGGCTTAGAGCTCCAAGATTTTTCCAAAACTAAATTAACTTATATTCTGGAGAGAGCTCCACAAATTCTTGTAAATACATGTAAGGCCGCCAGAAGAATGAAGCCTAGAGGAAGGAGGTTCAGGGCTATTATGTTGCTCTGATGACAACAACTGGTTTGCACACTCAGATATTTCCTTGGTGTGCCTTATGTTCTTCTGTGAAGCCCCCATGAGTCTGGGAGATGGGAAGGAAGCTTGACCTACTCCCACAGAAGGGCTACACAGACTTCACCTGAGGGTCACGAGCACTTAATTAAATACCAATATTTCCACTTGTTGCCATTCTTTGTCATAGAGAACTTGATTTAGACAGTATCTAGAATAATTCATTACAAATACTTGAGTCACATTAGTACCTCAAGGGACCTTAAAATTATCCCTAACCACAGAACCCCAATCTGTAAAACATATAAGAGGGGAGTCAGTCTAACTGAATGTAGGAAGGAAGACCTAGGGCTTCACCCAGGCTCCCCATCTTTCCTCTAAAGACCCTCACCAAAATCAAGGGCTCTGGTTAGATTTCACCTATCTGCCTTCCTTTATGCAGTGGGCAGTTATTCTATACTACTTCTCTATCACATGAAAAATTCGCGTGCTCTGAAATACACATCATAATTGCCATCTTCCCAGCAATTTAATTTCCTAGAATAAAAGATGCTTCACAGGCTTTGTCATTGGCCAAATTCAGATCGGAATGTTCCAGGAATCAGAAGTTCTTCTTTCTGTCTTAAGCTCTTATGAGATATCATATATGTACACAATACTGAATGAAGTACCAAAAATGATTTTAAAGTGAAAGAGAACTGAAAAGGACAGTTAGTTCCCTGTCCTTAAATCACTATACTTTCTTCATTTTTAACAATAGCACACATGCAATAAGTAACCAGGAAGTGTAAATAAATACAAGGTAATGCATAAATATAAAGTCACACAGGTGCTAAGGAAATTCATACCGGCACCCTGTATCTCACAGAGCAAAAAGAAAAGTATAGGGTATTCTAGGCCAAGGGCCATAAACACTGAAGTCAGTGAAATGTGTATGGAAGGTTTAGTCAAAGGAACAGGATTGTACTAAGGTGGTCCAGGGAAACAAAGATTCTTTGACAGGGAGGTTTGAATGTTTGGATAATAAGTTCTAAAACAATTTCATTTGCAGCATAAGCTCCTATGTGATCCAAAGTGCCTATGTATTTTTTTACATCATAATTTTAATTGTGTCACATATAAAGAATGACTCTTCTCGCTTACTTATATAGTTCTAGACTGTGTTCCATGAAAAGTACTTGCACGTGGTCTATCCTAGCCCTGTGAACATCTTTCTCTTCTCTCCATGTGTTTGATTGTATAGATCTGGAAACCAAAACCCTCCAGGGGGCTAAAGGGGAAAACAGTCTCAGCTCTACAGGCATCTTTCTTGTGGACAATTCTAGTGTGGATTTCCAGAAATTTCCAGACAAAGAGATCTTGAAAATGGTTGGACCACTCACAGCAGATTTCATTGTTAAGGTAAGCCCATTTAGTTACCTTGTTTCCAAGCCACCTCCAAATTGGTGGTATTTATACCTCCTAAAGAGAAAGACTTTAAGTTTTGACATAGATTTGGAAAGCCTATTGTCCAATATATGTTTAATTCAAGGGTGTTGAGCTACATCCCAGACTTTACAAGAACACATGATTTTCTTTTAAGGTCCTAGGAAAAATCCTAATTGTGTGTATATTTAATTTCATAAAAGGACCCCAAACACAAAGCCAACATATCATTAGTTATATATGACATAAATTTTTTTTCAAACAAATTAGGATGCAGTCACTGGCTCATATAAGGTGTCCTCAGTCAAAGAGAAAGACAAACTAATAATCCATAGACTTGGTCATGCTTCCTTCTAATTCAAGTTCTGCTTTGTCTTGTATTGGCAACAAGACAAAGTTGTTTCCTTCTATCAGAGCTTCCCTTACTCTTCAAGGTAATATAAAACACATTGCTGGAAGCAATATAAATATTCTGTAGGAAAAAAATGTACACGCTAGAAGAACATTTGGGAATCACAATAAAATAAAACATATTTTTTCCCTCAGTAGGTCAGAAGGACCTGAAGGATTTCAGCTGTAAAGCTGTAAAACTTGTAATGTGTCCAGGACTCCATAAATTTTTCATCATGGGACCTCAAGCCAGAGGACATTTGATTTAAGCTAAAGCTTGATGACCCCATAGCAGCTTGAAGTAAGAATGCATATAGGAAAATGTGATAGGCAGTGAGGTAGGATGGAAGAAGGGTTCCAGCGTACTGTTCTGTCTCCATCTGCATGGTAGTTTTTTTTAATCCAGTCCACCTGCCAGCCACATGAACATGAGCAAGAAGCTGTAAACCATCAGAGATAGATCACAATACAGATGATGCTGTAGGTAGTTAAGTAATTTCAGTTAAACAAACAAAGGCATACCTCAGAGATATTTCTGTTTTGGTTACAGACCACTGTAATAAGCGTCACAATAAAGCAAGTTGTAATCCTTTTGCTGGTGGAGGGTCTTGCCTCAATTTGTAAAAAGCACAACACCTGTGAAGCAAAATAAAGCAAAGCATGATATAACGTGGTATGCCTGCACAGTAAAAAATCGAAAGATGTCTTTATGTTTTGAAGCCCTTAGCATACTATTGAACAAACCATTTATATTAATTTCCCTAATGCACTAGGGACCTTGCAAGAGCTAATATACATACTGATAATATAGAGTTGGATTCAAGCAATATTATTCATATTTGAATAGATCACTGCATTGTTGAATGCATTTCATATATCCAGCTGCCTTCTACACATCACCACTTGGATGTCCCACAGACACAATGAGCTCAACATATCTAAAACCGGACCTGTCTGTCCCCAAACAGGGACCTACCTTTTTTTTTTAACTACTTTGTTTTCTTTCATATCTTGGGGAATAATACACTGTTTACCCTGCCAAGTTAGAAAACTTTGATTCACACCAATTTCCCCCACTCCTGTACATCCCTCATTAGACATTAAACTTTGTCAGTTCTACCTCTATATCATCTTATAAAACTATTCTTTCTTCTCCATCTTTTAGTCCTTTGTATTTCTCACCTGAACAAATGCCATCAACTCAATTAGTTTCCCAGCATCTGATCCATTGCCCATGTTGCCCTCAGTTTTCTTTTTTTTTAATTTATTTTAATTGTTGTTTTTGTACAGTTTTCTGTCTTTTACTCCCATCCCAGCCCTCCCCACCTCCCTCCCATTTCCACCCCCCTAGTTTTTATCCATGTGTCCTTTATACTTGTTCCTGTAAACCCTTCCCCTTTTCCCCTGATCTTCCCTCCCCTATCCCCTCTGGTGACTGTCAGCCCGTTCTCAATTTCAGTGTCTTTGGTTATATTTTGCTTGTTTGTTTGTTCTGTTCATTAGGTTCCTGTTAAAGGTGAGATCATATGGTATTTGTCTTTCACCTTCTGGCTTGTTTCGCTTAGCATTATGCTCTCCAGTTCCATCCATGTTGTTGCAAAGGGTAGGAGCTCCTTCTTTCTTTCTGAAGCACAGAATTACATTGTGTAAATGTACCATAGTTTTTTGATACAATCATTTACTGACGAGCACCTAGGCTGCTTCCAACACTTGGCTTTTGTAAATTGAGCTGCTATGAACATAGGGGTGCATAGGTTCTTTTGGATTGGTGTTTCAGGGTTCTTAGGATATAATCCTAGCAGTGAAATTGCTAGGTCAAAAGGTAGATACATTTTATAGTTTTCTTAGAAAATTCCATACTGTTTCCATAGTATTTGTACCAGTCTGCAGTCCCAACAGTGCACTGGGGTCCCCTTTTCTCCACAGCCTCTCCAACACTTGTTGTTTGTTGTTTGATGGCCATTGTGACTGGTGTGAAGTGGTACCTCATTGTGGTTTTAATTTGCATCTCTCTGATAGCTAGTGATATTGAGCATCTTTTCATGTATCTCTGGATCCTCTGTATGTCCTCCTTGGAGAAGTGTCTGTTCAAGTCCCTTGCCCATTTTTTAATTGGGTTGCTTGTCTTGTTAGACTGCAGTCATGTAAATTCTTTATATATTTTAGAGATTAAAACTTTGTCTGAGGTATCATTGGAAAATATGTTTTCCCATACAGTTGGTTCTCTTTTTATTTTAATATTGTTTTCTTTAGCTGTGCAGAAGCTTTTTATTTTGGTGAAATCCCATTTGTTTATTCTTTCCTTTATGTCCCTTGCTTTAGGGGACATATAAGTAAAACTGTTGCTGCATGAAATATCTGAGATTTTCCTGCCTGTGTTCTCCTCTAGGACTTAATGGTGTCACAACTAATATTTAAATCTTTTATCCACCTTGAATTTATTTTTGTGTATGGTGTAAGTTGGTGCTCGAGTTTCATTTTTTTGCACATAGCTGTCCAGTTCTCCCAACACCACTTGTTGAAGAGGCTATTTTTACTCCATTTTATGTTGCTGCCTGCTTTGTCAAATACTAATTGACTGTAGAGACTTGGGTTTATTTCTGGGCTCTCTGTTCTGTTCCACTGGTCCATGTGCCTGTTTGTATGCCAGTACCAGGCTATTTTGATTACAGTGGCCTTGTAATACAGTTTGGTATCAGGTATTGTGATCCCTTCTACTTTGCTCTTCTTTCTCAAAAGTGCAGGAGCTATTCGGGGTCATTTATGGTTCCATATAAATGTTTGAAGTGTTTGTTCTATGTCTGTGAAATATGCCATTGGTACTTTAATAGGTATTGCAGTGAATTTGTAAATTGCTTTGGGTAGTATGGACATTTTGATGATGTTGATTCTTCCAATCCATGAACCCAGTATATATTTCCATTTGTTTGTGTCTTCCTTGATTTCTTTCTTCAGTGTTGTGTGGTTTCTGCATACAAGTTCTTTACCACATTGGTTAGGCTTATTCCTAGGTATTTTATTTTTCTTTTTGTTATAATGAATGAGATTTTTTTCTTGATTTCTGCTTCTGCTGTTTCATTGTTGGTATACAAAAATGCCTTTGATTTCTTTGTATCTTGCTGTTGGGCCAAATTCATTTATTAGGTCGAGCAGCTTTTTGGCCGAGTCTATAGGATTTTCTATGTATGCTATCATGTCATCTGCAAACAATAATAGTTTTGTTTTCTCCTTTCTAATTTGGATGCCTTTTATTTCCTTTTCTTGTCTAATCACTGTGGCTAAGACTTCTAATACTATATTGAATAGAAGTGGTGAAAGTGGACATCTTTGTCTTATTCCTGATCTTAGTGGAAAAGATTTTAGTTTATGCCTGTTGAGCATGATGTTGGCTGTAGGTCTCTCATATATTGCCTTTATTATGTTGAGAAATGCTCCCTCAATTCCCACTTTGCTGAGTGTTTTTATCATAAATGGATGGTGTACCTTATCAAATGCTTTTTCTGCATCTATTGATATGATCATGTGATATTTGTCTTTGCTTTTGTTTATGTGATGTATTACATTTACTGATTTGCAAATATTGAACCATCCTTGCATCCCAGGGATGAATGCCACTTGGTCATGGTGTATGATCTTTTTAATGTATTGTTGAACGCAGTTTGCCAATGTTTTATTGAGGATTTTAGGGTCTATGTTCATCAACGATATTGGCCTGAAGTTTTCTTTCTTTGTTGTTTCTTTATCTGGTTTTGGGATTAGGATGATGCTGGCTTCATAAAAAGAGTTTGGGAGTCTTCCATCATTTTGGATTTTTTGGAATAGTCTGTGAAGGATAGGGGTTAGTTCGTCCTTAAATGCTTTGTAGAATTCTCCTGTGAAACCATCTGGTCCAGGGCTTTTGTGTGTCAGGAGTTTTTTTATTGCTGCTTCAATTTCACCTGCTGTTATTGGTCTATTCAGGCTTTCTGCTTCTTCTTCATTGAGTTTTGGAAAATTATATTTTTTGAGAAACTTGTCCATTTCACATAGGTTTTCAAATTTCTTGGCATACAGTTCTTCATAGTAATTTCTTATGATCCTTTTTATTTCTGTGGTGTCAGTTGTAATCTCTCCTCTTTCATTTCTGATTGTGTTTACTTGGGTCTTCTCTCTTTTTTTCTTGATGAGCCTGCTTAAAGGCTTGTCAATTTTGTTAATCTTTTCAAAGAACCAGCTCCTGGATTCATTGATCCTTAGAATTGTGCTTTTAGTCTCTATGTCATTTAATTCTGCTCTGATCTTGGTTATTTCCTTCCTTCTACTTGCTCTTGGCTGTCTTTGTTGTTTTTCCTCAAGTTCTTGTAGGCTTAGGGTTAGGTTGTTTGAAATGTTTGTATCTTTTTAAGGTAGGCCTGTATCGCTATGAACTTTCCTCTGAGGACTGCCTTTGCTGTGTCCCATAAGTTTTGGGTTGTTGTGAGCTCATTTTCATTTGTTTCCAGAAACTTTTTGATTTCTTCCCTAATTTCATTCTTGACCCATTCATTGTTTAATAGCATGTTATTCAATCTCCATGATTTTGAGTGTTTTGGGTTTTTCTCCTTAGGGTTGGTTTCTAGTTTCAGTCCCTTGTAGTTGGAGAAGATGCTTGATATGATTTCAATTTTCTTGAATTTGTTGAGGCTTGTTTTGTGTCCTATCATGTGGCCTATCTTTGAAAATGTTCCATGTGCATTTGAAAAGAATGTGTATTTAGTTTCTCTGGGATGCAGGGCTCTCTATATATATCAGTTACGTCCATTTCATCTAGAGTGTTGTTCAATGCCATAATATCTTTGTTGATATTTTGTTTGGAAGATCTGTCCATTTTTGACAGTGGGGTGTTAAAATGCCCTACTATAATTGTGTTGCTGTGAATATCTTTCTTGAAGTCCTCTAAGATTTTCTTCATGTATTTAGGTGCTCCTATGTTGAGTGCATATATATTTATGATGTTTATATCTTCTTGATGGATTCTTCCCTTGAGTATTATGAAGTGACCTTCTGGGTCTCTCTTTATGGCCCTTGTTTTGAAGTCTGTTTTGTCTGATATGAGTATTGCTACTGCAGCTTTTTTTCCCTATCCATTTGCTTGGAAAATTTGTTCCCAGCCCTTCACTTTGAGTCTGTGTAGTTCTTTTGTCCTGAGGTGGGTCTCTTGTAGGCAGCATATGTGTGGGTCATGCTTTCTTACCCATTCAGCTATTCTGTACCTTTTGATTGGAGCATTTAATCCATCTGCATTTAAGGTCATTATTGATAGGTACTGATTCATTGCCATTTTTGTACCTATGTTCCTCCCCCCACCCCATCTCTCTCTGTCTCTCTCTCTTCCTTCCTTCCTTTCCTTAAAGCAGTCCCTTTAGCATCTCTTGCAGAACTGGTTTGGTAGAGGTGTATTCTTTGAGACTTGTTTTGTCTGGGAAGCTCCTTATTTGGCCTTCTATCTTGATTGAAAGCCTTGCTGGCTAAAGTAGTCTTGGTTGCAGGCCTTTGGTTCTCATTACTTGGAATATTTCTTGCCATTCTCTTCTGGCTTGGAGTGTTTCCATTGAAAAGTCAGCTGCTAACCTTATCCGGGCTTCCTTGTATGTTACTTCCTTTTTCTCCCTTGCTGCCTTTAAGATTCTCTCTTTGTCTTGGCCATTTTGCCATTTTAGTTATTGATGTGTCTTGAAGTGGGCCTCTTTGGGTTCCTCTTGAATGGGACTCTCTGTGTTTCCTGGATTTGTGCGACTTTCTCTCATCAAATTAGGGCAGTTTTCCATCATTACTTTTTTAAATAAGTTTTCTATCCCTTGGTCTCCTTCTACTCCTTCTGGTATCCCTATTATATGGATATTATTACATTTCATATTGTCTTGCATTTCTCTTAATCCCTCTTCATTCTTTCTGAGCCTCTTTTCCTTTTCTTGCTCTTTCTGGGTGGTTTTTTTTTTTTTTTTCTACTTTGTCCTCCAACTCACTGATCTGATCTTCTGCCTCATCAATTTTGCTTTTCATTCCTTCCACTGTGTTCTTCAGTTCAAAAATTGTGTTCTTCATTTCCTCTTGTCCCTTGTTGATAGTTTCTATTTCCTTTTTCATGTTGATATAGTTTGCAGTGAGTTCATTGTAGCTTCCCTGTAGTTTCTGGTTACTCATTGTGAGCTCATGGAGCTTCTTGACAACCATTGCTTTCAACTCAATATCTGGTAGTTGAGTTGCCTCTGTTTCATTTAGCATTCTTTCTGGGGCTTCCTCCTATCCTTTCATTTGGGGATTGTTTCTTTGTCTTCCCATTGTTTGTGAGACTCTTCTTGTTAGCCTCAGCTTCTTAAATTGATCTGTTCTGGCTCCCTGGGTTTATGGTGTGAACTTCTGTGGTAGAATACCTGTGAGATTCAGTGGTGCAGTCTCCTTTGGTTATCCTGGTGTTCACAGCTCCCAGTGTTTCAGCTGTTGGGATGACCCCTTTTTGGGTTCAACTCTGTTTTTTTCACAGTTCCAGGTGGTTTTTTTTGTTGTTGATGTTTTGTTTTGTTTTGTTTCACCTAGGATCAGCAGTATGAGCTCTGGGTCTTCCACAAAGCCCCCTCCTGTGGTCCCAGGGCCACCAGTTGCAGAGCCGCTTCCAGTCCTGGTCCCAGGGCTGCCCCCAGTCTCACAGCCTCCCTGGGTCACAGAGCCACCCCTGCTCACTCAGCTACCTCCGTTTGCAGAGTCAGCCCCATTCACTAGGCCGCTTCCAGTCACAGGACCGCCCCCGGTCACAAAGCCTCCCCCAGTCCCGGTCCCAGGGCCACCTCGGGTCGCAGGGCTGCCTCCGGTCACGGGACCACCTCCAGACACAGGGCCTCCTCTGGTCGCAGGGCCTCATCTGGTCACAGAGCCACCCCCAATCGCAGGGTCACCTCTGGTCTCTCCACCACCTCTGGCTGCGGAGCCTTCTCTCGTCGCCAGTCTGGGTGAATCATTGTCAGACTCCTGCACAATTCAATTTTCTCTCTGTCCTGGTTGGGTTTTCTTTTTTTTTTGGCTCTATGTTTCTGTTGTCCTTTATCTTGGTTGTGAGAGGAGGCACAGCATATCCAGTTATGCCTCCATCTTGGCCAGAAGTCCAGAATAAGTTTTCTAAAATCAGAACTTCTCTCTTCATAATGCTGCACTATTCCTCATCTCCTCCCATTGCTCTGGGGTTAAAATGCAGATTCGTAGCACAGCATGCATTGCCCTCAATAATCTGGGTTTTGCCTACCCTTCCAACCTCATCTTTGACATTTCCTCTCCTATTTCGATCACCTGAATGGCTCACAGATCCCCCAACATCTTACAATCCCATGGATAATTACTTTTTCATAATGCCATGCCCTCAGTCTACAGTGCTCTTATCTTTTCTTCTTCCATTCACTTCACTAACTTATAATTGTTCTTCAGGATTTTCTCTACCCAAAAGCATTCTGTAACTCAACCCAACATTCTTCTTTACATTATACCTTCCTACTGTGTATCCCATGAAGGCAGGGACAGAATTATATTTGTCTTCATTTCTTTTTAAGAAAACACAATAGACACTACCAAGTGTTAGATGAATAATGAACTTTAGCCACAAGGCAATTGCTGAAGTGGGACAGATGCTGACATCTTCATGTTACCTGCAAGGCAACTAAGCTAATTTAGGGAAGTTAAAGTAGTTCAATGATGGGACCAAGCTCATCCTGATGACAAACCAGGACCAAAACCACATCTCTTTATTTCTGGCCCAGAAATCTTTTTGGTATTCTCTGTTGCTTCTAAGACTATTTTTCTTCTACATGTAACACATATTTTTTAAAGATGAACTTTAAAGAAGGTTCTGATACTTTCAGATGCCTACCACCTATAAATATTTTCATTCAGAAACAAGCTAACTATCATTTTAGTGATTTTTGCATTATGTGTCCTATTTGACAACCTAGTTTCAGGTTGCAGCTGGGAGAAAACTAAGGTTTCATTAGAAAATATCAGGATCAAATAAATGTAAAATTATTATATAATTTTAAAAAATTATTTTAATTGTTGTTCAAGTACAGTTTTCTGTCTTTTACTCCCATCCCAGCCCACCCCCCAGTCCTCCCCACCTCCCTCCCATTTCCACCCTCCCCTACTTTTTGTCCATGTATCCTTTATACTTGTTCCTGTAACCCTTCCCCTTTTCCCCTGATCTTCCCTCCCCTCTCCCCTCTGGTCCCTGTCAGCCTGTTCTCTTTTTAAAATCAGTTTATTCACTCTTAAAAATGAGTCAGACAGTTTAAGAAGATAAGGAGAAAATTACCTTTTTTCCAGTGATTCATAATGAAGCAACTTTTTCTTCCCTAATTTTCCCTAGGAAATAACTGAAAATAAAAGATTACCATTTGATTTCTTTATTGTCTTTTATAACTTAGGTGCTTAGAAGTTATACACATAGTTTGTAATTAATTTTCAGCATCATTCAAAGTGTAGTCTCTTTTGCATAATATATTAATTTAAGCAATCACTTCCTTTTTGAATAAGATACATAGGAATAGAAATGAAAATGGTTATTTATCAACATCTTCATGAAATTTTATTGCCAAAATAAAATTTTTGTTTATTTTAAAAAGAAAACCATTTTTTTTGCATGAAAGAAAAATTTTTTCACAGTGAGAATCATTATATATTGCCATTGGTTCCAAAGTTATGTTTTGAAATCTCCTTTAAAAGTTAAAACCAGACTAAATTATTATCTTGCTTCCTAGGGAAGCATGTCTTACAGAAATTTAAACTTTATACATTGGCTGTACAAACATTTTTGGCAATGCTAACATAGAGTGGTACAAAGCACTTCAAGCTCTCTAGTGTTTGGTGTGCTTTCCTACTTACTGGAAATGTAACCTCTAGTACATTGTTTTACCTCACTGAACATGTTTAATCATTTGAAAAAATGGTAATAAAATACTCCCCCATAGTCTTTGTGAGGAATTAAGTCAGATAGTGTGTAAGAGGTCTGTCCAGAAAAAGTCCAGCCATTGTTAACATAACAATAATGGTTTCTACAACATCAATGTAACCTGGCAGCGAATGATGTGGACTGGAATGCGCATGTGTGAACAATGCCGACTTCACTGTACTAGTCAGTGGGGGCAGTAGATGCTGTTGAGTGAGCATGTGTACTGGCCATTGCATTCAAAATGACTGAGTGAGTAGAGCAATGAATCTGCATCAAATTTTGTGTGAAGTTTGAACCTTCCTCTGCAGAAACCATCTGATGATTCAGAAGGCCACAGCTATGGGCAACTACTGATTGGCAGCTTCATCACAACAATGTGCCTGCTCATGCATCATGTCTCCTGCAGAGTTTTTGGTGAAACATTAAATCACCCCCCCCTCCCACACTACAGCACAGCTTTAGTGCCCTGCAACCTCTGGCTTTTTCCAAAACTAAAATCACCTTTGAAAGGGAAGAGATCTCAGAGACCACCAATGAGATTCAGGAAAATACAACAGGGCAGCTTATGGCAATTGGGAGAACTGTATAAGCTCCCAAGATGCCTACTTTGAAGGGGACTGAGGCATCATTGTCCTATGTACAATGTTTCTTATATCTTGTATCTTTGATAAATGTCTCTATTTTTCATATTACATGTCTGGATACCTTCTGGACAGACCTTGTATAAAAGCAGATAGATGCAAATCACTTCCTTTCCATCTTTTTGAAATGCTTTAATTTCTGATCCAAATTATCACAATACTCTTTCTACTCAAGAGCAGAATGCAGCTTCTCTGAAGATAGTCCATTTACAAATTGTATATCCAGGAACAATTTGGCAGGTGTAAAGCAAATGGATGTGAAAGCAGACTGGCTGTGACATCTGTCATCACATTAATTGTAAGGGGCAATTGGCTATTGACTGAATGACTGCCTGGCTTAATATCTCCTTCCTCCTAACATGCCATTTGCATCTTTTCTGAAGCTTCTGGTCCAATAGAAGATAATGACTTTCCCAGACAGAAGAGGGTCTTTTTAAGTTATGGTTATACCAGAGAGGAGGAAGGAGGGATATAATGAAGGAGGGAGATAATGAAGGAGAGGGGAAGGATCTTCAAGGAGCATGTATAAAGGACCCATGGACAAAGCCAAAGGGGATGTAGGATTGAGAGTGGGAGGTGGGGATGGGTGGGGTATGGGAAAGTGGTGGTGGGAAAATTGAGACAATTGTACTTGAACAATTAAAAATATACACTAAAAAATACTTCCAACTTAGCTCTGCTTGTGCAAGCTACTTGGGTATATCTATATATGTTCAGTTTGTGCCCATGTTTAAAATTTAAGAAGAAAGCTATATCAGTTAGATAGTGAAGTGACTAATGAGAGTACCTAAGCCACCAATGTAGCAGAAATACTCATAAGAGTAAACAATAAGTGTACTTAGAGCTAAGAACACTGACTCACCAGTCAGGCATAAGTAACTGGAGAAGAGTTATTTTCTACAGAGGATAATTTACTAAATACATTACATTTTTATAGTCGGGGAATTTGGTTAGAAAGATTGGCATCATTGTGATTGTTGCATATGTAGCTTGTCTGAGTGGTCTCAGGAATAGAAATGCCATGGTTTCCATTTGTCTTACTTAGAGTGTTAGGCAAATATGATGCCTTCATATTTCTTTCTGGACATTCTTGAGCATAACCCTGTACATAATTCTACACCCAGTAACAGTATCTGCCTTTTCCTAGATTATAATGCCATTTGAGAGATAACATGCTGGATAGGGAATGTTGAAATAGTGATGCATATTATGCAGTACTAAAATAAAATGGACAGAGTAAAATCTATAGATATTTGCTACAGGCTAATGTAATTAAGCCTTTGTGAGACTTGGGCAGCCATGAATCTTGGGTAGGATTCAAACAATCAATTCTTTTCTCCACTGGAGGCTAAGCTTTGGCAAACATTTCTGGCCAGGTTGGTTTTGCCCTCCCTCCCAGCCACATTGTACTAGTTAACCCATGCTTGTGCAAAGGAAAAACCATCGTAAGGCTAACATTCTTGAGAGGAAAAGTTGAAATTACTGTAGGAAATAAAAGAAGCATGTAATACATAGTGATTCTTTTTCTTACCCAACTTTTACAGCTAGCGAGTCCCCCAGTAAATATGCTTCTTTATGCTGATAGAGTGCAAGAATTTAGGACTGAGTTCATTACAATATACTGAATTTCTAATTGGGTTTCTTATGTGGGGGAGGGAGAAACTTTCCTCTACCCTCCTAGTTTTTGTCAGCTGCTCTAATAGTTAAATCTGCATGAGGCAGATTAGATTAATAAGAGAAAATAGCCAAGTTTAATTACATATGTACTCATGGGAACTTCACATACATGAGAGAGTTTGAGGCCCCACACACATGAGCAGTTCAAAGACAGGAAGTTAAAATGAGGTATACATGGCATTGTGAACTAAGGACCAGATAAGGCATCCTGAGGCTTTAGAGAGGAGAGCAGTCATTTCAGGATGAAAAGAAGAGCAGATGTTCAGTAACTAATAGTTTTTCCTGCTATATAGATAGGTCAAAAGGTTATCTTTGATAATCTCTAATTATGGGCATAGCCCCTAATTTAAACTTTTTGAAGTAGTTGTGGCAGGGCACAGGAGTTTCTCTTGAGCTTGCAGGGTCTCAGATGCCTTTAGTTCAAAATAATCCATATACCACAGAGGAACATCTTGGGGCAGCTCCTTTTGTGCCCCTACACCAATTATTTTACCAACTGCACAGCTGGCTTTAAGATGCAGAATCAGAGAACTGACGTTGAGAGTGGCAGACCTTTGCCCAATCCTAGGCCCCTTGGTTCCACTCTCGCCATTTGTTATCTGCCCTCCTTCTCCTTCTGATACCGAGGTCACCCTTCTAGCAGACTCAACCCTGCTCAGCCTCTCAGCACCTCCTTCCTAACATACTCTTCCATGTTTTTGTTCCTTAGCCAGCATTATACCCATTGTTCCCAGAGAGGCATCTCTGTCCTACTGCCCTACTCAAGGGCTGTGGGCAGCAAAACCATAACCGACATCTCTCACACCACCCTGAGCCAGGGACTGAGAGGCTGAACTGCTGTATCTCCCAATATCAGTGTCTGGAATTCTAGAAGGACTAGAAAGCCCTATAAAAGTATAAATGTAAAGTTACATGTTAACAATTTTTTATCATTATTTTTACTGAATAATCCATAATCTTAGTATTTCCAACTGTTGAAAGTATCAGGTATTTCAAACAGTGGAATGGTTGAATTTATGTTTCATTCCAGTAGTCACTAGCAATTTTACAAGCCCTTTCCACTCTCCTGTACTACTATACCATCAAGGGGTGGGGGAGGAGTGCAGTTGGATAAGGGTTATAACAGTACTGCCTCTTTTCATGAACTTTAGCAACATTGTATTAGCATTATTAATTTTATCAACAAGAAATAATCAATAACATCTTCAAGAAAACCGGTAGATATATATTAAAAGATGAAAATTGTTCTAAGAATTTGTCACGAATAGATTTGAAAGAGTCATGATCATTATATAATACTTTTGTTCATTCATTCATGCATTCATTCAGCAATTGTTTGAACTCTTATTATGTGCCAAACGTTGTAGATGATGCTGAAGAAAGAGTGGTGAGCAAGATAAATGGTACCTTTTTTCCTGGAGCTTTTGGAATATGGAGGAGAAAGGCAATAAAGTAACAATTACATCAGTATTAATATTTGTAAATATTTAACTACTCTAAGGAAGACCTTATTGTTGCTGCCTATTTTGAAAGCCCATAAAAGCACTTTAAAATGTTTTTACAGTTCCTTGAGGATTCACTATCACCACCAAAAACCAGAGCAGCCCCAAAATTAACATAGTAGACTGAGACATTTAATAAATAGATTCACCTGTTTTCTATTTTATTCTCTTCTGAGCAGGCATATTGATTGATTTCTATGATTTTCAAGTGCAGCCTGGTCATGACATTGCTGGCAGCCCTGAGGCCAGTGTGTCCAAGTTGAATAACGTTGGGAGTCCAGCTCGGAGGCTCTCAGGGGCAGGTCAGCCGCCAGCTCCCTTCTGTCCTCCTCAGGCCAGAGCAGCAACTCAGCTGCAGCCACTGGGGAGTGGGATGGCCTCTGAGTACCAGCCCCCCGCCCACCCTTCTGGGGGGACAATTTCTACATCAGGGGGAGAAAGGAACCTAGTTGAAGAACATTCCAAGGTTCACAACTGACCCTTTTCCCAGATAAGAAGAAAAAGGGATAACGTTTATTAGTGCTTCATCTGGGAGAGGCTTTTTATTCTTGATATCTGTTGTGTATTTGAAATTTCTCCTTAATTCCTATGATTTTACATGGACTTAAAGGCCATTATCCATATACACACATGTACTGCCCTGCAGTTCTATTATGACAACGCAGTCGCTCGCTATGGAAAGCGACCACTTTTTGTCTCCTTCACTTTCAGTGTGACAGGTGATTAAATTGAATTAGAAACACTGAGTCATTTTAATTACAGGAAGAAAAGCTTGGCTCAGAACATTCTTTTTGCTTATTAACTTAAGGAGATCAAAATTACATATGCCAGATGTACTTAGCTACTTTAAACAAAATTCTAATCTGTCAAACTGAAGCTTTCACACTAGGACCTGATTGATACTTAAGTATATAAGGTTCATGAAGCTTCAAAGCTAATGATAACAATGGCCTCAGCATCCCAGAATTAATAAAACCTGAATTAATTAATTGTGGCTCATCTGTGTAAACAATAATTAGGCCATCTAAGTTAGACGTAGGTTAGCCTCTTCTTTTTTATTTTTAAATGTTTTTCAACATTAAAATGAAAAATTAACATACTGAGAAGAGAGGTACAAGGATACTGCTAAAGATAAATGCCTGTATCTTCACACCACTAACAAAAACAGTTTGGTACCATGAGAAGAATGGCAGCTTTAGAGCCAGGCACACCTGCATTCAAATCCCGGCTGCTCTTACCCCAGCTGTGGAGCCCTGAGCACCACACTTGACCTCTCTGAGCCTCATTTCTCTCACTGTAATGCAAATGTGGAAGATAATATGAAGTAGTATTTAGATTTAATATAAATAAAATGTACCCTGCACCAGGTAGGAATGTGTTTAGTGCTGATTACTGGGGTCAGTGCAGCTGTTATTAAGGAAAGACGATGGTGACAGAGAAGGAGAAGCAGGAATGTTAGCTGTGGGAACGTAGTACCAGTCTGGGGTTGGGACCTGTTCCCCATTTCTTCAGTGTTCCTGTTATCCTCTACATCCTAGGAGTTTAATCCAGTTATTGATTTCTTTTCAAATCTAAACATACAGTCTCACATTTATTGTCATTATACATCACTTTTATTGAATTCATTAAGAACAATGTTCTTTCTAAGGTGCTTGTTCTTTTTTCTTTTTCCTTCAACATCGTGTTTAGTTACCCTCTTTCTTAACACCAGATCCCCTTGTCATTCACGAGGTGCTTTTACTAGTAACCAACAGGGAGCTGAAAAAAGACTTGCTCTACCTTTTTGCCTCTTTAACCAGCCCGAAAGATCAGCCCAAACACTGTACTAGTATTCTGAACCAAGGTATCTGCAAGTACTTTGGTGTTATACCCTGCTCATTTTGGTCCCCACCCCACAACTTTCCTAGGACTTACTTTAATTTTTAGCATCCCAAAAGGACCCCTGCTAAACAATTCATCTTTCAGGATCTAAACAAATTTCCTGGCCTTTTTATTTTTCATGCGGTTTTTGTTCAAATGAGAGCCTTCTTCTAATAGCTTTCCAGCATGATAACCACACATCCCTGGAGAGCTATACACTTTATAAGCTTAAAAAAAAAAAAAAACTTTCCAAAGAATGTGATTAATACTACATCCCTAAGCAAGCAATTAGATATCCTGTATCTGACACACTGGACTGAAAAATAGTCATCTGTAGGCCATGCTACCCTTTTGTGAAAGACACTGTATTGCTTCAGCTGTTTTTGCTTTAAAGTAGGGAATTATATCACTGTTTATTCTAATTAGGAAAGACCTGGATGCACCATGGGTCAGAACCCCAGCATAATATGAGATATTCTATAGGTTTTCTCTCTTTCTTCTTTCTCCTTCCCAGTTTTTCCAGATTTTCTGAGGAATATTTCCATATTCTCATCAAAAGTCTAAATGCCATCTAGGGGTTAGGATCTGCTCCCTGTTTTTTCAGTGTTCCTGTTATCCTATACACTCCTAGGTGTTCAATCCACTTGTTAAATTCAGCAACAGAAAAATAAGGCCATCTCTTTTCAAAAAGTCTGAAGGCTGAATCTGTCCCTTTCCCCTAGATAAAAGGACGTTGGGACAGTGGTAAGGCCTGAAAACAATAAAGGCTTTGACCACATGATTCAGCTGATGATACTCCTCTCATTCCTATAACAGAGTTGGAGTAAGAAGTGGTCCTTTCAACTGTCCAAGGACCTTCCTTTAGTGCAATAAATAGTCCCTGCTTTGCCCTTACCCAACTATCTAAATGTTGTATCACATGTCAGTCTATTTTCATGAGATCAAGGCATTGTTCCCCTTGGGTACTTTTCTCTTCTTTCAGTTTATGTTCTTTCAATGTTGTACTTTTAAGAACCATTAAAGAATTAGTGCCGCACATTCTCTCTTTTAAAAAAACAAAGGAGTTATAATTTCCATAAGCACATGTTTTATTTGATGTATTTTATTTCATACAGTAAGTTGGTGTTTTTCAAAGTTTGGTTCTGGGACTAGCTACATTGGAACTGCCTGGATCTCTGGGCTTGAGCCCAGGAATTTGCATTTCAGCAAGATTCGAGTTGGTAATTTTGCACATTAAACTATAGAAATCATCAAGTTGTCAGGAAACTCCATGTATGTCTCTGAGTGAGAAGAGCTACTTAATTCTTTAACTCTTATGTTTTTTAACCAAAGACAGTATCTTTCATTTTTTGCAGCATATAGCATTCAAAATATTTTTAGAACAAATTGTCTGTTTCTGATCCCACATTTTAAAATCCACATAATTTTACCTGTTCTACCAGAGAGGATGGAAATAAAAGGGGATGAGGGACCAAGTGGCTTGGGATAAGACTGTACTGGAATCACAACAGAACTAGGAAGGTGATGATAGCTACAGTTTATGCAATGAGCATTCTCTGGTGAAATGGTAAGATGGGTGATGTGGCTATTGCCACTTCTCTCCCAAAGCGTCCTTCACACAGCCGAACACCATCACTGCCACCACACTTTCTTGTTCAAAGTTGCTAGGGACCCATAAAGCACCTCTCTGTCTCACTAGTTCCTCTATTTTGCTGTTGTCTCCTACAGATCCGCAACTCAGGATCTGCTAACAGCACAGTCCAGTTCATCTTCTACCAGCCTATCATCCACCGATGGAGGGAGACGGACTTCTTTCCTTGCTC
This sequence comes from Anoura caudifer, assembly GCA_004027475.1. NCBI lineage: Eukaryota > Metazoa > Chordata > Mammalia > Chiroptera > Phyllostomidae > Anoura > Anoura caudifer. The sequence goes on from PVKU01002739.1 coordinate 87,589, forward strand.
AGCAACCTGTGGAGGAGGTAACAGTGTTGTTCACTTAGCCTAGGAACTGCTGGCTTCTATGAGGGAAGCCCTGGCTATTATAAGGTAGAGTCACTTCAGCACAGAAAAAATTTAGTGCTGTGGTGGATCAGATTCTTCTGAATGGGGCCAAATCCTCAAGCTCTTCTATAAGGCAGATACATCAGTCTAGATGCACCATAAATATTTTCTGGCTCAATGGAGTCCCATTAGAGGCAACAGTCTTTACTCCTTTCCTTGATTCCATGGGAAGACAGGATAAGAAATATTACAGCTTGACAAGAGCATGGTCTGCAATAAACTATTTATCTGGTTGAAGTGAACTTACTTGTTCAAGAGTCAAGTGAAGAGTATGTGGCCTATCATATAGCATAATGGGTCCAAAAAGGACCAGAGATTAATTTAATTAAAGGAAGTACTTTATTATCAGGGGAAAAAATCACTCTGCTATAGACTTAGGCTCAGTTATTTTTCAGCTCTACCTCATCATCCAAGCAGTAAAAGGAGTGCCATTTGCCTTATTTATTCAAGATGTTAAAAACATCTTTCTTTTGAGAAGTCACCAAATGAATTTCTGCCTCTGCTCCATCATATCTGTGATATGAACAACATTTTGTGCTACTGTACAAAGCCCCCCCATTTTCTGTTCTTCATAATTATAAAGGTTACATAATAATTTCTTTGAATTATTTCATAATTTATTTAGCCATGTCCCTATAGATGATAATTTAGTTCATTTAAAATTCTCTATTACAATGTAATGAATAACTTAATACCTAAGTATTTTTCTCCTTTGATATTATTTCCTCAAAAATAAATTCTTAAGAGTGAGTTGCAGAATTTTTGTGGCTATTGGCATATATTACCAAAGATTTTTCCAGAAGTGTGATAAGCAATCTACAAATACTTTAGTTTTATTTCCAACTGAACCACTATTTATGGATTATCATTTTTTAAGTTTTGGTCATTTATTGGATATAAAATTGTATGTATATTCCTTTAAAAATGGGCATATCAAATAAATTCTGGCTCCAGCTTCATGGAAGCCTGTTAATTGTCTGGCTTTAAGTAACTAATCCACATAGGTCTTACTAGATTATATTTTGACAAGAGAAAAGAAGGGTGATACCTCAAAATGAAGACAAGTGATTACCCATTAATTCTTGTAAAACAGTGGAGAACACATGTGATTCCTCTTCGGCTGTGTAGTCTGCATCCACATAATGTGAACAGAACACTGAACATGAGGTTCTGTACAGCAGTGTTGGATTTTAGCTTAAAAACAATTAATCAAAAATAGATCAAGTGCTTTTAACTTGATTATTAAATAACTATTCTCTCAACATCTTAAGCAATTCAATAAAATAGTGTTTACAGTTGCTCCATATGCCCTGGATTGAAAATCACTTTGGTTAAGAGTGAATTGCCAACTGTGTTTATGTATCATATAGGAATATGTTATTTTTGAGTCACCTATGAATGACTATCATAGGAAGTGGTTTCAAAGAAAGAAATCAGAGAAAATATATTTTTATTCTTTCCTTTTTATGTGAAACCATGTTTTGAGAGAAGTAGCAATTCAACAATAAGCCCATGATGCCAGTTTTCCACACAGCTGCTGTTAGAATGTATTTCAGTAACCTTGACAATGGATTGGTATATAATAAGGCCATTAATGTTAGATTCCTGCACATCCCACTCCCTTGGGCCTTAATTTGCTTCACATCTAAGGGAAGAAGTAGAACCATCAGTGGTTCTCCAATGTTTTGAGCTATGAAACCCTTTCTAAACAAAAAAACAAAAAAAAACTTCCTTGGAAGGCCTAAAGATGTATGGGATATGGAAACCAGCCTTCATGGGCCACAGAAATGATTTCTAAATTCCCCTTAATGTTTCTGGTTCCAGATTCTACTGGTTGACCATTTTGCTAAGTGCAAAATACCTTGTGAAACTTTAGAAAACACAATTATCTGACCATTTGGGGTCATTTATTTAATATTTGTTCTAAATTTTAATTTCATATACTCTAGCATAGCTTCAAAGCAACATTTTATGCTGATAAATTATGATTTTTTAAAATCACAATCTCTAATTTATTGCTTATGCTCACATTTTACTACATGATAAATTCTGTTCCTGAGTACAAATTATTTTATGGAAAATTATAAAATGGTTAGCTTATCATGAACTTACTGGCTTTTGAGTATAAAGTAACTGAAAATTAAAGCTATATTTACTTATGTAAAATATCATTTTGCGCTTTGATTTTCTTGTAAAGCAAAAAATTAAATGCAACATATGTTCTTACCCATTAACTTCTTGTGCTTTTCATCTTTATAGTAAAATTGTTAAAAGATTTTTTTTAGCTCTTTAATGAACATTTAATTTTTGTGGGTGGTCTGAGAAAACAGCCTCAAGCCAGTAAATCTGGTTTATAAACCTCCCGCTGATTTCCTAAAATTTTTTGCAAGACTTTGAAATACTCTAAGTCTACCTTTCTAATACATATTTAGCAACAACAATATTCAACCACCTACTAGAGGGTATATATTTTGGTGTTAGTTAGGGTTAGAATGATACAGAAAGTCTAATTTTTAGAAAAATTTTTATGCACATTTATTTTTCACTCCAAGAATCTAAGTCCTCATCAGCACCCCACCAGAAATCCACTAGACAAGAAAGAGGCAGGTAAAAAAGGTAAAATACATTATAAATAAGTATTATTCAGCACCACTTTTTTTTTTCCAAGAGGATTCTCTAAAAAGTGGAAATTTATGGATGGCAACTAAGAAATATTGGCTAAAAACTTAAAGAGAAATGACAAAGGATTTGGGGTAAGGCAGAAATTACACAGTTGGAGAGTTCTTTCTTTTTGTTTGTTTGGTGTGTTTTTTTTTAATTGGTAGGAAACTTTGGGATTCATGATGGCTACTATTAAGGTCTTAATCATCCATTTATTTGGTTTAACACTGTCCAGGTTGAATTTTGGCAAAAATAATGTCAGGCAGCTGACAGGACCTGATCCTGCACTATATTCCATTGTCCCCATTGACCAAGGGGAGCAGTACTGGGATCTTTATTACTTACTTACTTACTTACGAGTTTTTCTTTCTGATGCCCTATGTACAGTAGAGTCAATTTTGCATCCCTGCATGAAAGAATCAGTAAATAAATACTGATGATCTCTTTGGGATACAGAATCTGTGTTAGACTTTTAGATTTTATGAAACAAATTAATAAGAATAGTTCTTATGAAAGTCTCTTAGAAGCTAGTTATGCCCTTATGTAGTCCCAGCTCTATAGTATGACTTGAGAGGGAAAACACAGTATTTGAGGACTGTAAAAATCAACAAGCTTTCCATTTATGTCTTTTGTCCTCAAAATGACTAGCACATTGGAGAAGAATTTCCTTAATGTGAGATGGCCAAAAAGACATAAAGAAATATATTATATTGACATGCACCTTTAAACTCACCTGTGTGGTTTGATGCTGCAGGTTACCAGCTGACATCGGCTGAGTGTTATGATCTGCGGAGCAACCGTGTGGTTGCTGATCAATACTGTCACTATTACCCAGAGAACGTCAAACCCAAGCCCAAACTTCAGGAGTGCAACTTGGATCCTTGTCCAGCCAGGTCAGTCAGATTTACCAGTTCATCTATTGTAAACATAAACAAATAAATTTCAAATAAGCTTCTTAAATTAATTTTTCATTAAAAGTAAATAAATGTTGTTCTCTAGTATCCATTCCTAACCACGCGTTATTAGTACCCATGCTCCTTGTTCTTGTGGCTGTCTGATGTCATCCCATGGTATACAGATTCTCCATTTGTAAAGCTACAAGTGACGAACTCCCAGTCATTTTCTCTCCTGATTTTTTTCATTGTGATTACTTGTTTCTCTCCTTAACAATGTCCAGGCCAATGAACCTTACAAATGTGGTGGCACAATGTTCTCAGGGTTCTTTCCATTTCAACTCAGTCATCTCATTGGTGACATGATCACTGCAGACCCATTCAGAGTCACAGCTGACCCATTTTCCATACTGTTTAACTACAATGAAAGCCAGTCTTAGAACAGTTCTACATTTGAACAAACTCAGCCCTTGTTAAAGAGAAGGCAGGACTCATTTCCAATAGTCAAAAAATTTTAAGGCCTTTTTCATTAGGAGCTTTGAAGAGACACTTGATACTTTCACATATTGTTTGCTTTTTGGAAACCGTAATTGGCCCTCAATTATTTACAGGATCAAGCATCAGACTGACAAATGAAATATCTCAGATGCGTAGTCATAGTAGTACAAGTCAAGAATCTTGTCATGAATGTAATATTTGCCTTTGTAGTTGCAACACTTCCTGGTAAATCTCTTCTTCAGCTTACTCATCCCCAATATATGAGAGAGGATATAAGAAAATACATCTACAAAACTAATCATGTAAACCAAAAGACAAAGAATTCTTTCCCAAGCTCCTTCAATTTCTGAGAAACACTTCAATGTTATTTTTTTAAAGCATGGCTTACCAAATGCATATGTATAAAACTAAACTTGGAATAGTTAATACTACATGAGCAACGTGGATGAAAATCATTCTATCTTTGAACTATAGCATTGCAAATATAGGTTTTGCTTTCTGCTTTTTAAAGTTTACTTGTACTCTCTCTGCCTCACATTCATGAATTCTAAATTCTACATGTGAGGTGAAATTGTCTATTTTATATACCTAAGTGAATATGAATGCAGAATGACAGGTTTTTATGTAAGACACAGAAAGAATAGATATTTTATAATTATATAATTCAGGTACAGATTAATTTAGCTCAGATGACACCAGAAAATTATGTATTAAAAGTTGTACATGGTATAAAGATTGAATGAGGTATCAGAAGTTTGCTTGGATGTCTTTATTTTGGAAATATTAAAGTACGAAGTATTATTAGCCAAGATAATTATACCTAATGTAATTCAACCCTAGTTTAAATTATTCTACCTATTATACATCTTTATTCATATCTATGCGAGAAAGACTGGTGCATGGAAAGCATAATTAACCCAACCCAGACAGGTCAGCTCACCATAGAGAGACTTTGAAAGGCTTATACACACTTCCATAAAAATGTGTGTGTATTTCTAGGAGAAATGAGAAATTCACTCCCATAACTGTATAAAGCTTTTCACCATTGGAAAAAACAAATTTCAACAAAGAGATGACCATGGAAGACAGCTGTAAAATAAAAATGTTATGTTAGCTATCTTAAGAAAATGTTTATAATCAGAAAAAAAATTATGCAATTTTTCTGGCTTTTGATTTTTACCTATATTCTCTGTTCGAATAATATTTGTGGCCTATTTCTTTTATCCAAAAGCAATAGGCCATTCTCCATAGAAAGACGTTTGCCTGTAAAATGTGTATTTTTTCTGCATCCTATGTTATTTTAAAACATCTAATAAGGCACATGTGTAAAATTGGGCCAGGTGGCTGTTTAAAAAAGAGAAAGAAAAAGAGAAAATAAGTTAGAGGCACATGTCAGGAAGCTGCTTTTTTATATCACAGGTAATTAAACAAAGCTGTAAAGATTATTACTTAGCAGTAGGCCAAGTTTGAGAGGAATCTGCTTTAGGAAATGTAGATATGCTATGTGAAAGGTTAGGATACTTCAGGATTGCTGTGAAACTCATTTGCATGTCCACGATCAAAGCAGCCTTTCTGAATTCAGAGAGGAAATAAGAAGATAGTCTGAGAAAAGAAGATAAATAGGCTATAGAATAAATAGGCCTGCCCTCTGATCAGACATAGCAGAATCAAGCCTGCAAGGAACTGTTTGCTAACTACAGATTTAAGTGTCTAATAGTAAAATCAGGAGTGGCACAATGATATTAAACCAGTGCCTTCATGTCCAAAATTAGAAGCCCCCTAAAGGGAAAACATAGACAATCTTAGTACAAATAGTCACATATATTTGAATTTCGAAAGAAATTTGTTTTACCTAACCAATGAGATATTTGTTCACTTTACATGTACTAGACTAGGATTTTGGGCCTATTACATATTATTTGAGAACAAATGTCATTCAGATAGCCACGTTTATTCCCTGTCAAGACTGGAAGGACCACAGACAACAAAAAGGTCATTAAATAATTAAGTTTGTTACCCTGGGTTTATTATTGTACCCTTCTGGGCCTCATTTCTCTCCCCTATAAAATGGGAGTAAGAAGATTGTTCGTTGCATTAAATTAGTGGTTTTCAAACTGTGCCTCCAGAAGCTGTTGTTCCACAGAGTTGCTCTGTTAAATTTCATTTTATATATTTTGACCTACCTAAACAACAACTCACAAAATGGTTCAAACATGTCCAACTAGTGTTAACTTATTTGAGCTAAGTTTTAAAAATTGTTGTATCAACTGTAAAAATGTTTTACTACCAAATCAAGTACTTTTTGCCCTCATTGTTAAGTTATTTAGTTATATCAGTTTAATTGAAAAATTAAGTGTCCTAAGGTTGTAAGGTGAGCCGTGAAAACTATTGCCATTGGCAACTCCTTCTCTGTGATAATGAGACTTTTTCATCACTAGCTGTCTAAAACCAAAACAAACTGGTCATGACAACTATTAACCATAATCCTTGATATCCAGTTTTTCTATTTACCAAATAGCCTCGCTGTTGTCATTAATTTGCTCTAAAATAGGTAAGTGTTATATATTTGAACTAATGAATGACATCAATTACTGCTTCACTCGCCAACAATATCCACTGGCCTCCATGGTTGTGGATTGGTTCATCTAGAGGTTCTCAGGGCTAAAAAGATCATTGGCATCTACCTAGCCTATTCTTTTCAAAATAATGTGTATGTTTTTTATGGCTTTTTTTCTGATTTTTAATGTTAACTTAGAAATATTGATGTGTTTTTAAAAAGCTATGTTGAAAACAGTAAAACTCACTGATAATCTCCAGTGCTCACAGATAACTCTGTTAAGGCTTTTGCTGTAACACAGATGAAACCACACTGCACAATAGACACTTGGAATTCAGTGACTTCGTGTTCTTGGTTTCTACTCCTCTAAAGTGAGTTTGCATGTCCATAACAGGTAGTGAGTTGGCAGTTTGCTAAGGTAGGAATTTGAGTCCCTTACCCTACAAGACCAACAAGTGAGCCTACCTGGCAGCCAGTAGTTCCACCCCAGAGAGCTTTGTTCCTCTTTGCTGTTATCATTTAGGCAAGTCATTTTTATGAAGTGATAAAACATTTTGTTTCCTAGCCAAAAAGATCTCAAAAAAGAAACCAAAACTTAATGCTTATAATGGGAAGAAAGAGAAAGTGAAGTTAAAGTTTATTGGCTTTTAGCTAAAATTAAGAATGTTTTCACTGTTGACTTGGAGCTATGACATCATGAATCCCATCATATGATCTGTCTACACAGTGTAGCACGCCAACTTGGGCACTCCCAGAAGTCCAGAGGAGTGCTGCACCCCTGTGTGTCTGGGATCTACAGCATGTTTAACTTGTTTTCTGCTTCATTAATTTAATACTATAGTAGGAGCCCTTTCCCAAGTAGCTAAGACACTTGAAATCTAATCAAATACAATACTTTCTTCTTGTGCTTGCCATGCTATAGTCATAGCTCTGTCTTGCACTGGGGGCATTTTTTAATGCAGTGCCTGATGTTTTGTGCAATTGTTTGTGTAATTTTTGCCTCTTGGGTGAGGGTAAAGTCCATCATGTGGCCAAAAAGTCTCAAAATGCGTGCCTTTGGCTCAACAACTAAAAAGGCATAGTTGTAGGTAAGCTAGAAAGCACCTTGCATTTTCAGTGTGGCTCCTTTTGGCCTTACGTATCTCCCTCAAGGAGGTTGGTAAGACTGTTCAGGCTGCGCCAGGGATAATGATGCAGACATTGTTCATGAGAAGACCAGAGAACCACCTTTTCAGATTTTTTCTGAAGGGGGCCTAAATTAGCAAGGGTTGGACAAGTGAGAAAAGCTCTCATTCATCACACTATCATGGTGTCAGCTATTAGCAAACAAATCCGTTTCTAGCAGAAACTGCCTCCAGGTTCCCCCGCCCTCAAGGAACTCAGAACTCCAGTCCTAAGCAAATGCCCACACTTGTATGCCCCACATAGCAGCGCTTTGGGAGTTCCAATAGATTTATTTCATCCAGCTATATTTAATTTGACAGAAAATTGTATAAATCATCCTGGCCAGGGACCAAATCATGAACAAAATCTCAGAATTGAATTCTAATGGAACTTCAAAGAAATCATCTGCATCAGGAGAGGCAGTACGGGTAGTGGGCACAGATCAACAAAAACCTGGTCACATTCACTAGGTGCCTAACTAGTCCAGTGGTGATGCAGCCTGGTGGGTAAGAGGGGAGCCTTGGAGTAGAGCAGCCTGGCTTGGGATCCTGGCTCTGCCACTGACTAGTTGAACAGCCTTTGGCAAATTGCTTTTCACACTAAGCCTCAGTTTTTTCATCCTATAAACTGAGGATAATAACAGTTCTTACCTCATAGAGTTGTCATGTGGAATAAATGGCACAAAACATTTAAAGAGCTCAGCAGAGGGCCTGGCACATGATAAGCACTCAATAAATTTTCATTGCTGCAGCTATTATGACTAGGATCATGATTATGATAATATTAATGTTACCTCAGAGAAACTTCTAAACTCCAGAAATCAGTTTTCTCCTCCATGAAAGGAAAAGATAAAACTCTAGAATTACCTATGGGTCTAAAAAGGTAGTTCTTTAATTCTTGTTTTTACAATAAGAGACAGAAATCCCTAGGAAATATCTTTATGAAAGTAACTCCCACTTATCAGATTTTTAAAATACATATAATACCATGACAAATTAAGAAAATTAGCATCTCCTGAAATCCCAGTGTGCGGTTGTCTAATATCCCCCTAAATCAGCTGTGAGACATTGTCATGTAATTCACATGGGGTCTATGCCATGTCCTCTCCAAAATAGGAGAACTCCATGTAAGCTGTAGAATATGGTTTTCGGTTAAAATACAATATAGTCTTTTCCTAATCATGGAAGCCTTTGTGTATTATTATAACACAAGAGTGATCAACCTCAGTTAAATATAATGCTTTGAGCAGCTAATGAGTAAGCGATAAGAAAGACCACCACAAAACCTCATTTCCCCTTTCCTGCATTATTGGTATTGAGATAAACAAAGAAGAGTTCTGGGGCTTTTTAGAGTGCATCGTCATATGCTTCCCAAGTATGGGGACCTGCCATACGTTATCAGACAATTGGCTACAACTCAGTTATTGGGGAAATTCAGTTCCTCTACTAAGCCAGCTCATCACTAATAATAGTAATCACTTGTTATATTACATTTAAAATTGTTAAGTAAAATTATTTGTGCAATTCTTTTAATGAGCATGTGAGTTAATAGAAGAGATATTATCATCATCCTCATTTTTAACTTCAATCTATCAGTTTGACTTTTCTAGCTAAGTAACTTCTTTACTTAAGATCTCTAGGCTTGAATTTTTCCATCTATAAAATGAGTCAGAGAGTAGCTATGAAAATTAAGTGAGATAATGTACGTAAAGCTTTAGCAAGGTGGCAAACACTCAACAAAAGTCAGCTATTATTCTTAACTTAGAGCCAAACCTGCAAAATGACTTTTCCAATGTTACTTCTATTTGAAGCTTATAAAGGCCTTCACATCCATTATCTCAATTCAGTTTTATGATCCCTAGGATGTTAGCAGGACAGAGATCATCAACTATATGTACAGGTGAAAAAACTGAAGCCCAAAGAGGGTAAGTGACTTGCTCCAAGTTACAGTGGGCAAAAGAAAGCCGGCTCATGGACCTGAGTGCTCCCAATTCCAAAGCATCTCTGATACTATTACATGAATGCAGGTAACCTGATCCCTGCTGTGGCATTTGTGCCACCACGTGCCACAGGTACCTCTGTCATTCATGATGCCTTCAGCAACCTGTGAGATCTGGTTTAAATCCAGCTTAGACACCCTGGGCCAGCACAGAGCTACCAACTATATCACTGCAAAGTTGGTGCCACTGATCTTTGAATTGACCCCACACCCAGCTCTAGCAAGCCCCTCTCATATAATCATAAATACTGATGTTTACTCCAACCAAGCAATGACCAAATCCCTTGGGACAGTACAGGAAGAGATAAACAAAGCCCAAGGGTACATTAGTCCCACTTATTTAAAAGCAGTTCAGAAAGTACATTCATTAATATGAAGAATGTTTAACTACAGAAATGTAGATGTGAGGATATTTTAATATTTTGGATCAAATGATCAAAAATTCTCCAGTAGTGGCTTTGTAGCAAAAAATAAATATAGGCCTTAAAAATGTTTTCAAACTCTAGACAACAAAGCAGGGTTGTTTTAGTCTGGTTTCAAAAGATAAATGAATTTATCATAGTTGCCTAGTAAGTACTATGGTTTAAAAAAATTGTGACTTACTTACAGAATATTTTCGCATTTACTGGCTCCCACCTTTGAATAATAGGGAAACTCACTGTGTTTCATCAAGTCACGAAATGTTAGAGTTGGAGAGCTTTCTAGATGACCACCTACATCAGTGGTTTTCAATCTGTTGTGCACATAGCTCCAAGTTCTGCCCTCAGCAGCAGCTAGGAAAGGGGCAGGTATGACAGAGCTCCATGAGATGGCTTTCCAGGCATCCATTCTTACTTTACCTTAAAGCTCCCGATTTCATCCAATGCTTGGATTTTGCAGGAGACCAAAGCATAAGTCCTGATGCGTAAGTACCGCACTCAAGGTCACACAGTAGAAGACTGGCAGATGGGAAAACTGATCTTCCATCTCCCAACTCCTCGTTAGGTCCTTTTCCTCATTATCCCACGAGCCTTTGTGCTCTGCCACTCATGAAAAAGCAAATGCCTGTGTCTCTTCCAACTTTTCATTAGTTCTCTCTTCCCCCTTTCTAAACTGTTGCTTAGGAAGAGGATGGTTTTTATTGCCCTGGAGTTGTCAAAAGAAGATGAACTACTGTCTTCATTACCAGAACTGCTTCCACCACCCATAATTTCACTCATTTTTTAATTGCATACCTAACTCATGTCAAGTTCAGTACTTGGTACCACGGCAAAGGCAAAGACACAGCTAGAGTCTGAGTCGCAATACTGCCCTGGAGAAGTTGGGTTGTACAGTTACCAAAAAGCATGGGATCTGAAAGACACATGAGACAGAAGGGGAAGAGATGAATTTTACAAAGCTGTAATGGCTATTTCTGGGAGATATCCAGTGGAAGAGATGCAGAGTTGAGCCAAATACACTAGAAGCTCAGCTGCCATTAATCCGTCCTTTTTCTGCCTCACATCAGCCAACCACCTCTGCCTGCCAGGGCTGCCTTCCTAACTGCCAAACTGCCCTCCCTCACACACATGTCAGAGCTAGTGAAAGGCAAGCAGGGGGACTAAAGATGTGCACAGTGAGGTGCAGTTTGGGAGTTTCTTTAACTTTGTTTTTGTTTGTTTGCTTTAAATCTGGATGCTTGCTTTGAGTCTGCACACCAATGGCATGACTTTAACGAATGAACACTTACTATTTGCCTCTGTGCAGAGTAATGTGTCAAGAAATATGGTAAAGAACCAATATGGATTCTGTCACTTGGTATTGAAAGAAAACTTATGCATAATTAGAAGTCAGTACAGAGTTAAAAGTGATGAGAAGAGTTAGTGCTATGGGTGTTTGCAAGGGGAAGAGAGAGTATCTGGGTAGATATTGAGAGGGAAAATAAGGGCAGGCTTAGAGCAGGGAGCACTTGACTAAGTTTCGTTGGGTGTTATAGAGCCACTGAAGACTTGTAAGTTGGGAAGTAAGGCATCAGTTGCTATCACAGCAAAGAGCAGCCTGGATTGGAGGAGGGAAGGCCTGCAGGCAGGGAGACCTGTTGGGAGATGGCTGCAAAAGGGCCCCAAATCAGGTCACAATGAGCAGTACTTGGCAGATATTGCAGCTGGAAGAACAAAGTGCCTCTAGAGAACACAGGGAAGAGAAAAAGCCAAGATGTCCCACGGTATCTAGCGGGTGGATGGGAGGGTGGCAGTGCTCTGAACAGGAAAACTGAGCACAGGAGAAGAAGCGGTTTGCAGAGGGAGACAACGAGCTGTCTGGACGCCCTGAGCTTGACAAACCTGGAGCACATCCAGCTGCCAGGAAGCTGGAAATGAGGCTCTGCAGCCCCGGAGAAAAGACAAGTGGTCCTGAGAAAGTCACTAAAAGGGACAGCTGAAACCAGGAAAGAGAGTCTTTGTGGTTCATTCCCAGTATAAAAAGGACCCCACAAATTAGGCATCCATATAGTTAGTTATAGTGGGATTTTTCTTGGAGAGAGAGATTTATCGCTCTTTGTAAATTCCATAGCTGAGTGGTGTCAGCCTGCATAGGGCTTGACTTTTAAAGTTGGGGATATTGTTCTAAAGTAGCTTCTGAGATGATTTTAGGACAAAGACTCAGTAATCTTTAAGCGACACATGGAATTTGAGGTGACGGACTCTCTTATGTTTAATAGTTCCAAATATCTCTATCTTATACTCTCTCCAAGCTGAATTTTGATTTTATTTGAATATTCTAATTCCTGTGACTGTACATTATGCAAAAGTTAGAAAATGGAAACATTTTAGAAAAGAAGAGAAAACCACCAATAATTTAAATACCAGGAAGTAACCACTGTTTTTGGCCTTTTTCCAATATATCTGTTTATACATGTGTATGATATATATACACACACACACACAGACTTGATGAAAAGGGTACAGAGAGTATATGAACATATGATGGGATATGTGCATTCTATTTTATATTGAATTTTTAAAGTTGACATTACATTTGAACATTTTCCATGTCTTTGAAAATGGTTCAAAAGGCTTCAGGTTTATACGCTGCCTAATATTTCATTACATGAGCCTATGAGAACTGAAGCACTCTCTTGCCACTGGGCAGTTCAGCAAGGTGTGTGCTCTGAGAGGATCCGGTGTGGTGTCTTTCACCCACTGACACCACATGAGTGGAGAACGGCCATTTGTCGTCATCTTCTCTTCTTCCCACTACAGCCCCTGACTGGGGACTTAAAGGGAGTCAGTGTGCTCCCCAGTGTAAAAAGTGCATGAGTACTCAGAATAGTTTAGGCAATGGAGGAGCAGTTTTGGCTCCAAACCACTGTTTCTTATGTCTTCCCTTTGTAACTGCTTTTTAAATCATGTTTGCCTCATTTACCACTCCCCACACATTCAGGCACATGTAAGAATACACACATGTGCATACACATACAAATCAAGGGTTAAACATGGGAAGAAGTTCTTAAAGTCCCTGAATGACGTTCTTTTTCATCAGGCTTCACTGTGTACACTTTGCCTAAGATAAAAGACCAGTGTCTTAAAGGCAGGCAATAGAAGGTTAGGTTTGGGCAACATTGCCTGGCTTTCTGTGACAGTATGGTGAAAGGCCAGGGTCACGGCATGAACCCCAGGAGAGAGCAGAGCCCATGCACAAGAATATGCATGAATAGGACTGGACAGAGCACCATTGTTTTGATATCTTTCTGTTTTTACAGGTGCCATAGAGTCACTTTATGAGTCTTCACTATGACCCATGCCATAGAAAGACAAATATAGCTATAGTTTTGCTGAACCCAGGTTTAAAGCTGCTTGTTTAAACAAAAATGTAATTTCTAAATCAGTTGAAAGCAAAGCCCAACATCTTGAATTGTATGCATTCGCTTTTTTATTCCCCTTTCTTTTCTAGCCCGTCTCCTTCAGTATGACTGCCTCCATTTTAAATATCATCAGCTGATAAATCAGTTGGCAAAGATCTGCAACAGTTCATGCTAATATTGAAAATGACAAATTATAGCTATAAATTTTTTCAGAAGAGAAGGCAACGATATGTATTTCTGCATTTCAAAGTTGATCTAGGCATACTAGGGTTAGCTAAAACATAACTGCAAAGTCAATTTAATTTATTTCCTAATTAACTACTAGTAGATTATGTCCCAAGTTATTAGAAGAACTTTGGAAGGTTGGAATTCATTAAAATACAGTTCTTTTAGAAAGAAAATTTCTTTAATTATTGCATGTGAGAATTGTTGTAAAGACATCACATGATTCTGATAGCAGATAGGGTTAGGATTTCACATCTGATATCTTATCTATTAGAAGATAGAAAAAAACAGGAAATTTCTCTAACTTGGAAACAGGGGGAGAAAAGTTTAATTTTGGTATTCATTCCATTCTTGTCTTAAAGCTGTGAGATTTTTAGCTTCCTCAAAAGGCAATAGTTAGTCTCATGAACACTGTTACTTAAGGGTCATACACATACACACAGCATAAAAACTGAGTCATACAAATGAGTATAAAAACTTTATTCATACATAGAAAATGTAGTCATGTAAGATAAATAAGTAAATTAGTACCCCAGTAGTTGTCCCTCCTGGGAACAGAAATCTATAGTCATAGTTTTGTTTCCCACTTTCTTTCAAATTTAATTTCTCTCTAGTACCTCCTTACCTTTCAGTAATTTCTTTAGGAACTACCTTCTTCTTCTTCTTTTTTTTTTTAATTCTCACCCAAAGACATGCTCACTCATTTCAGACAGAAGGGGAGGGAGAGTGAGAGAGAGAAAAACATCAATGTGAGAGAGAAAAATTGATCAGCTGCCTCTCCTGTGCACCCTGACTGGGGACCAAACAAGCAACCTAGACATGTGCCCTGACTGGGAATCAAACCCTTGGCCTTTGGGTTTATGGGATGACACTTTACCCAACTGAGCCACACCAGCCAGGACAGGAACTACCCTCTTTAGCACTTCCTTTTCTCCTATGATCTGCAGGTCCTCAAGATTGCCATTTAGTGCTATTTTTTCTTTCTGATCCACAGTATAGCCAGTTCACTTTTTCTACCCACAAACTTAGGTCTATAAGCTGTATATATATTTTAAAAACATACTACATCAGCCCTGACCAGTGTGGCTCAGTTGGTTGGGCATCATCCTGCATGGCCAGTTGGATTCCCAGTCAGGGCACATGCCTGGGTTGTGGGCTCGGTGCCTTGTCAGGGCAGCATGCGAGAGGCAACCAATCAATGTTTCTGTCTCCTATTGATGTTTCTCTCCTTCTCTTTCTCCCTCCCTTCCCCTCTTTCTAAAAGTAAACGAAAGTTAAAAATACTACATCATTCCGTATTAGAGGATGGGATCAATACAAAAGTTTTGTTTATTTAATACAAATATAAACATTTATATTGGATATAGATATACATGCCTAGATATATACTCATCCATCCAGGAATACATATAGAATACATGAGTTCCTTCAGGATTCAGAAGAGGGACTTGCTCTTTTGCACATTAAGTGCCTGCTGCTCCCCTGATACCATGGTCTATCGTAGGGTGACAACTATGTATTGAGCTGTGTCCCATTCTTGATGGAGGGTCTGTTGTGCTATCCTTTTCATCTAAGCCCCATGAGTCATAAATCTTCCACAAGCCAGGAGACTCAGGAATAAGAAAGTCTTGCCAATTGGAGACTTTAGTTGAATTCAGTGAGGTAGGCTAGTGTAATTCCTTGGAGTCCTGAAGGCCTCTGCTGCCTTCCACACAACCTATAAAATCATTCCTTGTGAATCCATGCAACCTATCATGTCATTTCTGATAGCTTCTTTAGTTTCGATCTCTAAATTGTGCAGGTTTCCTGGGCTACCGGGTATACCAACAACAGTCATGAAGATCACAACCACCCCTGTAATAGCAGTTAACACTATATCACATGGTATAGACCACAAAAAAGATCTTCCATACTTGTCTCATTTTAATTGTCCTACCTTTATTTTGGTGGGGATCTTGCTTTTGTGGATAGTTGCCTACTGTATGCACCAGCTCCCCTTCCCTTTATAAAGTAATCATGCGGCTGCTTCCCAGATATGAAAATCTTTAGATCTGCCAAGAGATGAAACCTATTTACTAGGTTATGTAGCACATTATATAGCATTGTCAATTCCGAGGTACTTGCTTTTATATATAGCTCTCTCTTTCATCAGAAGGGATACAGTAACTGTAATTGCTTGGTGAGCATCTGGAAGTAACATTAATAATGATGATAATAATGACCTCATAGGATGTATAATTTGAGGATTAAAGAACATTTACAAGCTTATTTTATCATAGTTAATGATGAGGTGCCAAGTTTTCTTGCCATCACCCTTTCCAATGGTATTTCCTGCTTGGATCAGAGAACTAATTATAGTAAATGGTGCCCTTTCAAAGAACTTGCCCCATCCTAAACTACATGCTAGCATAAAGATGTTGAACTGTTTTTGTGTTGTTTTCGGAGATAATTTATTAATGTTGTTTTACATTTGTCAAAAAAATGTGTATAATGTAATTATTTAGTGTTTATTTTATTGTGTGTACCTTCCACTCAGAGGGTTGGCATTATTGTTCCTAACAGTGACGGATACAAGCAGATCATGCCTTATGACCTCTACCATCCCCTTCCTCGGTACGTAAATCAATCATCCTGACGCTAGAAGTAGCCCATCAGTCTCTTGCTTCTTTTGTGTGTGCATAGAGATTTTGTGTTTTTCTGTAAAAATAAGACAGTAGATAGTATATTTTGCAGTCTACCCTGAGCTCTGCTTTTGAATAGTACTGGCCTGCTCAGACTGGAAGCTTGTCATTCAAAAACCATTTTAAGATTGTATCATATTACATTAGAGTGGACACAGCAATTCATTCTGATTAGATACAGTGTATGGGTTTATGTTATGTCTTTCTTTCACTCTCTTTGTCCTTTTCTATGTTTCCTCTGCAATTGGACCCTAGTCGTTAAAGCACAATTGGTAACTGTTAAACAAACACTGCCTGAAGTATTATCTCAATACCATAAATGTGGAATTCCAGATGTGCTATTACTCTGAATAGGGCCTTCAGATATTCTCCTTTTGTTCCAAAGAAATTTAAGTACAAAAAGGCAGGTTTTTATATCCTTATTGTTCAAAACATTTGTTGGAACCTTTTTCCAAAACATTTAAAGATTCCATACTGTTTTTTTTTTTAAGTACAGTTTTCTTTAAAATTAGAAAAAAATAATGGAAGTTCTTTTAAAATAACTTGCTCTCTTTCTTAACATATTTGTAAGAAGTCTGGAGAAGCTGAAAAATATGCTAGCCACTGAAAGTATTGTCAGCCACACTGGAAACAGCTCCTCAGAAAGCAGAAATTAGAATTGGGTCTGAAATAACCACTGTGCCGAGAGACACCTTTGCTCTATTCTCTGGAGAGTCAGCTGCTATTTAGAACCTGAGGTTTAAATCAGATCGCAAACACAGTAGTTGAAAATAATCCACAATAGTTTGCTCAACCTCAAACTAAACAAAACTCAGAAAGTAATTTTATTCTAAACTATGAAGTAAAGCAAAATTTAATTGAAAATCTCAATATTTGATGCATTGGAATCCAAATACAGGCATTGAGGTCATGTAGTTCAGCTCCCCAGCTCTCCATTCTCCCATTCCTTCCCCCTAAATCACACCCATACATATGTACGCATATGTGCTTATACAAATGTGCATATGTGTATATTTAATGTGCATGCGTTCACACATGTATATACACACATATAGATATTTGTATAATCTGTCTACAGTACACTGGAGCAAGTTTTCATTCCATCTCGACTTAAATACTTCCAGTGATTGACAGGGAACTCCCTTTTCACTATTCTAATGGTAGGTGTAGAGACGGGCCTTTATACTATACACAGTTGTTTGTTTATTTGTTTGTTTTTAAGTTCTTCCACTAAAGGTTTACATCAGTAGTCAGCGCTCTCCCCTTTTCCTATAACTGTATTGATAACGGTAAATGACTATAGAATGCTACTGATGTATCATTTTGCTGGTGTGATCCAGAACCAAACTTACATAGTAAACTCTTCTTCTTGAAAAAATAATGGAATGGAAATATAAAAAGATAATTTAACTGAACCACAACATCATTTGATTTCAATTCCTGTATCTACAAAATAAGTATCAAGATAAAGGCAAAGCTGGGTGTCAGGGTGGGCAACATCAAGTTTATGTTCTTCCTGTAGTGGTACTTTTAAATTTCTTGAATATCTATGATCTCTTTGTTCATATTTCTGTGGTATAACTAATGCCTGTCTTAGGTTAGACTTGATTTCCTCTGTATTCGGCTTCCCCCCAAATGCCTGAAGCCAGTACTCTCAACAACAGATTGAAACAGGCCTCCTTCCTGTCCGATTGCACCTGTCCTGTGCACACAACTGGCCTGGCCATACATTACAGTGGGAAAGGATAACTAGCAAATAGCTATATATTTCTCACTACTTGCACTTCTGTTACTGAACTAATTCTAAGGTTATTCTGCTTCATAGAAGCTACTTCAACAAATATGCTTTGTTTTTTTAAAGATTTTATTTATTTATTTTTAGGGAGAGGGTAAGGGAGGGAGAAAAAAAGGGAGAGAAACATCCATGTGTAGTTGCCTCTTGTGTGTCCCCTACTGGGGACCTGGCCTGCAACCCAGACTGACTGGGAATTGAACCAGTGACCTTTGGGTTCGCAAGCCAACACTCAATCCACTGAGCCACACCAGCCAGGACAAATGTATTTTTATTTTATTAGAAGAATTGAGCCTCAAAAATGGTTCTTAAATGGCAGCTACTGCTGATCAAAGCAGAAAGCCTTAGTTATTGAAATTATTTAAATGAGCTTAAGACCACAGTGTAGATACAAAGCACAATGAATTTTAGATTGTTTTTTCTTGCTTTCCATTTTGACTATAACATTTTCTGAACATAATATACGAATGTAATCTGATAAGTTATCTTTATTTCATCATTAATACATGCAGTTTTTTCACATCATTCTAAATTTTGAGAACTTCTTTTTAATAGTTTTTAGCATTTTTATCCTCACCTGAGGATATATTTATTGATTTTTTTTATAGAAAGAGAGAGAGAAAGGGCAAGAGAGGGGGAGAGAGAAGCATCAATCATTGCCTTCCATATGTACCCCGACTGCAGATTGAACCCACAACCTATATATGTGCTCAAATCAGGAATCAAACCCACAACCTTTCGGTATACAGGATGATGCTCCAACAAACTGAGCCACCTGGCCAGGGCAAGAACTTCTTAAACTAAATTCACTGTATGTTTAAAAATTAAAAGCCAAAGGAATTAAAATATATGATATATGAATTCATTTCTTATTTTTCCGGGAAAAGATTCTTAGATATGCTTTTTTTTAATCCAAGCACTTACCTGATCCCTGCACAAAGATATCCTAACTGATGCCCTCTCTCATCTTCCATTATACTTTCTGTAAAGCTCCCTGACATGCTTTGCTTTGAAAGTCTTCAGAACCCTATTATTATGGAAGGATTGATGTGATAATTTTTCACATACAGAACCATAGTTGCATGCTGTTACTATACTATAAATTCTTTGAATAATATTAGCATCATTTGTCTTTCTGTGATTACTGACATGAAAAAGCATACCTATTACTGTTTATGAAATTACACATGGGTCAGGCCCAAGAGTGAGACAAAAATTAATCACTCTATCTTTGGAAGGGTCAAGTTTAGGGATGTTAAAGTACCAATTAAAAAATGTGCTCTTTTTATGGCATCTTAATGTTCTAAGATATTAAAGTACATTCAGAAACATATTTCCACTTCACTGTCAGGTCAAATCCAAGGCAAGTATGTATTTACATATTCAGCCCAGTTTCAGTCTGAATTAGAACTGCTTTCCACCTCCAGAGGGAAGCTCTCCAGAGGTTTGCGGAGACAAATGAGAATTGATCTTACCTTTCTGGAAGAGAAACACTCTACAGAGCTGCTTCGTTCTCTTGAAAGGGATCACAAAGTTTCCTGAGGGCTAAACAGAGGGCCTCAGTTTCCCCATAATAATGTTTTCTTTTGTGTCTCCTGGGGAAATATGCATAGAAAAACATTGTGTTTGGCAACAAGTTTAGGTTGTTGGCAGTGGAGATAACAGTTGTTGCCTAGACTGAAGTAGTACAAAGAAAGTGTGGAGGAAGATTCTCAAGCTGTGAAGCACACATTATACAGTCTCATGCACAAGACAAGTCGGGATCACAATGTACATGAAATCATACTTATGAAAGAATTACTGTCTCCATGGTACACCTGTGCAATATTTTTAAATTTAACTACCCAAGTGGATCAACTTGGTGATATTTTTCTGTTGTTAAAATGATCCCTCCTAATTCTAAGAGAAGTCTTAAACTTCCTCAGCAGTCCTCATCAAGAAACAGAATATATTCAAGAAAGACAAGCTCATTTCCAATGTTTCTATTTTATAAAATTCTACATTCACTAAATCTGTGGGAGGAGAGAAAAGAGTCAGGCAAAGATACCTCTCTTCATCTACTCCCAAATGCTTCAGAGCTATGTAGAGATCTGAAAAAATCAATGGAATTCCCTTAAATGTTATTGATAATATTGTTATTTTCTCTCTTAGCTATATTTCTGGATTCCAAGACCATTAGCCTTCCAACCAAAACCAAACTTCTTCACAATTCCAGGAGTTCTTTATTGGGGGAATGCTAACTGATAATCTCCCTCAACATTAGGGAACAAGCGGGTAATGTCTGTATTAACATGTTTGTTCCTTAATGTAACGAAGGCACAGTTTGAACTGCAGAATTGTGCTGAATCTACGTAGTCCCAAAGCTGATGATTGTAGAAGCAAAAGTATCCAGAAAATAAGTAATAAAGTATTGCATTGAAAATAAAAAGTACCAGCCCAGGTGCAAACGATTAGTGTTAACTGACTAACCAATTTTAGTCTTGACATAATATTTAATGGCTTCATAAAAAGTATATATGTAATATCATATATGCAGAATATATATTTATAAAACATAATATATACACACACCAAGCATGTCTATTAAAACTAGAGGAAGAGGGATTGAACAGCCTTCTTTTGAGTAAGTTAGAGACAGCACAAATACCTTTGTGGACAGCTCTCAAAACAGTAATTTCTTACATTTGTGTAGAGCTTCAAGGTTTCCAGAGCACTTTTGCCAACGCTGACTACTTCTCTCTTACTCATCAGGTTTCAGGCAATAGATGATGTTTAGCTCTCTGGACAATAGCCTCTCAGAACCTGATGGCCCCAATAGGCACTGGGAAGGGGTTGGTGTGGAAAGGTCACTAAGGAGGTTTGGCAACATGCATGTCTGCCCTGATAACTCCCCTTGCTTCTGTAGGTGGGATGCCACCCCGTGGACTGCGTGCTCCTCCTCGTGTGGGGGGGGCATCCAGAGCCGGTCAGTTTCCTGTGTGGAGGAGGACATCCAGGGGCATGTCACCTCCGTGGAAGAGTGGAAATGCATGTACACGCCGAAGACACCCATCATGCAGCCCTGCAACATTTTTGACTGCCCTAAATGGCTGGCACAGGAGTGGTCTCCGGTAACTGTGCCATCTTCCTTTGTTCCTTGGGATAATAAGTCCACTTTTTCCTCTTATCATCACGACCCCACCAGCTATACTATGCAGCTCCCTGCTTCTCCTTTTGAGGTGCCTAGAAGTCTACCAGTTTAGCTCCTGGAATAGACATGTCCCACAGCCAGCATGGCCAAACGTCTGAGTAAACCTACATCCACATCTATCTTCAAGTTTCTTCAAGAAGCCTCTAGCATCCCCACGTTCCCTCAAGGATGAGGGGAGGCTCATGTCTGTCAGGAGTAGTTGAGGCCAAATGACTAATCCTGAATCTGTGAAAGGTGCTCTGGTGATACAGCTCAGTAAACCAAAAGTTTGGTTTCATTTTTTATTCCTGATTCTTTCTCTATATGCAAAATGGGTCTGAGTAGATTAAAATTAAAGCTATGTATACTGTTCACTGAAAAAAAAGATGCAATGAAACCACAAAATAACTAGAAGGGGATGAAGTAAAATAACTAAAACTAATACATTCTAGACGTTAGGGGAGCTAATGTAGATTAAACATAAAATGATTTTGATTTTGGATTTTCTGCCTGCCAGTGCAAAAAGTTTTGAAATAGCAAAGGAGATAGGCAGATGAGAAGATAAAACATTATGTCCTCAGCCACAGAGTTGGCAAGAGAATTTTCACTTTAGCTATATGGCTATGTGGCAGCAGCAATCATTAGCAAAGTGACTTAATAATATTAAAATGTAGTGTTGGTCATCAAAATTGAGTGCACTCTCCAGTTTCATTTCGTTTCGTTTCTTCCTTTTGCTTCTTGGTTTGGGACTTTGCACATAATGGGTGCTGAAGAAATACTGATTGTGTAATCCAAAACTGAGAAATCAGAAGTGATTTCATTTTCAGCCAGCTGCACCCTAAATAGCCAAGTAGAATAAAGATCCCACGATGGGTAAGAAGTGGTATAAATCCATCAGGAGTCCTTTTATGTAAAAGCAACCCCTCAAAAGGTCTCAGGTGGGAAATGAAGAAGAGTAAATAAAGCTTTGCCTGTGAGTTTCCTCTCTCTTGTGTTCCCCTTCTAGTGCACAGTGACGTGTGGCCAGGGCCTCAGGTATCGTGTGGTTCTCTGCATCAACCATCGAGGAATGCACACAGGAGGCTGCAGTCCCAAAACCAAGCCCCACATAAAAGAGGAATGCATCGTACCCACCCCCTGCTATAAGCCCAAAGGTAACTTGGCAGGGGCTCTGTTATCAGGCTTTTTATTATGTGTACTCGGGTGCTGTTTTAACTCCTTAGAAAAATTTTGAGTATCCCACATGTTCTTAGTAACTTTTCTTTGTAACTTAGACTCTACTAAATGGACTTAACTTTGCTTTAAATCTTTCAGATAGGTTGGCTTGCAAATTGTTATAAAGCACTACATATTTATATGATGCTCTCCTGAGTTATAAAGTTATTTGAAGACTGTTGCTGAAATATATCAGATATATCTGCATGAAAGGAGGTATTACGGAGATGCCATAGGAGTATTGAATATATGTGTGATTTACTATCCACATTTCTTGCTGTTAAAAACAATGCAGTGACTCCAAAAGTGTCTGCTCTATTAAATATGAAATACATTGGGAAGCCTCATACTGCAAACTGATGAACCAGAAAGCCATTGCTGCTTATACTGAAAATTAGAACAATATTATGAGACTGGATTCCAGAAGCATAATTTCAAATGAAGCATTGAAATAAATTAGAATTTAATAGATACTGTGAATAATTTTTAAAAATAGACTTTAGAGAAGTTCTAATTAGTGAGCAAGATTTATTTAATTATACTGTGTCTCTCAGATTAGCATAAATACTACCCCCATTTCTCTGCTAATATTGTTAGAGTCTATGTCAATGAAGTAGAAAATTCCAAAGTTATAAACCATTCAGAAGTACTTTTATTACAAGCTTCCTCCTATTTTTAATATTCACTATGATTCCTATTTGCTTCTTAACTTATTTTCTTAAGCCATTAAATTTCTCCAAAAATCAGCCACAATATAGCTCTTTATTATACAGTAGTGTGCCCTTGGCAGGAGTGAATGGCATTTTGGAATCTAAATTAATGACATAAAAAAAAGGGCATACCAGAAATCCTGGTTAATTTTAATGTGTTGTATATCTCTCTAGTCCTCACTTTCCTCATCTGTAAAATGGGAATAATAACAGTAACTCCCACAGAGATCATGTAAAGACTAAATGAGATATAATGTAAATAGAGTGCCTAGCATAGAGTAAGTTTTCTTACTATACTATATCCAAAGTTCATCTGGACTATCATTAGCATCCTCAAATATGGGAGGAAGTGGTCACTGGTACATCTGACAGGATTCCGTTCAAACAGATAGTCAAGTATTACAAGCCTACTCTCAGTGCCAAGCTGAGCGCTTCGCTACTGAAACACAGAGATGGCTCATGCTCTCAGCAGTGGCGCCATTGAGTCAAGGAATCGGGAAAGGTGGACTAGTTCTAAAAGGATGTCTGCAGGTACCATATTGCCGTGTCTAAATGTTAGTGAATCTTTTTGGCTCTGGCAGTTTCATATTTCACACCTGCTTTGTTTTCTGATTATAAACAATTGCTGCACATAGAAGACATAAGTGATCCCCCTAACTTAAAATAGTCAATTATTCATTAGTTCTGTTTTTATCAAACCACTTCAGAAAAAGAAAAGCAGTTTGTGGTTAACTATCAAAAATAAAATCTGAATTTTCACAACCAAGTAGTGAGTCTGGCTCTACTTAAACATCATTAAAATGCCATATAATCCTATGGTGTATGCATACATAGACATATCTCTTTCATCTTTGCAATTACATGTTATAAAATGGTGATAGAGCTTCACTGGCTTATACTATAAAGCAAATATGCCTGCAAATGACCCTAATAAAATATGTCAGAATGGAAATCTTGGCAGTTACTTCTGTAGGAGCAGTTATAATCTGCCTCTTTCTTTTTCTCCTCCACAATTTTTTTTCCAGGAAGTAGTTAGGAAGCTTGTTCTGAATCATTTAGCCAAAGATACATAAATAGGTGAAACAAGTCAAATTATGGGTTATGGACCTTCAGTTGCTCATATTCCAATTGTCAGCGAGACTTGGGGTGGTATAGTGAACGAATCAGATATCTAAAGCAATGTTTTGTAAATATCAGAGTGGCAGGTTTGTTTGTTTTTGACAATACAGCATGGATCACACTCAGCCAAAAGTCAAAGGAAAAACAAGTTGGAATTTATGAAAGTATCACAGTATAATTTATTGTACTTTGTATTTGTTTTAAAAGGTAAACATTGCTCTATCTTTTTAACAGGAAATAGTGAAAAGGCACTTTGATGACATATTGAGCTAGTGCTCCCAGAGTTATGGCTTTCATAATAAAAAGACCTTTTCTTGCTCTTCAGCATAATAAAGGGGGAACCAGTATTATTAAATATGTTAAAATCTCATTCTTCATTTTCTTGATATAGTTATCATCAGAGGCAGAAATTTACCTAAAAACTTATTATTTGCAGTTATCAACATAGCTTATAGGTAGTGCAGAATCAAGAACTGGTGAGGGTGTGGGGGGAGAATTTCCCCACAATCCCAAATTGGTTCTAACCTCTTCTCTTTTATGTGCATGTGTTTAATTCTCAGAGAAAATTCCAGTAGAGGCCAGGGGGCCACGGTACAAACAAGCTCAAGAGCTAGAAGAAGGAGCTTCTGTGTCAGAGGAGCCCTCGTAAGTTTTAAAACCACAAGTTGTTTCGCTTTTGAGGCTGATTGGTTTAAAGAAGACAGTGTGTCACTGGTTGTGGCTTTCATAGGTTCTGAGCTAAGTACAGTCCTCTTACCAAGGGTGAAATGAGGCTTTGGGACTGTCACATCGGGGATTTAAAAGTTTCAAAGTGCTTCTCAAACATGACTCTCCAAACACTTTTCAGTTTTTAAGTAAGAAAATGAAAGTGTATGCATACTCTATTCTTCAAAAGCTGATGTCCTCTTTTCCAAGAGGCCAAAGGTGAGAAGGCCCAGGAAGCATCTGATGATGACATAGATTTGATGTAGAAGTCTGGGCACCTTTTCACACTCCTTATCTCTCAGCTTGGCAATGTAGCCACTCACAAAAGTGAAAGGGTAAGTAAAATGTATCTGAGGGCAAAATTTCCTACTGGAATTGGTATCAGGTAGATACCAGGTCTTTGCCTTACTTGACCATGGTTTCGTACATGCTTAATTTTATCAAGGCTGTGAAATTTGTAACACCACTCACTAGGCACAGATTTTCCAGATGCTTCATAAGAAGAAACAAACATAGATTAATTGACTGATTGATCAATAATTCTATGTTGATTCTACTGAAAAACACTGATAGGTGTCTCTGTTACATCATTTTTAAAAATAAGGGAATGCACTTATTGGTGAATTTGATTTATGAGCAAAGCAGTTTCTCTTATTTTCTAAATTAATTTATTTACTATCAGTACTAGGCTCTGTGCTATGTGTTGGTGGCTGTGACATGTGACCCACCCTCCAGGAGCTCAAAACATAGCATGTAAGATATGAAATGGTTTCCAACTTCAATCCATAGTCTAAATTTTGAGATATAAACTAACAATATAATCTATATATTCAAAAGCAATTTATGATTTCCTCTGATTCACCCTATTTGAATCTAAATGTTGTATGGTTTGCCAGAACATAAATCATGTTTCTGAGTCACACCATAATCAACAAGAATTGAAAAAGAAATCCAAAATAGAGCTGGGTACAATGACCAAAGCTCATTTATAAAGAAACAGTATTCAGTCACTTGGCTTCACAGAAAAACAGCTCATACATTGGGTAACACATTTCATACTTAACAGAACAAGAAGCAAAACATAGATTATTTCTGTACCATAAAGTTACACCAGCACCTTTTTCTACTTCTGTGAGAAAAGACTTTAAGAAAAAATAACTGACCATTGCAGAACTCTGGATGAAAGGCAGTGGTTAAAGATCGCAGTGCCACGTTCACCTGAGTATGTGAAGGCATAAAACTTCTCTCCTTCCAGTACCTGGCTTGACAGGCCTTCTTGCTGCTGGAGAGGGAGTAAGCGTATCAGATGGGCATTAACTCATTAATCCACTAAGGTCCCAGTCAAGACACAGAAAGATGCCATGTAACTGGAGCTTAGTTACTCTTTATGTTTAAAACCTAATATGTATTATTTTACCTAAATTAACTCTGCTCCCCCGTACACTACATTTTGTTGTTTGGTCTAAAACATAACCCTATTGTATTTTGACCAACATTAAATAATACAACAAAGTTAAAATTAAAACATTTTACATCAATAAGCATCTTTCCCATTATTAGATGCTCCTCAAATGGAAGCTATAAGTGGAGTTTAATACTTCTGCAGGAACATTACATAGACCACGGTCAACCATATTTTGTAATGAGTATTTTCCAGTAAAGGTCTGATTAAAGTACATTATGTTTAACTTTAATCTTAATAAAATTCCTAAAGTAGTTAAACACATACTTTCAGCCACCGGAACTATAGCCATATATTAGATTATTAAATTTTACTCTTGGTGTAAAGGAATGGCCATCTTGGCATGATTAATCTGAACTGAAGTAGATTGTAATTGGAGCACTGGTGCTAGGTAAAGGAAATGTATACTATTATGCTCAGAACAATTACCTTTATACCAAAATGAAATAAATGACAGCTTTAGAACAATGTAATGAAAGGTATATGGTTTCCACATTTTAATACACTTTACATGTTTAGTTCACTGAACCCTAGCAAAGTCCTACATGTCATATTATATTTTTTATTGATTTTGAATTTAAAAAAACATAATTCTGAATGGTCTTCTTTCTTTTTTTAAAACCACATAGACTAGTTTCTAAATGTATGTAACAACCTATAATTATTCTCCATAGTATAATGAAAAAATGATATACTGTCAGCAAGCCTTTTCTTCCCCCACTGGAGTGACTCACATTGCTTGAATTAAATGGTCATGTTTAGGAGTGGTGGCTGTCACTTCTGAACTGCTTCAGAGAAGCAGGCACAGTGGCCCAGAGCTATCTCTCTCACTTTGGCTCCAGATAAGATGGAGAGTTGTCTAGTGAGACAGAGGATATAATTTATTTCCTCCTATTTAAAATAAAAGCATCATCACTAGCCTGTCTCATTAAATAAGATAGGAAATCAGGAGCTTAAAGTTTTTAGCATATGGAGATACTATTATTGAATATCAGAAATTTTTGGTAACCCCCAAATGAAAAAAAATAACTGGTTAGCATCTGGCCAAAAATATGTTGGAAAGCAACCACTGTAAGATATGTTTAGAAGAAAACCATGATATTAAAGACCAAAAACTGAACTGCCAAGAAATAACTAAAGGTTTTAGCACAGAAGTATGTACTGGTAGTATTGTTTCACTAAACTAAGTGTTATACAGAAGATACAAAAACAGACATCGTCTCCAAATGGCTGGAGCAAGTATTGAGATTGGGTCACCTTATGGTAATGTACTTAATACATTGAGATTCATTATATAAACCTGCAGCTTCATTCGGAAAGTCTTTTAGATATTGATTGCTTTTTTTCTCACGACAAACTGGTTTATTTATGATTTATGTGATATCAAGGTAGGAATATAGTGATGAATATATTTTCTTGATATAAAAATTGATTTCCTAACCCACTTGTGGGACTCATACCCTCTAAACTGATTTTTTACTGGCAGCCATGGTTTGTGTTGATTCAGGCACATGTTTTTACCAGGTTTTTCTGACACCCATCACCAAGAAGTGTTGAAGTAAGGATTTTTGTCTCTCTCCACTGAACAGGATCTAACCCAAACCAAGCCTAAGCAATGTGGGGCTTTAGCCAATAAAGTTGATTAAGCACAGACGATCTTCTAAATAAATAAAATCAACTTGCTTCCAAGGATGTCAATTGAGGAATCCACAGAAATCCCTACTATCCAATTCACACAGAAAGAATTATGATTAGAGATATATTACTAAAAATAATCAGATTCTGGAGAGTTGCATTTTTCTGAAGGAAAGAGCATGCCTGCTAGCACTAGAAAGAGGGAGATGAAAAATGACTAATGGAATTCTCTTCTGCTGTTATTTGATCTCTGTCTTTCTGAATTTGCCTCCCACTGATGAGAGTGTTGTTAGGTTAAAACAAGTCTGTTAAATACCAGAATGAGTCCAGTTGACTGCTCCCACTGACAAATGTATGGGAGTTGCTTTCTAGGTATTTTGTTAAACCCTCAAAATTTTATTTTTATTTGGTGAGGGATCAGAACTACAATGCAGTAGAAGAATTTATTAGTTGGGTAGGTACTAAAGAAATTATCAACCTGATTTCCAATCTCCTCTTTTTTTCCTTACTTTCAGTCTTTGTTGAGATGTATGTTTAAATATCCTGACCACCTCAAGAATATTATGAACACTTTGTTTACTTAATTTCTTGAGCAAAAGTGATACTTTGGTGACCCCTAGGACATGTAAAGACAGCTCATCTACGATTGCTGTATAAGAAGTAAATAAACTGGTCTTCTCCAAAAGCCTGATCTAACTTAGAATAGAAAGGAAATTATTCATTTCCTTAATTCTTCAGGCCACTAAAAGGCCACCCAATGCCCTAGAAAGTGTAATCTGTTGAGAGAAGTAGGCATAAAGAAAAGGTGTGGCCTGCATGCTCCAGATGCTCTGCCCCTCTCTCTCCAGGCTTTCTGCTCTGCCAGTGAGGTCACCCAGGGAGAGGAAGGGAGGACTGAGACTCGGGCTTCTAGGGAAGCAAGGTTCTTCCCAGACTTATTTCGGTTGCTGGGAGTTCTGCTTGGATGGCTCTGAACAAGCAACAGATGATTCCTTTGTGCACTGCATGACCACAGAGCCATTTTAACCAAGCATCCCTCCACCAAACCCTGGCACACAGGTGGGAGCCTTAATGGTGCTGCCCTCTCAAAGGTAGGATTGGGTGGTCCTCTGTGCCTTGTCCTTGAATTTAAGATATCTTGAGTTACCTTATTCAATTTTCAGTTAGCAACCTTATTACAGGGTTAAGAAAACATTTTGTGCTTTGACACAATACTTAGGCCTTAGACATGTTGCCATAAATAACCATGGTGTAAACCATTTCAAAAAGGAAGAAGGAGGAGGAAAGTGAGCAGGCAGAAAGCAGCAGTAAATCTGGATGCCAGATGGCATCAGCTTAGTGATGGGGCTGATTCAGTAAGAAGCAAAGGGAAATTCCTGTCATGGATCTGTGTGAACAGAACCCACAAGGAATTAGATACAGAAAGAAAAGCCAATACAAGTCACCATGGTGATCCTATAGTCATTAAATACCTTGTTTACCTTGTTGGAAATAGTATGTAGATACAGAATATTTAAGAATATGTTTACATTAGTTTATATCCATAGCCAGTAAGTTGTCTGAGAATGTGGATGCCTTAACTAAATGCTTGAGAATGTGGATTCATATTTTAAGAAGAAAAGTGGCTAGAAATGTTAATTATATGACCTGTTTTTCCCTCAAAGAATACTTAGGGAATCAAACAACAGTAATGGATCAGATAGTTTTGTTGTTTATACCCTCAATACAAGGTGTCCGAATTACATTCCCTTTGTGTATTTCAGGCCACAGTAAATAAAAGGAGGAATATCTTGTGTGTATGTATATGTATGTGTGTATATATGGATACATGTATATATATCCATATATACACTTTTAAGAATCAAGAGTTAGCTCACCTAAGATCAAGAAATTTAAACACTATTTGCAGATCATTAGATCACTATAAAGGATGTTCAAGAAGAACAGGGTTGAGCATTAGACTTACAAGATAAAAGCACACAGAAGCATTTTATTTGAGGACTGGTCCATGGCAGAGCTAAAGCCTCCCACTGGCCAGGATGAATCAGCCTTTACACCTGCAATCATCGTGACCTCTCTCACTTCCAATTCCTTCCTTACTGGCCTCCTCCTCATCTACTCAAATCATTCTCATCCAGTGTATCCTCTGCAACAGTAGAACGCTTAGTATAAGTTCTCTGGCTGATAAAGTGTTTTAGATAACTCAAGAGAGTCACTGGACCTGCTAATTGTTCACACCTCCTAATGAAAGAAGCCAAATTTGCTCATATGTCACCTGTGCTCTGCCATGCTTTCTGCCAGGTGCAGATACTATAAAAATAAACTCAATAGTCCTTGACTTCAAGAAACTGGAGTCCATTCTTACCAACAGAATGATAGGATTATGACTGAAGTGTTGAGTGTTGGCCAATTATCTACAGGTTGAACAAATGACCCAGTTGTTTTTAAGAAATGCCATTTGATGTTTGGGTATGAACACCATGATCATGTTATTAATTCAAAAAAGAATGTAGAAAAATTATTGATTGAATTTTCAAATTATCTTCATTACAATATGTACAATATGTCCTTCTGAGCTAAAATATCAGGATAGTTAAACTAGAACATGGTAATTCACACATATGAGAAAAAAATGAGAGAAGGAGGTAATATACACTGAAAGTACTTAGGAAAGATATTCATGTGAGCTGATGTTCAGCAGATTATGATAGAATTTATTGGAATGTGACTTTGATTCCAAATCTGGCACTTGAGGAAATTTTATTGGATCTTTTTACATAGTAAATGATGAGATGTTTTGTATCAATATATGTACCTCAGTGATTCCTACCTATCCATGGATCGTGGATACTTTCCTAAAATTTGAATTTTTTTTTCAGATACAGCCAGCTGCCAACTCTGTGAGTTGGTGAGGGATGAGTCTGTGTATTTGTGTGCTCAAACAAGGATACAGCCCCACCGAGATCAAAGTAACATGCAGTTTAATCATAGATCACACTTGCATGCAGAGCAGCAGTGAGCACAATGCTGAAAGTGTGGGCCTTACCACCCACAGTCACTCACTTCTGCCATCACCATATAATGCAATATGCAGATGATGTATCATAGAACTGTGTACTTTAATCCTAATATCACCTTAACAAATTTAATAAAAAAATTTAAAAGACCTTATGTAATATATCTAAAACATCCAGACATATAATAATTTTCTTCATAAATTATTTTATGAATAAATAAGTCATTTGCTTGAAAAAAAAAAGTGTGGGCTTCAGTGACACACTGCCTGGGCATTAACCACAAATCCCCCACTAACATCAGGGGACCCTGAGCAAGTCATTTAACCCTGTAGACTGCAGTTTCCTCATTTGTGAAATGAGCATAATAATAGCGCCTTCATGATAGGCTTAGTGTGAGAATTAAATTAATATATGTAAAATGTCTGGCATGCAGGAAGCTCTCTATATGTATTAACTGTGGTTATGATTGAGCTCTTTCCAGCATCATCTTCTTAGAGAACTTTAAAGGCAGTAAAAATGTGTAATAATCACCAATTACAAATGATGAAGTCAAAGTACATGTATCTTCTTCACACATATTGTATGTAATGGCATGTGAGAGAGAAGTACAATCGATTTAACCCAAAATTTACTCAGTGGTTCCCCAGCTAATACCACCACCCTGCTTTTCTTCTATACTTCTGAGGGTCTTTAAAGACACACTTTTCAGCATCACACTTTGAATTTAGCCCATAGTTTCTTCTAAGGGACAAAAGTTCATTGCCTTTATTAAAATAAAATTGGATCTATAGGTAAATACAAACATTAATAAGGAAAGTTTAAAAAATGCTTGACTGAAAAGGCATCCTCTCAACTCTGAGTTAAATACAATTGATCCCCACAGATTACTCCCATCATGCACCAAGACAGAAAAATCAATCAAAAGCCCAAGAGAGCAGACAGAGCCATTTTTATGTAGTCATTGGAAAAGTCTTTAATGCAAACCAAGAAATTCTAAATTTGTCAGCCCCTCCTACTGCCTCAACTTATTGCTCATTCTCTAGCTACTTTCAGAAAGCTAAATCTGAACTATTGCTCAGCTTAGCCCTAAAGAATGACAAAGACAAATTAATGGGATCTTTGTGTGCCAAAATAAAGCATGGACCCTGTCACCACCAATATATGTTACGTCCATAAGGTCATTTTTAATGAACTGAACTTTTCATTGCAAAGCTTTGCCAAACTTGTTGAATTAACAGAAAGGACCCTTTATGAAATTGCAAAATAAACTAATTTCACTCCATGCCAAGAAGAAATGGTTCATGAAAAGTATTGTTTATAATGTTTTAAATTTTTATCAATGTCAGGGGAAATGATGTGCCTTAAAAACTACATTATGGGACTTCCAGCCAAGATGGAGGCATAGGTGGACACACTGTGCCTCCTTGCACAACCAAAATTAAGGACAACAGAGATTTAAAAACAAAAAAACAAACAGAACTGATAGAAAACTGAACTGTACGGAAGTCCAACAACCATCCAGACCAGTAAGAGGGGCAGAATCACGGCAGGAAAAAGTGCAGGTTGGTGACACAGGCACGCAGGCAGCAGCAGCTGGAAGATCCCAGGCATGCAGTCAGTGGCTAGCAGACCCCAGGTGCAAAGGCAGTGGCTACCAGACCCCGGGCACAGGGTGGCAATGGTGCAGACCCAGTGAGGCTGAACACGGTGGCTGGCTGACCGGGTGGTCTCACATTCACGTGCAGATAATCCAGGCAAATGGGAAGCAGTGGAAGAGACTGGAATCTGAGAGAGAGCAGAGCAAGCGCCATTGTTCCCTCCCTGACCTGCCCCCACATACAGCATCACCACCAAGCAGCTGGGCTGCCCTGCTCTGGGGAACACCTAAGGTGCTGCCCCTCACTACATAACAGCCACAACCAGACCAAAAAAGAAAAGAAAAGAAAAAAAATGGCTCAAACAAAAGAACAAATCAAACCACCAGAGCCAATACTTTTAAGCAACCAAGAGATAGCCAACCTATCAGATGCACAGTTCAAAGCACTAGTGATCAGGATGCTCACAGAATTGGTTGATTTTGCTCACAAATTAGATGAACAAATAAAGGTGACAATAAGTGAAATGAAGGAAAATGCACAGGGAACAAATAGAGATGGGAGGAAAACTGGGACTCAAATCAATGGAGTGGACCAGAAGGAAGAAAGAAACAACCAAACACAAAAGAAGGAAGAAACAAGAATTCAAAAAAATGAGGAGAGGCTTGGGAACATCCAGGATATCTTTAAACATCCCAACATCTGGATTATAGGGGTACCAGAAGGGGAAGAAGAAGAGAAACAAGTGGAAAACTTATTTGAACAAATAATAAAGGAGAATTTCCCCAATCTGGCAAAGGAAATAGACTTCCAGGAAGTCCAGGAAGCTCAGAGAGTCCCAAAGAAGGTGGACCCAAGGAGGAACACACCAAGGCACATCGTAATTCCATTAGCCAAGATTAAAATGAAGGAGGGAATTCTAGAAGCAGCAAGGGATAGGGGCACAGTCACCTACAAAGGAGTTCCCATCAGACTGTCAGCTGATTTCTCCAAAGAGACCTTCCAGGCAAGAAGGGGCTGGAAAGAAGTATTCCAAGTCATGAAAGGCAAGGACCAACATCTAAGATTGCTCTATCCAGCAAAACTTTCATTTAGAATGGAAGGACAGATAAAGTGCTTCTCAGATAAGGTCAAGTTCAAGGAGTTCATCATCACCAAGCCCTTATTATATGAAACATTAGAGGGACTTATCTCAGAAAAAGAAGATAAAAAATAGGACAGTAAAAAGACAGCAAACTCACAGATATTAACAAGCACACCTAAAACAAAAACAAACTCAGCCAACAGCTAGAACAGGAACAGAAACACAGAAATGGAGATCACATGGAGGGTTAGCAACAGGG